>JANRMT010062841.1:57527205-57597972 GCA_026402145.1 Polypterus bichir lapradei | reverse complement strand
ATATATATATATATATATATATTGTGGAGGCTGGCCCGGACACAGACAGGCAGACACGTTCATGTCACCCACAAACACATTTATTTACACTATATACAGTCCATAAAGTGCCACACAAACCCCACAAGTCTCCAAAGTCCTGGCCACACTATGTCTTCTTCAGACCGCCTCCTTCTCTCTTCTCCAGCTCAGTCCACTCCACTCCCGACTCTCGCCCTGAATGAAGGGAGGCGGCCACTTTTATTATCACCCGGATATGCTCCAGGTGGGTTTCGGCAATCTTCCACGGACACACCCCCGTGTGGCGGAAGTGTCGGCTGCAACCCCGGAAGCACTCCGGGTGTCCCTGCTCCTCTTCCCCCCAGCACTTCCTGGTGTGGCGGAAATTCTGAGGTCCAGGACTCCAAAGGCATGGGGGTGCCCCCTGACGGTGACCACGGGCCCCTACAGGGTGGAGCTTCAAAGCTCTGTACCCGTGGCCCCCAAAGGAACCAGGGAGGTCACCCCCAGATGGTCTGGGGAAGGCGCAAGCCCTCCTCTGGTCCTCGTGGGCGTCCTGGCCGGGTCGCCACCCCAGCCACCTCTGACAATATATATATATATATATATATATATATATATGTTCTTCCTGTGTCCACATGGGTTTCCTCTGGGTGCTCTGGTTTCCTCCCACAGTGCAAACAGATGCAGGTTATGTGGATTGACAATGCTAAAGTGTTTGTGAGTGTGTTTGTCTGTGTGTTTAGCCTGTGATGGACTGACGCCCTTTCCAGGGATTGTTCCTGCTTTGCACCCTATGCTATCTGAGATAGGCTCCAGCTTGACACAATTAAGTTAAAAGATTTCTAATGTAGCAGTTTTTCAGAAGCTACTGCTTCTAAACTAAATGTATATGTCTTTCCATTTTGCAGTACCTAAAACACTTTTAAATATAATACATTTTAATTGCAAATCCAGCTGGCAAATGAAATGTCTACAGTGGCTTTGTACCCAGACACATGTTGTACAGGTGTTGAAACTGCTGGGGTAAACCCATAAACTGAAGTAACATACTATGCCCTGATTATTTTCTTATTTCAAAAAATAATAATTTTTATATAATAATATAATATGTGTTTTTTACTTTTTTTGACAATGTTTTAATATTAATTTATTTTTGAGATTCTTTCACTGTCCTTGGAAAATATTTTTCTATTTTCATTGTGCTTAATGTTCTTACAATATAGTATATGTGCCTATATATACAGTATGTATGCTTTTCTTCAAATATTCCCATAAATATGTGCTCATAAAGATGATCTGATATGCTAGTCCACATGGTCTCTCTCACACATACTCTCATTGCAATTTGCATGCAACAGTTTAGAAAGGCATTAAGGAACAAGTAATAAATTAACTTTTTTCTTTACACTTTAAAAGTGAAACAAACAAAAGGAATCCTGCATACAATTTAAGTTTACAAAATCTATTAATAGAAAATTTTTTGACTGTACCTTATTCCAACTACATAATCTTTCAGTGAAATCCCAAACAAGGAAGTGCTGACGGCAGAAGTAGTGCCACAGTCTGTTACATTTAAAATCAACCATCCTGTCATTATTTTCCACTGAAGGAAGGAATAAATGTTTATCTTCGGCAGCATTCCTAATTGGGAATAAGAACCCACTGTTTATATGCTTCCACATGTATGCCAAACGACTCCTTCTTTGTTTGATGAGCTACTTAAGGCAGATTTGTCTCTTCATTCCCGGCATGAAGCCCAACTAAAGAAACAGATACCAGTTTTTCCAGGTCACGCTGTCTTTAAGTATCTATTGCATGTGTGTGCACTTTGCCCAATAGGTCTTTGTCATCTACGTGAAATTATCCAGTCCTTGCAGGGAAGGGATCTGTAATTAAAATTTCAGGCGATTGCTTCAGCATTCCTGCTAGGTTTTTTTTTTCTTTTTTTTTTACCAGTCTGTTTCTTTTTCTTATCTCTTTACTGAAAGTAAAAAAAAAAAAAATCACAAGAATGTGACACTTATTTGCAGATTGTTTTAAAGTACTATAATCTTTTGTACTTTTTAACATAATGGAACTGCCAGCAATGCCTTATCATTACTTCAATATTTAATAGCCATCAAGCTGTTTTCCAAGGAGCACAGAAAGTACTCTTGACATGTGATCAGCATTTTAAAGATAAACATCATTTACAAATCCTTGCCAGCCTGCTTATTTTTTTTTCTTCTGATTGTGAGTTGTATAATTCAATATGTAGTTTATGTGGGCAGCAAAAGCTTGTTATTTTGTAGACAGGGTAAGTATTGGTGGCATTTTGTGGCAGAACACTTACAGAAAGTAGGGATGTTTTCTAACTTTACTTTTATATGAACTGAAATCTTTTTCAAAGTACAGTTAGCTCAGGATTAACATACACACTCTGTGTTTTCAAATAAGTTAGCATAAAAAACAGGCTTGCCAGTTCCCTAAGGACAGAAAGTGAAAGCTGAAAGACATTTGTATTTTACTAACAGTACACAGTTCATTTTGTAAAGGTGTTTTGCATAGTGCAAGTCTCTTGCAAACTCATACAAAATGCAGGAATAAATGGCATATTATCAGCTCTCTCATCTTAACAACAGAAAAATTCAGATTGGCACTGAATGTCTTCTTCTAAAGTTCACATTAGAAACAGAAAATAAGGTGGCTTGACTAATATGTCATATAGAAGATACATACAGTAGTATATCATATCAGTTGGTAAACACACTGATATGCACTTCATTTGTCAGCTGTCAATCAATTCAATACATTTTTATTTTTCCTTTACAATGAGTATTATTTTGAAGTGAGTTTTGCTACCCCACTGCTCCAAATCATGTGAAGAAATCCTGGTCACTTTTTGTGTGTGTCCTGGGACAGGACAAAGCAAATCTACTTCATTACAGGCAAAAATCAGGCAAAACAATGAAAATCAACCACTTCAAAATATATTTCTTTAACAGTAATTAGTCCTGTCTACTGTGGCGGGCTAGCGCCCTGCCTGGGGTTTGTTTCCTGCATTGTGCTCTTTGTTGGCTCGATTTGGCTCCAGTAGTACCCCATGGCCCTGTAGTTAGGATATAGCAGGTTGGATAATGGATGGATGGATAATAATAATAATTCTTTGCATTTATATAGCGCTTTTCTCACTATGGTTAGTCCTGTCTATTGAACTTTTGTAGAGATAATTTCTGCCCAGGTTAGCGCAGAATCTGGGTCTGCATCTAAAAGTGAGATGCTATCCTCTGTGAGTGGTCTCATTTTATATTGTGTGGACCAGAAGGGGCAGGGCTTCTTTTGCTTTGGTGCCCTCAAGGGGCAATTTCTCGAGACTGTGAGGGAAGAAGGAGACAAGAACGTTAGTAGCAGTGCCCCCTCTCATCCTGGCATGTTACTACTTACTTTATGCAACCCTGGAAGTTTACCCTTGGTGCACATATGTAACACAACATCCCAACCCAAAAAGCTTGATCCCTAGCAGGACGGCTGGACTATACAAAGAGGTTGTGAGAACCTGGGAGAGGACATTGGCATTGGCATGAAGGTATCCCTTCCTGTGCAGGGTTCTGAATTTATAAGGCTGCAAGTTTAGAAACCAACAGGTGATCTGGGTGTTGGAGTTCTTCTGAGAGCTCAACCATTGGAGCGGGGCATGATCGGTCACCAAGGAGGTAATACCTCAGCTGATTGATTGCTCACTTGATGGTGAGGGCTTCCCTTTCCAGCACCGCATACTTCATCTCCTGGTTCAACAGTTTCTGGCTAAGGTACATCACAGGGTGATCGGCTCAATCAACAACTTGGCTAAGCATGGCAAGATGTTGGTCTGGAGATCAAAGGGTAAAGAGAAGTTAGGTGAAATGAGTGCGGGAGCTATCATTAGGGCTGTCACAGAATGCAGCCTCGGTTAATAGAGTCCACACCACCGGAGTTTGCTTCATGAGATTGGTCAAAGGTTTGACCTGCTCAGAGAAACAATGTACAAACCTCCAATAGTACCGCACTAGACTGAGGAAGGCTTGCACATGCCTTTTTGTTTCTGACTGGGGCCATGAATGACAGCAGCTTTGGACAACTGTGGTTTCACCTACCCTCTGCCCATCACATAGCCTAGGTATTTAGCCTCAGTTAACCGGAAATAAAATTTTTTGGGGTTTATTTTGAGGCTAGCATCATAAGTGCAGCAGACAATATGCAAGATGTGTTCTACTCAGGTGACAGAATAGATTGCTATATCATTGAGATAGGCAGCACTATAGATATTATGGGGCTGTAGCAATCTATCCACCAGATGCTTGGAAGGTCACAGGGGCCCCATGTAGCCTAAAATGTGGACACTTTACTTCCAGTAGCTGGTAGGGGTGGTAAACGCGGTCTTTTCCTTTGCTGAGTCCATTGGGGCATCTGCCAATAGCCATTCATTATACTTAGGATGGACCGGTACTAGGCACTCCCCAGGTGCTCCAGGAGGTCACCCACCCTAAGTATGGTTTAGGCGTCAAAACAGGAGATTTATTTGAGGCGACAGAAGTTGTTATAGAATCACCAAGAACCATCAGGTTTGGGGACTAATACAGTGGGACAAGATCACAGGCTATGGCTCTCCTCAGCTATCCCAGATCCAGCATTCTTTGGATCTCTAGCTACACCTCTGCGCTGTTTGCATCGGGGAGCCAGTACTGACGTTTCTGGACTATAAACCCTGGCGTGGTGACAATGTCATTTCTGGTAAGGCCATCGTGTCCAGGGCTGGTGTCTATGTGTGTTTCCCTGCTGTCTCTTCTGCCTGGAAGGGAGGTCGTTCCCAAAATGTAATTGTTTGGTGTCTATGAATGGTGACAAGGCAGGAGTAGGCATTCCATCACTGACCTCCCTATCATGCCATTGTTTGATGACGTTGACATGATTTACGTGTTCATGAGGTTGCAGTCTGGGTTGTTATGCCACATAGTTTACAAGGCTGTTTCTCTCCCTTACCTGGCATGGACCTTGCCAGTGAGCGAAGTGTTTGGAATGGGTTGTGGGGACAAGAACCATTATCCTAACTACCAGTTGGAACTCCTGGAAACTAGGTCAAAGATTATGCATCTGGGCTTGTAATTGTTGAGCCTTTTACATATATTCCTGCACCCAGGATCAAAGCTTTTCAAAGCAGCTGCGGAGCTCTGACATATATTCGAGGATATCAGGTGCAATAACAATTTATGCTGCTGTACTTTGAGCAATAATAATTTGCTCTAGTTACTTGATCACTTAACACTGTATACGATATATCTGGAATTATCTGACTTTTCTTTAAATGCACCTTGGGGCTATCACAAAAAGTAATTTTGTTGTGTTACACAATGACAATAAAGTGCTTGAACTTGAACTTGATATCACCGAAGGAAGAGGGATCCCTTTAAACACTACTTATGCTCACATGTTAGATACTGGCTTTAACTTTCTAACCTTTGTGCAAAATATACCTGCACTCCTGGAAAAATTAACCAAAAGTTCTGTATTTTTTTTTCAAAATAAAAAATATTATGTATAACAGACTCATGTAAACACTAAAACATCAGCATAATCACAGTACAGTAGTAAAGGTATGTCTAGTATCCACTGCTGTACTGACGTAGATTAAATTTATGCTTTGAAACAGTCTCTACCACACATAGGCACTCTTCAACCAGATGTTGAAAGTTTTTTTGCAATATTTTTTGTTGCTTGCACATGAGAGTAGAATGTCAGTTCCTGACCCAGATGATCATATTGAAAGTACTTGCAACCCAATTGATCCTTCTACTGGTGCAAAGTATCAAGCTTCATATTTACCAGAGCTTGCTTCGCACAGTTTTTATAACTTAATATAAAACTGTGCCCATTTGGATGTGATGTACTGTACCCACAACAGCCTACCCTTGTAATCTATAAGACCTTTGTCAACACTTATGTCAAAATTGGAAGCCTACACTTTTTGCATATATTTGATGATTGCCTGATACACATCCTACAGTTTGTACAGTTTCAGAGCTGATGAGTGATGAATGAAATGAATGAAACACAGTACTCACTCATACCTTCAACGAAAATGGTGCTTGCACTAACCGGTTTGTGGACCAGTACCATCACTGGACTGGTCTACCCACTATGCTCTGCAATATTAGGAAACTGAAAATCTCCCACACCCACATGTCATCTGCAGTGACAGGCTGTCTGCGACCGTGACAAGCAAATGGTCTTCTGTAACTTTTCTGACACTGGTCAGCATAGTAGTTCACGTCAACATCTATCTTCTCCACCAAAGTATCATTGACAAATTATAAATAGTCCAGATAATCAGGATCAACAGATATTTTTACACAGGGGCTACTTGTAAATGGGCCATCACCAAACATGAACATAATTGAAACTTGACAGGTCAGAATCTACAGGTGTCAGTTTCACTGTCTGTGTCAACGTATGATGACCAATTCACATTGTCATCAATATTGCTCGATTTAAGCAATGGTTGCATTCACCCATCCATTGTTCTAAAACTGAATTTATGGCTTTTTGTTTGCTACCATATTTATGGTTGAAGGCTCCATCCCATTCATGAATATTGATGAGTTACCATAAAATGAGAAAAAGCAAAGATTTTATGCAGCCTGATGTTATTTCATTCACTAGATGGCAGCAGAATACTGTACTGAGTTATTCAGTTTTACCACTGTAAAGCAGATTGTTAAGTCACAATGTGTCTGACTCAGGCTTAACTGTATTTACACAGAATTCCAAGACCAAGTCACACTCAGGGTTAAACACCATGTAGGTTAAGCAACTTCTCTTTCTGTCATTGTATTTGTTTGTGATACTCCTTTTAAAGCAATGAAATTTTCATTCTAAAATAACATAAAAAAATGATTGACTGATACGGTATGTAATGAGCAACATTGGTATACATAGAACACCTTGAAGTAGAAAAATATCATAATACATAAAACATGCTATTGAGAGTAAGCAAAATGACAGCAAACAAAAGAAAATCTTAGGTGTCACGTTAAATCTGACTATACATTAAATCTAGTCCCTAATTTGGTGCCAGCAGAAAAATAGTCATCTAGGTCATGTACAACCCACACTCATTTATTCCTGAACACTTTTTATTTTGCTCTCCAGTCACCAGTGTTGGTTCATTTCTTGTATGGCACCTTCTGTATTGTTCTTGTGTCTTGTAAGATTATGATATCAATTTGACACTTTGTAAACAAGTCACAACGTGTTAATACTAATACAAGATGAACAGCGAAACTAAATAGTTTTTCATGATTATCTGCCAAACCCTAAATATAAGATAATCAACTATTACATTTTTTAAACCATTTAATGGACATTTATGTAAACTTTGTAACAAAAGTACAAAGAGATCAAAAGTGGTTTGGAGCACCATAGTGAACTCTGTATAATTGGTTGAAATGAAAATAATCAGAAAGTCAAAGAAAACATTAGTATGTCTTCACAGACAGGAGTCAAAAAGGGACTTGCTCAAGATGGCAGCATATACTGTATATGGCCCAAGTAGGAAGAGTCGGGCCCAGGAGGGCAGGTGGCAGAATTGATGTCAGAGATGGTAAGCCTGTCAATCTGCCGTTGTGCAAAGAGAGGAAGAGAAAGGGCATTAAGCAACTGCGTCAACCCCTGGTTTGGAGGGTAACTACCATCACCAGAGCCTTTAAGCTCTTTCCCCTGTGCATGTGTATGAAACCTACTAGATGTTTTGTTGATTTTCTAGTCACTGTGTTACTGAATAGAACGTTTGGTTGTACAGAGATAAGTGCTTCTGTAACTTCTTTAATTTTTTAATATTTTTCTTTGATTGTTCTGCATCTTTTCTAATATAAACTAGTTTTGGAATGATAAAACATAGCAAAAGTAAACACATTTAATAGCTAATGACAGAATTAAGTGAGGGCAGCGGCTGTCATTTAATGTTAGAACATTAGAACCATTTTGACAAGGACAGTCCAGTCAACCCAGCTGAAGGCAGAAGGGTGATCTCCGGTTCCAGTAGCATACATACTTTGGAAAGATTATAAAGTTTTAATAAACAAGCAGCAACAATAATGAATAAATGAAATGGCTTAAATGGGTTGCTGGGTTCACTTTCCCTGTTAGAATCAAGAGCTCAGCAATACTGGGAACCTTTAGAATAAATCCACTGCTTTTGTGGATCGCAGGGAGAATGTTGAGGTTGATTGGGCATGCAGTTTGGATGTCCCATGGGTACCTCCTGTGGCAGAGCACACTGGAGGGATTTTTGTTCTTGTCTGATCTTGGAGCATGTGAGAATTCTCTAGAAGGATCTGGGGAATGGTGTAGTCTGTACAATTTACCATATTACCACAGTGACCTTCAGTAGGAAAAACAGAAGAAAATTGTAGTGAAAATGTAAAATCTGAAACTAGATACAGTACTTACAATGAACTGATGATATGGACATTTTAATAATGATATCTGAAAGCAAGCTCAAGAATTAGCATAAGATAATGCCATTTAACGTTAACTGGTCTGTCCTGTTCAGCAAGTTTCCACATCACTTTACAAAGCGGACTGTAAGAGAAGTAACTTGTCATTGACCACGCCTTAACAGTATGGTTTATATACCTCTGTAAAAGAATCATGACATTGTTCACAAGATTACAGCTATCTCAGTTTTATAGATACATATTACTGGACATGTAACAACCCTTGTTTAAACCTACACTTAACTTTGAAATTATCTGTCAGTAAATCAGAATAAAGCCATATCAATCTCATTCAACACCATCCAACCTCTGCTCCTTAGTGACAAGCTGACAGAGACGGGAGTAGATTCACACCTGGTGGTACGGATCATGGACTATCTTACAGACAGACCTCAGTATGTGCATCTCTGGAACTGCAGGTCTGACATTGTGGTCAGCAACACAGGAGTGCCGCAGGGGACTGTACTTTCTCCGGTCCTGTTCAGCCTATATACATCAGACTTCCAATACAACTCGGAGTCCTGCCACGTGCAAAAGTTCGCTGACGACACTGCTATTGTGGGCTGCAGGAGTGGGCAGGAGGAGGAGTATAGGAAGCTAATCAAGGACTTTGTTAAATGGTGCGACTCAAACCACTTACACCTGAACACCAGCAAGACCAAAGAACTGGTGGTGGATTTTAGGATGCCCAGGCCATCATGGACCCTGTGATCATCAGAGGAGACTGTGTGCAGAGGGTACAGACCTATAAATACCTGGGAGTGCAGCTGGATGATAAATTGGACTGGACTGCCAATACTGATGCTCTGTGTAAGAAAGGTCAGAGCCGACTATACTTCCTTAGAAGGCTGTCATCCTTGACAGAGGCAGACAGAGGCACGAGTTCCAGCACAGCACATGGTTATTTACAAGTGGGGAAGCACTTTTCCCTCTCTCCTTACAGCAGCACAGTACAATGCACCAATTCACAGCTCTTTTTCTTCTCCTTTCCGTCTCCACTCCTCCACAGTCAATCTTCAGCACTCTTGCTCCCAAGTCTGGCTCTCCGAAAGATGTGAGGCAACTCCTTTTATGTTAAACCTAGGAGTGCTCCATGTGTCTCATCAGGGTTAACTGGAATCACTCCCAGGTGTGATGGAAACCCAAAGTAGGTTTCTACAGCTCCCTCAGGTAGCACCCACGGAACCCAACAGGATTGTACCAAACTCCAACTCCTAAGGTGCCCTGCAGGAATCTGTGGTGCCACAGCCACCCAGGAGGGCTGCTCTGTATTGTCATGGGGACGGTAGTGCCTTGTGGATGCTCTCTTCTGTGGCCATTCATCACATGTGCTTCAGAAGATTTCCTTAACCATTTGGTGGTTTCAGGTTTTTTGGATTCTGGATTTAAGGGGGTTATATACTGTACAACAGACAAAATATTCAGTACATGTGAGGGCATTGAAAATGGGGTTTACACTCTAGATTGAGCCAGTTGGTGCTTCTACAAAGGTGATTATTAGGTAAATGAGAGCCTTACCACAACAGAATGTACAGTACATACATACAGTATACTCGTATACATTTTCAAGCTTTCTTAAAGGAATACCCAAAAATGATATTTTTTGTTACTTATACTTACTTACTCTGAGTTGTTTGTGGTAATGTTCCATGAACAATTTTCATTTCTTCATGGAGAATGGACATAACAAAGCTTCTTATACAGTGAGCTTTAGTGAGGACCAGTGGGGAAAACAATAAAGAAAAGCAAATAGCATTAAAATAGCCATGAAAAAAAACTTAAGATATTTGTGTCGCATAATCTAGATCTCAGTTATCCAGTTGTGTGATCACAATGTCCAAAGCACATGTATTTTATGCTGAAATATTGTTAAGTACTTCTAGAAAACAAGAGTAGTGCACAAAAGTGAAGTGTCAATTTAATGTCTTTTAATTGAAGGCTGCAACTCCCATTCATTGGTCAAGAACCGCGAGACAAATTCCTTTAATCGATTTTAGGGTTGCAGGGGCTCCGCATCTTACCTGGTAGCACTATGCACAAGAAAGAAAACAGTCCTAAACGAGTTGTCAGTCCATTGTACAACACACTCAAATGCATACCTATGTTCATTCACATAGGATCAATTTAGAGTCACTATATAACCTAACCTGTATACCACTGGGGATGTGGGAACACGCAGAAAAAAGCACAAATTACATATAAACTATAACTATGTTTAACTTTCCTCCATCCATCCATCAACTATCCAACCCGCTATATCCTAACCACAGGGCCACGGGGGTCCACTGGAGCCAATCCCAGCCAACACAGGGCGCAAGGCAGGAAACAAACCCCAGGCAGGGCACACACAGACCCACACACTAGGGATAATTTAGAATCGCCAATGCACCTAACCTGCATGTCTTTGGACTGTGGGAGGAAACCGGAACACTTGGAGGAAACCCATGCAGGCACAGGGAGAACATGCAAACTCCATGCAGGGAGGACCCAGGAAGCAAACCTGGGTCTCCTAACTGCGAGGCGACAGCGCTACCCACTGCACCACCATGCCACCACACTTTCCTCCACCCTCACCAATTTTTACCTGTTTGTGTACTGTACAACAAGGGACAACAGGACCCTAAATGTGTTATATTCCAATGTTAAAGAGGCACATGACTCTGCTGCTTTACTACCTTTAGGCAAATCATACCATAATTTGGTACAGCTCATACCCGCATATACACCCAATGCCCAGCGACTGCCAGCCACTACCAGGACCATGCAGGAAAGGGCAACAAAGGCTGTGGAGGCTCTGAAGGATGCCTTTTAGAACACTGACTGGGATAGGCTTTGTTTGTCACACGGTGAAGTCATTGAGGGACTTTGCCACTCTATCACAGACAGCATCAAGTTTTGTGTAGATAACACAGTCCCCAAAAAGGCAATGCACTGTTTTTCCAACCACAAGCCATAGATCACAAAAGACCTAAAAGACCTACTGCATAAGAAGAAGAGAGTTTTCAGTAAACGGAAACACAAATTACAACAGAACATCGTAAAGAAAGTATGGAATGGGATGAAACTATTACTGGCTACAAGCAGGCTGTAAAATATGCAGAGGAATGGAACAACAACAGTGCTAATGAACTGAACCAGTTCTTCTACAGGTTTGACTCATACCTGTCAGTACAGCCCAACCCCACAACCACCACCACCACCAACACTGCTAAATTCTGTGTGAAAGCAGAAGAAGTTCCATTATCCCAATTGCCATCTTCACCCTGCATGACCATCCCTAAAATAACACCCACAGGGCACACACCCACTTTCACTTCCTGGACTGTGTCTTTGCTGATCAATTAAGGTGACAGTTGGAAAAACTGCATAAAAAAGGGCTAGACTAAATCAATCCCAGGGTGCTAAAAAGATGTGGCAGCCAGCTCTGCGGGTACCTTCAGCATCTGAAGTCCCTTTTTCTGAATTTCCCCAGCAGCAGAAAACATTCTGTGTGGTCCCGGTGCCAAAGAAAGGGATTTCCAGTAATCCCAAGGACCAGACCAATTGCTCTTGCATAATATGCCATGAATATCAGAACATGGATGTTTCAGAACATCCAGATCCTAGCAGTTTGCCAATCAGACGCATATACAGTAGGTGTGGAGGATGCTCTGATCTACGTGCTCCCCAGAGTCTACTCACACAGTCAGAATAATGTTCTTTGATTTTTCAAGTGCCTTTAACAGCATTCTGCCTCAATGAATTGAGGAAAAAGATCAAGAATTTGCATCTTGATGCCCCCATAATCTCCTAAATTAAGGGCTACCTGACTAACAGACAGCAATTTGTGAGGCTGAGGAACTGTGTATCAGAAATAGTAGTGTGCAATACTAGAGCACCTCAGGGAACTGTCCTTTCTCCCTTCCTGTTTACCCTCTACACCACAGACTTCCAGTATAATACCAGTGCTTGCCACCTACAAAGCTTTTCAAATCACTACTCCATCATAGGCTGCATTAATAGTAAAGACGAGTCAGAATGCAGAAAGGATGGGGACGACTTTGTATAGTGGTGCATAGAGAACATGTGCAATTCAACATCAGCAAGACTATCATGCTGGAGATACATTTCTGAGGTGCCAGGGAGTCACCATCCAGGGGGAAGACATGAAAATTGTGCAAAATTACAAGTACCAGGGGGTTCACATAAACAACAAACTGGACTGGTCTGACAACACAGTGGCGCTGTACAAGAAGGGCCAAAGCAGACAGTACTTGTTAAGGAGACATGGGTCTTTTGATGCATGCAACCAGCTGGGGGAAATGTTCTATCAGTCCACAGTAGCCAGTGTGAAGTTCCATATTACAGTCTCCTGGGGAAGCAACTTGAAGCTCAAAAGAAGCATAATGCCTGAACACACTTATCAGGAAAGCCTGCTCCATCACAGGGCTAACGCTGAACATACTGGAAGCTGTTGTGGAAAAGAGGATGGTGTCAAAATCAGATGTTATCATGAAAATTCTCTTCCATCCCTCTCCATGAAGTGCTGTCTTGGAGCACTTTTGGCCACAGGCTTATTCCACCATGGTGTGCTAAGAAGCACCTCTGCGGTTCTCTCCTGCCTCCTGCTATCAGGTAACACTTCCTCCCGACATAACCTGAGTTCATTTTGAAATTTCTGCACAATATACATGTATTCATTTATTTGTTAATTAATTAATTAATTAATTAAATTATTTGTGGATTGATGGATTGATCAACTGTATTATTTCTCCTTTGATCCCTTATGCTTATTTTTTATCTTTTTGCTGTTGTATTCACTGAAATTTCCCCTTGGGATTAATAAAGTTTATCTAATGTAAACAACAACCGGGCAACACCATACTGCTCCACAAAACAGTGTGACAGTATTGCATAGTGCAGCATTTCTCAACCTTTAAGTATTTGCGACCTGAGTTTTCAAAACAGTTTTAATTGCACCCCCCTAATGTTTTTTTGAAAGGAGCCCACTAATACCAATTTGTTCTTTTTTAATTAATAATATATCATAGATGCATATTTTATTATACCTACTTAACTTTTATCGACATTTATCTAACTCTATTTTTCTAGTATCAGAAAGTAGTTTAAGTTACTTTGTTTTGGTTTCAATAGATGTATTTTTCATATTTTCAATTCTTGTTTTCTTTTTTTCACATCTTCGCGCCCCCTTGTTTGTTACTTCACGCCCCCCTAGGGGGGCCCACCCCACAGATTGAGAACCACTGGCATAGTGGTTACGTCTTTGGACTTCAAATCCTGAGGCTGTGGGTTCAAATCCTGCTACTAACGCTGTAGTGACCATGAGCAAGTCACTTTGCCTGCTTGTACTTCAACTAGAAAAATAAAAGAAATGTAACCAATTGCATCTCAGATAATGTATAAGTCACCTTGGGGTAAAGCAGTCAGTCAAACAAGTAAAAAATAATAGTATAATAATTTTCTTTCGGTGAACATGTAATTTATTAGGCCAATTAGATCACTGGAGTTCTAGGAAAAAAGCATACTTCATGTCTTTCCTTCTGGAATATTTTCTTTGTCAGGTAGCAATGAATGTATTTGAAAAGGTATTCATATCCACAAAGCTTTCAACAGCAGGCCAGCAAATAAATTATGCAACCAACAAGAGACAAAAATACTTTGTTATATAAAAACAGAACGTGAGAGATGTGACCTGTTTGATTTGTAGCTACAGAACCATGTTGACAAGCCAGAGCTGTATCATTTTTGTTTTATAGTTTCATTTACAGTAGCTCCAGGTTTCAATTTCACCTTGCACTGTCATTATATACTGACAGGCAAATACTGTGGCCCAGTTGTACATTTTCATTACTCCACAACTGCTGCTTAGATAGCACAGCTGTGTATCGAATACCCAAAGGTGTCATACAGTGCAAGGGAATATCACTTTACAGACAAGTGCTACTGACAAACCTCTTTAGAATAAGGTCAGCTCAAATGTTTACATTTTTAAATGGGAGTTACATTAATCAAACTTGACTAGTGGAGGTGTTTTCTTTTTCTTTGTTTTCTTTTGCGTTTAGGTGCAAAATCTGTGAGGATGTTTATCAAAATAGAAAAATTAAAACTATTTGCATGAACTAATTTATTTAGTTGCTTTATGACTGTTTAATCATCACAGTAGCACAGTAGCAGCCTACCTTGCTGTGTCAAGGTTTTCTGACCTGGCTCACCGTCTGTGTTGAACCGTCAGTATTTTCCCAGATTTTCTTGGAATTATTGGGTTGGTGAATTTAAATGGGTATAGTGAGAATGTATTGGTGTGTGGGAAATGTGTCTTTGGGGGTTTATGTGACTGTAATCTTCAATGAAATGGCATTCCTACCAGGATTGTTTCCTGCCTTCTGCTTGGGGAGGCTAAAGTTCTAGAAAATGATTCTGTATGATTAGTCCAGTAAATGGAGACTATACTGTACTTTAAAAAGTATGTAATCAATTATTTTGTGTTTTATTGTGTAATTAGTTTAGACTACTTTGCACAGATCTTTTTTCACTTTGACATTAAAAAGTCTTTTTTGTTGATCAATGTCAAAAAAGCTAAATTAATTCCATTGTGATTCATTATTATATAACAACCTAATGGGACAACTTTCAAGAAGGAAAATACTTTTTATTGGCAATGTATGTTGTCTCTGATATATTTTTCTTATTCTTATCATATTTTTATATTCTTTTTCATCAAATTATACATTGTGGTATTGCCTTTCAGCTACATTAAGTAAGGGAAAGCAAAGTCAAAGCCAGATAGACAAGTAATATAACAGGGCATCTCAGTTTTATGATAAACCAGAATATAAAAAAGGAGAGAGTACTAATTCAAAAGAATTTCCTAACAGCAGTTTGAGTAGGTGGTGCAAGTTACAGGGACTAATAGCTTTTGACCTGAGGAAGGGGCGAAAGGCAGTAGAGGCCTATGTAGGCCTTTCAGTTACTGAACTGCATAAGGATTGGCAGACTATACAGATGAGATACAGAAGAGGGAGCACAACTATCAAGGATGCAGCATATATGTTGAATAAAGTAACAGGGCAGCATGAGATTATTTTTAGTGACCATCAAGGCAAAATTAATGTTTAATGAGCTGTTGCACTGTGAGGTGCCTATCATGCAAGCTGGTGACCCTCACAAACTTCTCTTCTAACTGGGTTGTGACTTTGGGTCTGCCGCCAGATCTTACCCTATCAAAGTTTCTTTCAGTTTCCAAATGCCTTTGAAGTGTTTAATACACCGCATTCACTGACACTTTGATTTTTTTTTTTTGCAATTGCTATAAATGAAAGGCCTACACTTCTAAGGGTAATAATGCTCTTTCTCATTTCATTTGTTAATTGCCACTTTCTTGCCATTATCACTGGAATTTACAACTTTCTGCAGTGTAATGTTGTCCAAGCAGAACTTTAGAGGGTGTAGTAATACAGTCTGTTTCAGTCAGTCAGTCAGTCATTTTCCAACCCGCTATATCCTAACACAGGGTTACAGGGGTCTGCTGGAGCCAATCCCAGCCAACACAGGGCACAAGGCAGGAACAAATCCTGGGCAGGGCGCCAGCCCACTGCAGACACTGTTTCAACTGTAATTTAAGACAGTTAGAGGGTTTTTAAGTAATCAACAGAAGTTGGGACACCTGTGCAAATTGTTTGCTTCAACCTGTAAGGCTTAAATTACTTTAATTGCTGCAGAACATCTGTAGGTTGTAACCTATTAGTTGTTCCCTGATGAAGGTCCATTTTGTAATAGATTAAAATTACCTTTTTTCAATTTTTGCTAACTGAAACTTTACATTTAAACGTCTTTTAGTTTACTGCTTACCTTTTCACCATTTTAGGCCATCCTTTGCATTTCAACTGATTAAATCTGAAGAAAAACTGGAAAAACTGAGGTGTTCTAACTTTTGACCGGTAGCTTATATAGGATAAACATGGGAATGGCTTGCAGGTTGTTGTTTGGATCCAAGACCTTACAAAACATTTCACAAGTTTAAAAACATCTTACATAGAAAAAAAGCACAAGGCAAACTCTTTCTCAGCCTTATATCATATAGCACATTTCTCCAGGACTTAATGACCAAGTAATTTTTTAACCTCTCCCTTCATGATCTTCTACTGGCAGCTTTTCACAGCTATATTTGTCTTTAACTTCTTTCATCTTTACTGGCTTTCTTCCCTCCTTTCACTCCTACTGTATGCAGTATTTGTAACCTGCTTTTTCCTTCTCAGTTACACACTTGATATAGGGCACACAGCTGAAGTGCTGCATCTCTTACCTTCTTATTTGTTCAACTTAAAATAACCTTTATATTGTCCAGGTGCATTTGAATATAATGCAGAAGCCTCTTACTGCTATTGTCATATCTGTCTGTCTGTCTGTGTAACCACATGAAACAACTTGGCTTCCTGCTTTTTGTTCCAATTTTCAAGGAAATGTGTTGGCAAAGTTTCACTTTTGCTGAGATATCTCAAATACCAAATGCTATACACATTTTTGAAATTTCAGAAACATCTATTTAAAAACAATTTTCAAACTTGCCTATCTTAAAATAGAGAAATATTCTGAGCAACATCAATTACGGAATAATTAATAAAAACTATATTTTGTATATTTTCTTGTTTTCTTATCTGATAGCCTTATAGCAAAGCAATGAAATGCTGGCCAATTGCCGAAGTGGTTTGTGTCTCATGGTTCTTGTACAAGTGGCATGCACAAATGTCTGTCATACCCAGGGCCAGCACCACCATTAAGGTGAATTAGGCAGAATTCGACTAGTGGGCTGATCATAAGGGGGTGGTGCCCAGCCACACGGGTTAGCTACCGAACAGTTGGTTGGAGCACTAATAAGCTTGGCCTAGGGCACAAAATAACCTACTGTAGTGCCAGCACTGGTCATAGCAGCCTACTTCTTCTGTTTCTTGAAATTATACTTCAGAAATTACATGATTATAGTGGCTGTAAAAGTATAAAATACAAGCAAATTATCTTATATTATATTAAATTATTAAATTATATTATATTAAAATTAATTAAAGAGTAAAGCTGACTTGCTGACACATTAATACATACAGTGAATAAACATGTACTTGGCAGTTGGGTTACACTGAAAATGCCCACACTGCTACATTCTCCATACATCGTGATAATCCAATATGCTGTATCTCTGACATTATATTTGATTGGCAAAGTGCCACTATCATTTGCTACATATAAATCATGGTATAATACATCTAATAATTTTACTATGGGACTTCAACATACATTATTCTTCTGTTTTTGCAAATCTGAACAAGAGTTATCCATAGACCCTCCTCAGTTAACAACTAGCAATTAACAACAGGATATACTGTAAATTAATGCAATTTTTACATCAGAATATGCTGACTATAAAGGTTATTTCAGCCACCTCAAGTCTACTTGGGGCCCATTTATAACTACAGAATATTGTAGGGTGCTATTAAAAACATGGATTTTACTATATGTACTGCAAAAAACTCACAATTTCTATTATGACTGATATTTTTAAATAAAATTCACTTGAAAAAAATATTTAATGAACAAAGTAAACAAAAAATAAGAAATCTCCAGCTAGTGGACCAAAATGGTCCTAGGCAGTTAAAAAAGAAATGTTGTGTACAGTGAATAAGCAAATTTTCTCAAACCACTTGAGAGCAGCATCTTTATTTCTGAAAGCAGCAAAAGGTACTGTGACAAAATAGTAAACATTGAAAGTTAGGTAGTGCTGTGCTCCCTTCTGCTTAAGGTCTTTGCAGAGTTATCTTTTAATATGTGTCTTTTAAAATTTCAGATACACAAAATGACAACTGTATCTAACCTTTTTAAAAAATAGGATTTATTAATATACTGCTCAAAAAAACTAAAGTAACAGGTAGTCCAACTTCTCCAGGATGGCACATCAATACGTGCCATTCCCAGAAGGTTTGCTCAGCACAGTCTCAAGGGCATGGAGGAAATTCCAGGAGACAGGCAGTTACTCTAGGAGAGCTGGACAGGACCATAGGAGGTCCTGAACCCATCAGCAGTTTGGGCAAAGAGGAACAGGTGGAACAGGATGAGCACTGTCAGAGCCTTACAAAATAACCTCCAGCAAGCCACTGATGTGAATGTCTCTGACCAAACAATCAGAAACAGACTTCACGAGGGTGGCCTGAAGGCCCGACATCCTCTAGTGGGCCCTGTGCTCACTGCCTGGCACCGTGGAGCTCGATAAGCATTTGCCATAGAATATCAGAATTGGCAGGTCCACCACTGGTGCCCTGTGCTTTTCACAGATGAGAGCAAATTCACTCTGAGCCCATGTGACAGACGTGAAATGGTCTGGAGAAGCCGAGGAGAACGTTATGCTGCCTGTAACATTGTTCGGCATGACCGGTTTGGTGGTGGGTCAGTGATGGTCTGAGTCATTTACATTTATATGCATTTTTGTTTAATTTGCATGGGGTTGCCAACACCAAAATTCTCCAAAATTCTTTAATTCTTTAGATATGCATTTACATTAATGGACTTTAAAAAGGGACCCTGCAAAACATTGTTCCGGTAGTACAAGCACTAGAGAAAACAACCCCAAACAACATTTAATTCTTTTCATAGGCTGATTAAATGTACAGCCTGTAAACATCATTGCTGTTTGCAATAAGTTATAATAAAACACAATTCAGTGTTAGCACAGTATTGTCCACCTATGGCTATGGCAAAAAAGAAATACAAGCTTGAATATACAATTGATGAAAAATACAAAAATAATAAACATCTAATAATAATAATAAAGTATAATGAAATCTCTCAGTAATCCTACTCTTTACCCTAAAGAACACATTTTCCTGTAAAATTGGGGTTTACAATGACCATCAACAAAAGTCAAGTCACTGGATAAGCAGAAATTGATCTAATGCAGGATTGTTGCACTCATGTCCAATTGATATAGCATTTTCAGTAATTAACTTCAGTGCCCTAATAATATTATTATTATATTATTTGAATGACATTTTTATCCAAGGTGACTTTATTTGAGATACAATAGGTTGCATTTCATTTTTGTTTTTCTAGTTGAAGTACAAGCAGGTAAAGTGACTTATTCATGGTTACACAGTGTCAGTAGATGGATTTGAACCCACAACCTCAGGGTTTGAAGTCCAATATCCAAAATCTTATCCACTACACCAGCCTAGCCCTTGGTTTAAAAAAAATATATTGTAGACTTACTTTATTATATAGTACTTCTGATACATCCAATTAACTGGCAGCACCACAACTGAGATCCAATTTCTTACAAAATTTCCCAGGCAAAGCTGGGTAACACAGAAAGTTTTTATGTAAACATGTATTATTAATATTATTTGCATGATTACATTTATATTTACTTTTAAAGAAAATGTTATTTTGTTTTGTTATAAATACATTATAGTGTTTCTTAACAAAAAGATATATTCATCCATCCATTATATCCTAAAACAGGGTCACGAGGGTCTGCTGGAGCCAATCCCAGCCAACACAGGGTGCAAGGCAGGAACAAACCCCGCGCAGGGCGCCAGCCCATCGCAGGGCACACACACACACCAATACACCAAGCACACACCAGGGACAATTTAGGATCGCCAATGCACCTTACCTGCATGCCTTTGGACTGTGGGAGGAAATCGGAGCACCCAGAGGAAACCCACGCAGACACGGGGAGAACATGCAAACTCCACGCAGGGAGGACCCAGGAAGCACACCCAGGTCTCCTTACTGCGAGGCAGCAGCACTACCACTGCACCACCGTGCCACCCAAGATATATCTAATAAACAGTAATTCAATGCATAGCAGCCACTTTGATTATCCTTTTTAAGATTGCCAGATGACTTTGAATATAACACTGGTGTTTGTTTTGGCTGAGTTATTTACATAGACAGGTGCAGCATGGTACTGTATGAGTGCTAAAATAGGTGACATTGCCTCAGGTTGAACTACTTAACAGAAACCTAAATGCATAAGACTACTTAATCAGTCTGATAGCATCAAAATGCATGTACTGCTAGAGAATTTTTTTAATTAGTTGCTTCAAGCTAAGGTGGCAAAATTACAAAAGAATGGCAAACACTACATGCAAACACTGTTGATCGTCAGATTGTGACACTCTGTGCAGATGCCAGGTAAGGAAATATGAACAGCGTATGAAAAAGATTCCACCATGTTATATACAGTGCATCCGGAAAGTATTCACAGCGCATCACTTTTTCCACATTTTGTTATGTTACAGCCTTATTCTAAAATGGATTAAATTCATTTTTTCCTCAGAATTCTACACACAACACCCCATAATGACAACGTGAAAAAAAGTTTACTTGAGGTTTTTGCAAATTTATTAAAAATAAAAAAATTGAGAAAGCACATGTACATAAGCCACTTAAGCCACTTATGCACTGCATAACAGAAGTGTGTTATTCACTTTAGTTAGGCCATATATTAAATTTCACAAATCAGATTTTCATCTTAATGTATTTGAGTCTGGTTAATGGTGAAAATGAAACATAAAGTTTAGGATCTGCTGGAATCAATGACTCTTTTTGATTTAGTAACTATTTTTGCTTTCATGGTCTTGCTCTCTAGTGTTCTCCACTGCCTAGAAACATCCAACCAGCATGTGTTCCAGTAATTTAATTTCCAGCATTATAAAATCAAACACCATGGTGTCAGTCATTGTTGTGTTGTGTTTTTTAATTCATGTATATTCAGAGGTAAAAAACTAGAACACTGCTCTGAAAAAAACAATTAAAAAGATGGAGCAGAAGATGACCAGAGGGAAAGTACAAATAATAATTATAAACAGGATGTCAATGTTGAAATTTCAAGGAGACGTGAGATCTAAAAATATCAAAGGCATAAAATCTAATCAGTCAAAAATTGGGAGTTGACACTAAAAGTCTGAAAGTACAAGACAGAGATTTTTGTTTGCACATCCAAAATCTTGGATGCCAATTATCACATGGTGCCAGCTTTTGTGACCTCACTTTGATGACATCATGACTTTGATAATATTATGACTTCTGCAAAAATCTTCTTAACAAGAAGTTTTAGCATTGTGACAACAAAGCACAAAATTGCAGGGATCATTGGAGGATTCAAAACTAAATGAAAATGAAAATAAAACTTTCAAATCAAACAATACAACAAAACTAATAATAAATTTGAAATATTTGTAGTTCAAAGGTAAAACATCATAGCATTAGCAAACCACAAAAAATGTATTTAATTGGCAATATTTATTAAGATTTACTGTACCGTAACAGTTAACAATACTATGTCACCAAAACCAAAACAAGAACCTGTAATGGTCTGACCAGGGTTCTCTCCCTGGTTTTAGTTTCCTTTATCTTTGTTTATTGATTTTACTGTTTGTTGTAATTTATTTCAGCATATTTGGTAATATACTTTTTGCATATTTCTCTAATTTAACTGATATTCATTAAGTATTTTTCTTGTAATTGTCTTTTAATTTTGTCAGTGTTATTTGTTATTTCCCTTGTTCTAATGCTGTTGCTGTGGGGACCACCCTCAGCCTCTAGGTTGTCTCAACATTAGTGTTCTTTATAGCTATTTGGCTCTCTGTAAGTTACTGAAAATTTACAATAATCTATTTCCAAAGCTAAAACGCTAACCAGAACAAAAGTCAAAAAGGAAAATGTAATACTTGACCCACACTAAGAAACTCACCAGCCCACTTTTAAGGCAGATTGGTGGCTCTGTGGCTAAAGATCTGCACTGGTATCTGGAAGGTTGCCAGTTCAAACCACATTAATGCCAGAAGAGATCTTACTCCATTGAGCCCTTGAGCAAGGCCCTTAACCTGATAAATGATCCAGGGGATGCTGTACAATGGCAGACCGTGTGCTCTGACCTCCAAAGGTCATGTAAAAAGACAATTTCCCCTTGAGGCTTAGCAAGGTAAATCAAAAAATTATTCAGATACCCTAATAAAATCTCTGCAAAAACTAAATAATGTAGCAATAGAATGAAAATAAAACAAGATCATTATTTAAACATCCTGAGCCGTAACACTGTCTTTTTTCATTCTTTGGTTTTTGGACTTTTGCTCATGTTTCTGGATTTTAGATGATTAAACTGTGTACTTGGTTTTGTTATCCTGTTTGCTTGTCTCTGTTATACAAAGCTTCTCGACTTCTTTAGTTATTGTTTTGCTTTTTGCTTCTTTTGTCATTAAACTCTTGAATTATTCGATTAACAAATGCTTTATTTGACACCAGGGGCTTTTATGGTTTCCCAATACCTTCTATAACACTTAGCCTCTGTAATGAAACACCTGCACTACAAACTGAAACACACACATTTTACTAAAACGCCTACACATCCCAGTTAATATGCATTTACTGATATGTAGGCAGTTCACATTGAATGTGAACATTACATAATTAAATTAAATAAATGCAATTTTGAGGAATTAATAACTAGACCTACAAATTCTGAATTGGGTTAGGCAGGTTTTGTAAGAAATGGAAAAAAAATGCAAGCCTGCTTATTCCTGTAAAATATAAACTACAAAAAATTAGCATTTTTAGATCAAGTGCATGTATTTATTTTCAGCAGATGTTGAATGGTTTTTGTGTTACGTTGAAAAACAACACATGCTGAGTTTTTTAAGACAATATCACAAAACTGTGGCAATATGAGTTCTGTACCTCCACATACATAAGAGTACCTAGGTGTTTCTCCAAAAACAGGTAACAGTAAAGTAGACTCAGATTCACAACCTTCCTGATTTTTTGCTTGTTACTTAATTGCCAATACCTGACAGATTACGGAATTTTTATGGACAACACAAGTCTGTTACATTCAATTTGTAAAAGCTCACTGTTAAATGTATGTGCTTCAGTATACAGTATAGGAGACAAAATCTTAATAATAATAATAATTCTTTGCATTTATATAGCGCTTTTCTCACTACTCAAAGCGCTCAGCATTTGCAGGATAAGGGACTTGCTCAAGGGCCCAACAGAGCAGAGTCCCTTTTATGGCATTTACGGGATTCAAACCAGCAACCTTCCGATCTTAGTATACAGCGTATGCATTTCAATAGGCAGAGTTTGTGTTTCAGTATGTTGTGTTTGTAATTCATTATATATTAGGAAGCATTTCAGTATAGTATAATGTATATATTTCATTATATGGTACTAGCTGTATAAGCCCATTCTGTAAAAAGCCCTAGAAGCTATTGAAATCATCAGAAAAAAAATTGAAATGTGGAGATGTCAGGTAATTGTAAGGAACTACTCTGGGCATCTCTCTCTCTCCTAGGAGGATTCGTTTTGCCGACATGCTTGCATCGCTTGTGCAAAAGTAAATGGGATACCGTTTTGCCGATGTTAGTGGCTAAGCGACTTTGTCTTTCTTTTGAGCTTTCGTTTTGCTGACGGGTTGGCCTCGCTTACGTTATTAGTGGCTAAGCGAGTTTTTGGTTTCCTTAGAGGTGGAGCCCTTACCCTGTCTCCACCTCTCACTAGCAGGCCAGACAGACACACACACTTCCACACATAGACGTCTATATATGTATTATACTGTATTTTTTGCCACCCACTGCATGCCCATCCTGCCTGGAAAGGGGTCTCTCTTTGAACTGCCTTTCCCAAGGTTTCTTCCATTTTTTCCCTACAAGGGTTTTTTTTGGGAGGTTTTTTTGTCTTCTTAGAAAGTCAAGGCTGGGGGGCTGTCAAGAGGCAGGGTCTGTTAAAGCCCATTGAGCCAGTTCTTGTGTGATTTTGGGCTATACAAAAAAAAATAAATTGTATTGTATTGTATTGTATATAAGATATGTGCTGTTAAGGGTGATTTGTGCACTAAATGGCACGTTATGTACATAGTAATGGCAATATTGTCATATGAACAGAATAGAGTAAAATTTTTACTTGCATGTCCAACCAACATACAACCGACTACCACACTCTAGTGCTATGATGAACTATTTTAACATTTCGAAATGTTTGATTTTATGTGGTACTAACCATAACTCATCTTTGTCAACTTTCACAGAGAAATCTAGTTAACAAGCATGAAACAGATTGTAAAACATACATTTAATAGAACACTGTGTCTTGTGAAAATGGAACTTATAAACACATGTAGCAAATGTCAAATGTTCTTCTTTAGAAAAGTGGCACGGATATACAACAGACTTTTCCACTGCATTGATTTGTCTTAGACTCTTGTATAAACTATCTTCCTAATCCTAAACTAGTGTGTGTCACAAGTTCCCAGTACTAATAATTTGAAATTCAAAATGAAACAGCCTACTGTGTGCAAACAAATCCCTTGGGCTTTCTTCGACTAAATGCTGGCCCAGTTGTCCAGATTGAAGCACTGAATGAGTGAATAATAACTGCATAAGTGTGCCAATATGTGAAATCTGTTTTTAATCTGATTTCATTCTGTGGGTACTATTCCATCCAAGTATCACATCTTCCATTTTTTAAATATTAAACTACTACGTTTCTGCACAGCAAGAGGCGCTGAAATATATGCTCTCTATGCTCACAGCACTTCAAGAAGTAGAAAAACTGGTTAATCATGAATGGCGACTTTTTATCAATAGGCCATATTGTGCAAAACTGAGACTGATGACTTACATTATGTCTGTACAGACTGGTAACTCAGGGTTTATGCAAAGTCTTACCAAGCTATTAGAGTATTACAGAAACTAGGAGTGTTTCCCCAATTATCACTATGTAATTTAATTTAAGGTTTGCAGTGTCTGCTGCTATAAATATCAATCATTCCTCTTGGTGACTTGGTCGATTCATTGACTATGGTTTGACTTTATTAATTAGATATTTATTTACTGATTTCTTTCTTATTTGTTATTGTAATACTCCATTGCTATGACTAATGTGGGTGTTTATTGGGCGTGGGACATTTGTTTACATTATGTCAGTAGCTAGTTAGTTAGGTTTTCTTCTATGCCCTATTTCTAGTTAGGGGGGTTTAAGACGTGATGTTTTGATTTTTTTCTTTATCTAAGTACTTCTTTTCTGTTATGTATAGTTTACTATTATATTAATTTTACAATTAGTTATGTTACTGTGTATGTAAAATGGAGCATGTCAAAATGAATGAATAAACTTAATCCATCTGTCTCCTAAAGCTACTTTATCAAGTCATTAGGGTTGACACAGGTGAAGTCCATTTTGGCAGAATTGGGACACATGCCAAGAACAAATCCTGGATGGTCCACAGCAGTCCTCCCTCACTTTCATTCTACCAATTAAGAATTACTAGTGAACCAAACATGTGAGGGTTGGAAACTAGAATATCCAGGCGACAGCCATGTGAATGCATGGAAAAAGTGCAACTCAGGAGAGACAATGACTGGGAGAGACAGTCTCCTTGACCTTTTAGTTAAATCACTAACCACTGTGCCACCATGGTGACTTTAAGTAATGGGAGACTCATTTTGACTCAAAAGGCTTCTGTGTTCAAATAACTGATTCATGCTTTCATCACTACCTGTTTGGACTATTGCAATGCATTGTTTTATGGCTTCCCGACTAAATATATCAATCGATTACAATATGTTCAGAATTCTGCTGCTTGTCTACTTACACACAGCAAAAAATCTGCTCACATCATTCCTGTCCTCTATGATTTGCATTGGTTCCCAGTCTTCAAGAATCAAATATAAAATTATTATTCTCACCTTTAAAGCCCTTCATGGTTTAGCCCCTCATTATCTATCTGAGCTGCTGCTTCCTTACACTCTTGCTCACGCATTAAGATCATTGTATGCTAACATTCTCACTATACCTAAATACAGGTTAGTAACTATGGGTGGGAGAGCTTCCAGTGTGATAGCCCCTAAAACTTAGAATGCTCTTCCTCTCAACCTTCGCAAGGAAAAATCTATTATTCATTTCAAACACATCTTTCATCCATCCATTTTCCAACCCGTTGAATCTGAACACAGGGGTCTGCTGGAGCCAATCCCAGCCAACACAGGAACCAATCCCAGGCGGGGCACCAACCCACCGCAGGACACACACATCCAGACTCACAGGACAATTTAGAATCACCAATCCACCTAACCTGCATGTCTTTGGACTGTAGGAGGAAACCAGAGTACCCGGAGGAAACCCATGCAGACTCCACACAGGGAGGACCTGGGAAGCAAACCCAGGTCTCCTAAGTGCAAGGCAGCAGCGCTACCACTGCGCCACCATGCTGCCCAAAACACATCTTTTCAATGAGTATTATTCATTTTCTTGTATGCAATTTCTATTGTCTTATTAATGTGTTTATTGAATTGTAAAGTGTCCTTGAGTGTACAAAATAAATAAAACTTATTATTATTATTGTTATAACCAGCATTATTATGGCATATGACATGGGTGAGTAAAATAACAGTGCCATTACAAATAATTGTAATCATTTTTGAATATTGGAACACAGAAAATATCCAAATATATTACAAATCCATATGCTTTTTTTTTAGAAATCCATGGTGTTATAAATTGGCCGGGGCTGCATCCCTGGTCTCTATTTTGTTTTTATTTTCTGGCATCTGGCTATTTTTCTATGTTAATGTTTTACGATATTCTGTTCTTTGTTATTTTTTACTATGTTTTGCTTTTGTACATGTAATCATTTTGTAATTTTAATTGCTGGTAATGCTGCTGCCTTGCAATGGGATTCAAGTTCCAGGTGCCCCCTGTCTGGAGTTTACTTGTTCTGCCTGTGTTTATATGGATCAGCTCTGGGTGCTCTAGTTTTTCTCCCACAGTAAAAGACATGCAGGGGGCTACATTTTTTTTTCTGGCAGGATGTTGTAGATTTCCAATGTTTTTTCAGGTTAGTGAACATGTTTGTATTATTAATTTCTAAATTTGTTACTTCAGCGAAATGGTTTAAATTATTTATCATTATGGGCTTTGTTCACTGAGACACCATCTTTTTTTTCCTATGAGCACTGCCATTTTGTGAAATATGTAACTACAATACAATGGGCCATTGCTGGGGGTGTGGCTTGATTGACAATCATTGTGATATCATTAATGCAATGCTTTATATGCCAGCTTCAAATGGATAACATTGTCCAAGTATATGGATATTTGTTAAAGGAATAAAACTGTCCTTTTATGTGAGAATTGTTAGCTTTTCAGGTTAATGACTTTGTGCTTTGTACCTTCAAATTAGGGTAAGATTCTTACTTTATGTATTGGATTTTGACACATTTCTTTTTGTCTTGTCGGTGATGATTTCTGCTTACAAATTTCGTTTCATTTTCCGATCCAGTGATGCTGAACTGGTCTCTGATATGTGTATTCACCCTGCAATGGACTGGCGGCCTGTCCAGGAATATTTCTGCCTTGTGCCTGTTCCTTGCTGGGATGGACTTCAGATTCACTGTGACCTGGCTCTGGACAAGTGGGTTTGGAAGATAAATATGGAATGTTTTCCTTGCTCTCTGTATGTTTAGCATAATGTGGCAACATCCCCTGGCATATCACGTGTGATGACAGCGCATAGACTGTATTAAGGCCTTAGTTTTTCTGCTTTTGTTGTTCTGCACACATTTCTTGGATTCTGGATTCTTCATTTTCAATTTGCTATTTCTCATTTTGATTCTTTGGTTTGGACTGAATTGTGGTTGCTTCTTTGAGGAACTTTTTCTTTTTTGAATTTTTTTTTTATTTTTAATATTTTTAAGTACACTTTATTATTATTATTATTATTATTATTATTATTATTATTATTATTATTATTATTATTATAAAATAGGACTAATGTGTTGTTTGAGACAGGAGGTTTATGGTTCCTCGTTCCCATTTTTCAGATTTCTATACTTTGGCCCCGTTTTCATCTATGCAGGTTGTAAGCCTATATCTGAAATTATGTCTGCCAAGGCCTACTTTAGATTTCTAGGCATTACCGTAGTTTTTAGGCCTGCTTTTTAAGGTGAAGCCTTTTTTGAGCTCAGTATACCCTGCATCCCAAAGCTTCCACTTGTACCCCATCCAAGGTTGGCAGGAGCCACCACTGGATGGGGTAGTTGTTCATTGAAGGATCCACACAACCACACAAGCACAAGAGAATTTGATAGTTGCCAGCACACATTGTTTTGCAGTTGTATGCACACAGCTCTGCTATCTAAGCAAAATCAGACATTTTTTGTCAAGGAATCTCTCAAGTACAAATTTGTTTCCAAAAATTATAACAACTCAACTGAGTCTCCTACCTTCTATCCACTGCACACACCTTGATTAAAGCCATTACACTTATAGGGTTAGGGTTAGGTCTGGCCTGCTTAGCTTGCACCATCACAGCCCTTATGTGGACAAGAGGAGGGAAGCTGAATTAGTGAGCTTCTCCCTGACCATGGTACACTTTCTGAAGACATAACAGAGATGATAATCAATAAATAAAAAAAAACAAAGCTCCCTCTCTTGAATCCTTCAGATTGATACTCACCAAAAATGTAGCTAGGTATTGATATCCAGACAATGCAAATAAAAAGGAGAAGAAACTTATGTCACTATGATAAACACATTTACAGTTTGCAGGTGTCTGCAATGGTTTTCTGTTTTCCTTTCACATCTTAAAAAGATGCATGTTAGATCAATAAATGATTCTAAATTTGCACACTGTGAGTGAGTGGGTACTGCAAAGGACTGGTACAATATCCAGGGTTGGTTTCTGCCTTGTACCCCATGCTGCCAGGATGCAGTACAGCACTCTGTCACCAGAGGCGGCCTTAGGGGTGTGCGGGGCCTAGGGCTGACCAACCCCATGCAGGGCCGGTTACATCAAACGCTGTTACTGGTATGTGTGGACTGTATAAACTTGCACGTGAATTTAATAAAAATAATGTTAACATACACCGGATTTTCTCATTGCAGTATTCAGCTAAATTTTTGCAAGATAACACGCGGACTTTATCAAAATATAACTGGAGAATATAACTTGATAAATCCACTCGAATGGGACTCGCGGAGCTCAAAAATGTTGCCCCCTTAGTTGCGGGGCCTGGGGCAGTCACCCCACTTGCCACCCCCAAACGCTGCTCTTGCCTGTCACTCTGAATTGGACTGAGCAGACATTAGACTGTCATGTGATATTGTTTAGACTTCACCCAAAAAGGCACTCATTCCTGATGTGACGCAGCAACACTGCCTGCTATGCCACTGTACTGCCTAAAAAAAATTTTGAAAGAAAACAAACTGTGAAATCCTAAAAAGTAATATGAAAAAATGAATCTCTCTTCACATACCACACAAATCATTTCTCTGTCAGTCAAAGGTAAAGTATACTGGAATATTTCCATAAATGCAAAATTCTGTAAAAGCAAACATGAAGTCTGTAAAGTATCCTGTTTAGTGAAACTTACGATTAGATTATATTGTAGATGCTTGCTTATGAGTTTGTTTAATTCATTTGTTTGCTTTTTTGTTTTTATATACAATATAGACATAACAAGGAGAAGGTGTTAATGATTCTGTGCCTACTGCCTATTTCAGAAAGGTTTTGTCTAGTGTCAGAGTGTTGCCCTGTGCATATGCCCTCCACAAATCCCACCATACATTATGTAATTTAGAATTTAAAAATTTTAGCCTTCCCCTGTCAGGGCCTATAATTTAAATTAACTTTGGCAAAAACTCAAACCTATCTTTGGTGCTGTCAAAATAGTTGTTTTAAGAACAATAACATACAAGGTGGTGTTTATTCATTTAAGGCTATGGTAATATTTTTGAGGTTATAATTATTTGCATGAATGTGTCTGCTGGTGTTACACTTGTAATTTAACATGAATTGATGTGTAAAGCACTTTAATTTAGTGCTTACCATAAAAGACAGCAAAAAAAAAACTGATGGAATGAAACATAATAGGACATTTTTATTTCTTGCTACACTGCTGTATGCTGAGGGATGTAAAGTAGTTAATCTATTACTGAAAAGGAAATGCTCCATCAATAAGAACAACTATAATGGAAATTCTGCATGAAAGTGACAAGTTGGTGTTGTATAAACTCTTGTATTCCATCATCCTAAGGGATAAAGCTGCCATGGAAAAATTCTCAGCTGACTTAAGTGTCAAAGGTAAATATTTAGTTTTATAAATGAAAATACAATGATTGTGTGAATTCACATCAGACATTTAACTTTGCACATGACTTTTGTTAATTTATTTGGTCAGGGCGTCGCTAATGCTTGATTAATCTTAATATTTTTATTATTCATGCTCATGCCTTGTTCACACCTGCATAGTTTACCCTTTAAAACGTTACAATTTAAAGTTTTGAAAAAAAACACTGCTACTCAGGTTTTTACATGCTTGCTGTGATGTATTTGGTATTTGTTTGGCTTCATGTTTTATATAATATGTAAACTAAAACTCACACAAACTACAGTTTTTATTTAACAGGGAAAATAATATTGATTCTGTTTTATATGTCACATTTTCTTTCATTACAGCTGCAGCGCAATGGGGATGTCCAGGATAGGTATCAGGTATTATCATGGTGCCAGAGAATGGCAAAGTGTTATTTGTTAATTAGCACAGGCTAGTAACAGTGTCACTGTACTCTACTGTATGCACATGACAGAAATGCTCTTTCTCCTCTTGTCCTTCTGCAGACCAGCCAAAGACAGTGATTCTCAGTGATATCACTACCAGTCCATCCACTGATGATGTCACATCCGTTACCCAGACCCCATCTACCTGCCACATTAGTTCCTGTTCTGGCCTCCTTGACTCCTCCTCTTCCTCTTATCCACCATATTTATAGCTCTGACTCATCCTGTTAGTCAGTTTGGTTTTGAACTCCACCTGGTAAAGATGGGTTTGCTTTTTTTTCCCAATTTGTCAGTATACGGGGTGGCCATCCCCAATTCTTTTTCTGTCTGCTGCCTATTTTTAACCACACTCTATAAACTTAACCTAGGCATTTCACAGATCCTATTCTGTTTCAAATGTTCATCTGTCACAAACATACAGCGCCAATGAAAAAGTATTCACCCCCTTGGAACTTTTCATATTTTATTGTTATACAAAATTGAATCACAGTGAGTTTAAGTTGGCTTTTTTGACACTGGTCAACAGAACAACATACTTTAATGACAAATTGAAAATAGATTTCAGCCAAGCTGTCCAAATTATTCACAAATATAAAACAAAAAATAATTGATTACACAAGACTTCACCTGCTTCAGGTCAGTATTTAGTATATGTACCTTTGGCAGCCATACAACCTTGAGTCTGTGTGGAAAGGTCTCCCTATACTTTCTCTATCATCTCTGCACATCTGGACACTGGAATTTCTCCCCATTCTTCTTTGAAAAATGGCTTAAACTCTGACAGGTTGCATGTGGATAGTGGCTGAACAGCCATTTTAATGTCCATTCAAACATTCTCAATTGGATTTAGATCTGAACTCTGACTTGGCCATTCCAAGACGGTATCATTGTTTTAAAGCCATTCCTGTGTACAGTATTTTTGACTTTATACTTTGGGCTGTTGTCTTGCTGAAAAACAAAGCTTCTTGCTGACTGCATCAGGTTTTCCTCCAGGATTCAAATGTATTTTGAGGTATTCATTTTACCTTCCCCACAGCATAATGCTGCTAACCATAATGATTCACAGTAGGTATAGTGTGGTGTAATGTTTGGCATACACCAAACATGGCATTTAGTCAGATGGCCAAAAAGCTCAATTTTGGTTTCATCAAACTACACAACCTTCTTCCATCTGACTTCAGAGATTCCCGGGTGACTTCTGGCAAACTCTAGCTGAGATGTTGTGTGTGTGTTTCTTTTTTTACAGTGGCTTTCTCTTTGCTACTCTCCCATAAAGCTGAGGCTGGTGAATAGCTCAGATAACAGTTTTTGTTACAGACTCTATAATCTAAGTCACTGTAGCTTGTAGCTCCTCCAAAATTATCCTAGGTCTTCCTAGGCTTCCCTCACTAGTTTACATTTTGCACAATCACTCTGTTTTTGGGGACAGCCAGCTCTAGGCAGATTTATAGATACCCTTCCATTTCTTAATGATTGATTTAGCTGGACTGCAAGGGATATTTAGTGACTTGCATATTTTCTTGTGTCCATCCTCTGATTTGTACTTTTCAATCATTTCTTCACAAAATTGCTTGAAGTGTTCTTTTTGCCTTCATTGTGTAGGTTATCCCACCATACTGACTCACCACAAGTTGTGCCTTACAGATAAAGTGCATTTATACTACAATCAGTTGAAATTCCCAACAGGTGATCTCTAGTTAACAAATTGTCTGACTCCTAACACCAATTAGATGCAGTAGTGACAATTTAGGTGTGTCATGTTAAAAGGGACTGCAGTGGGCTGGCACCCTGTGTTAGCTGGGATTGGCTCCAGCAGACCCCCGTGACCCTGTATTTAGGATGTAGTGGGTTGGATAATGATGGATGGATGGATGTTAAAAGGGATGAATGCTTACAGGGGTCGGCAACCTACGGATCGGAACGATTTTCAATGGCACTCTTATTGAATTGAAATATAGTAAAAAAAAAAAACAATTTAATTACAGTGCATGAGTTCGCGCCGTCACCTACATTTTGCCAATGCGACTCACATGTAGATGGAAACCATGTGTTCAGTGCAGGCCATGAAACAAACCTCGTTATTATATTTTAATCACAGCGCATGTGTTTGCGCTCCGGGTCCCCACCTACGTTTGGTGCATGCGGCTCAAATGTAAAGGGAAACCATGTGTTCAGTGTAGGCTGTGGTAAGTTAAAACAAAGCTCTTGTTATTAAGTAATATACTGTACCAAAATGACACTTAAAAGATAAAAACTTGATGATTGCTCTTTTCAAGACACTTGGATGAATGAATATGGATTTGTACAACAATAGGATCGTGCATTGCGTGTGTGTGATGCAGTGAAAGTGTCGTGTGTCGTACGTCAAGTGTACAAAGACATTATCAAACTAAACATCAGTCCACGTTTAAAAACTCTGATGAGAAAAGTGAAGCTATAAAAAGGGCTGTTTCTGGCTTTAAGAAACAAATTACTTATTTTAGTCAAATAGTAGCAACCAAAAATAGAGTCATCGAATGTAGTTATACAATTGCTTCGCATTAATTAATTAATAGCTCTGATTAATAATAAAGATTGATTAATCATATTAGAATTCTTGATAATTTTTTCTTATTTAAACTATGAATTTTGTATTAAAAAAACTTGGAATTTATCACTTGTAATACAATTTTTAATAAATGTGTTGAAAATTAAAATTTGACAAAACATAAAAATAAAATGTAAAACATTCCAAGGGGTGACAATCCTTTTTTAGACACTGTATTTGCTACATTTCTTTTCCTGTGTATACTGGTGATTTGCTGATGTTTGCTGCTAGGAATCCAGGCATACAACATAGCCATAACAGCTTCAACACTCTAGGTTTGATTTTCTACCATATAGACCTGAAAGTCTTTAATAAATGCAGAAAACAGTCTAATACTGAGACCCATATTTCTTAAAATTCATGTATTTGCACAATAGAAGAAATCTTTTGTGAACTGAATAGAGTTTAATGTGATGTGCAAGTCCATTACTCTGTACTGTAAAGTTAAAGAAATTGACTATTGATCATGGCTGGTGTATGCTAGGTGCTGGAGGGGTGAACCTTTTATGGAGTCTGCATGTTTTCCCAGAACTTACGCTGGTTTCCGTAACGCCTGTCCCCACCCTTATAAATTATGATAAGTTTTTTGTTATCTGTAAACTGGTTTATTGTTGGTGAGTGTAGGTGTGCGCATATTAGCATTCTGTGATGGACTAGAATCCCGACTAGAGTTGACACGTGAACACGAGGGTTGACTCTAACTTTCTGTACTAGAATAAGCAGACTGGGAAAATGGATGGATTCATCTTTCATATGTACTCTTCCATTAATGCATCCACAGTAGAAGAGTGATGATTTAGTTTTAGCTTCCCAGAGAATCTGCATTAACATTTAGCAGGATCCTCAACAGCAGTTCTTCAGACTCCTATCTGCTGGAGCTAAAATGGTACAAGAAGTTCTTATTAAGCTATTAATGGATTCACTACAAGACTTTGGCCTGACTTTTGGCAAGGTTAAAAAATTGATCCTAAATCTTACTATATAATCTGCTGATGTATAACATTTACATATTTACATATTCTCTGTTACTAAGCAGCATGGACTGACAGACTTTTTTCCATTTCATTTTTTTTTTTTTAATTTTATTAATTTTATTGCAATCATTCCATACAAATCAATCAATTTTTACAAAAAGTAGAATTGAGAACAAGTCGACCCCCACCCCTGAGAGAGAGAGCAAGGCAAACGGAGTAAAATTTAAGGCTTGTAAACATACCTAAATTGATAAGTTTGATAAGTCAATAGAGATGAATGGAGAAGAAAAAGAAATACAGAAATAACTGCTTCCTTTGTGCTTTAAGAGCTTATTTTAAAATATTACTGATTAGATCCTGCCATGTTTTGAAAAAAATCTGTACAGATCCTCTAACTGAGTATCTGATTTTTTCCAATTTCAAATAGTATAAAACATCGGTTTCCCACTGACTTAAAAGAGGAGAGTTAGGATTCTTCCAGTTGAGCAAGATAAGTCTGCATGCCAAAAGTGTAGTGAATGCAATCACAGTTTGTTTGTCCTTCTCCACTTTAAACCCATCTGGAAGAACACCAAACACAGCTGTTAATGGGTTAGGAGGGATTGTGACACCAAGGCTGTCTGAAAGGTAATTAAAAATTTTGGTCCAGAATGATGTTAGTTTGGTGCAGGCCCAGAACATGTGACGCAATGAGGCCATTCCATTTTTAACTTGCTTATCCAGTTCAGTATCATAAGGACCTCAACTTCTCTGGGCAGGGTCAGGTGTTTTGCAGGAATAAACTCTGGATGGGGTGCCAGTCCATCACAGAGCATAGTCATACAAATGTATTTCACACTTATTTATATGGAGGTCAAGTCAGGATTGTCAATTAACCTAATTAACCAAATATTTTGAATGCCAAAAGAAAAATTAAGCATCTGGCGAAAAACCCAGGCTTGTTTTGTTTAAAACATCATCAGAAAACAGTTATAGTATTTGCTTATTTACTGCATGCTTTCACTTTAATTAATTTAATAAATGTGTTTTAATAAGTATTTTCTATAAGGTTCCCCAAGATTCATGATTGCACAGTCAATATTGCAATACCATCCTTCCATTTATTCATTATTTGCTGAACACAATTGTGACAGGTGTCTGGTCACACTTAAAGGTAATCTAACCTAGACACCGTTAAAATATCCGACTATGCCACCCAGTTTTATTAAGAGATTGGGAACTCTTGAAATTTACCGGTAATAGCACACAGGATTGCTTAAATTGAGCGGTGAGTAAGCACACAATGAAAGGCACAACAGTAATTTCAGGAAAAGCAACACTAACTTCTATTACACAAGACAATATAAAGTACATTTAAAAGATAAACCAACATAACAAAATCTAAAAATATCAGGAATGAATTTCCTTTTTTTAAAAAGAAAAACACACAGTACACACTCTAAAAGTCCGTCAAAAACAGAATTGGAGGATACAACCTTTAGTGGTGCAGAGTCCAGTTTGCGCACTGTTATTATATATAATATAATTAATCGTCCAACTGTCCACTGGTACACTCAGCTCATCGGACACTCGTTTCCCAACAGAAGTTTTGTCAAATCATGGAATCCTTGTCAGCGTCTCCTCGTCGTTCTTTTTCTCCACTCTGGGCTCCTTGTGTTGCTGAGACCTAAGCATGCCTCATTTCTCGTCCGCCAGCTTTGCTCGGTCCACTCATGCAGCTTCCCTCTCTCACTGGACCCACAACCGTCTTCTTGTCGAGCTGTCTCTTCATCCCTCGGGGTAAGTGTTGCCGTCCGTGTCCCTCACATCATACCAGCCACGTACCCCAGTCTGCCAGCGAGCCCCTGTGCTCTCTGCGAGTATCTTTGCAGCGTTCTCAGTGGACCGTCCCTCTCTGCCTTCTCCTGCCCAGAAGTTTAAATCTCCTTCAGTCCCTGCCGTTGTCAGTCCTGGACAGTCGGTTTAAACAATGGCACATCTAAATTTCCTGGGTTTAACAATTAATGAAAACACAAGTTAACAAAATGTATTGTTACCAAGCATGAATGAGTACAGATATGCTGATTAGAAACCAATATTGTCAGACATGTCTCCAAGTCAGGTAAATACAAACATCCTCCAAGGAAGAAGCAGGTCTGTTATCACAATTTTGTATTGTTTGTATACTCAACCAGCCAAAACTTCAATACGGTGACTCCTTTGCAAGACAGCAAATACCTACATCCTGCAGACAGCCATAACAAAATCATTAATGGGATTACCCAGGAAATCAAAAAAGATGTCCCCGTCTGACGCAATTCACTACATTTCTAACAACAAGCTGTATAACCTATATTCCAGACTGCACAACATCTTTCACAAACGCAAAACAGACATAATAACAAGAAAAGTAAATACATCCAATTTGTAATACAGAACCCTCACTTCAAAGTGATGTCTTTTCTATTATGCTGGAATGAGTGATGCCCTTATCTAATTGTGTGAATTATTTAGTGATCCTTCTTTGCCCAAACATTGTTCTCTCTCTGTAGTTAGCCTCTCTGTTTATTTTAAAGGATCCACTGTTATCCCCTGTTTTGGAATCACATTTCACATCACATAGGAAGGTTAGGGTCAGAAGGTCTCTTGAACATCCCAAGTCACAAGATTCTAAATTCTAGTCAATTCTAGTAACAGCTTTTATCACACTATCAAAAGGAGTCAGATACTTACAAACCCTTCATATCCTCTCCTTCCTTTTTGCCCAAGGACAGCATTGTGCAGCACCACCACTTCTTTACTTCATCCTATTAGAAATGGGCTTCAACCTGGCTATAACCACAATATTAGAGTTCACCAAAGCATACTGCCATTTGTCGCTGCACCAGTAACATACTCTCTTTCATCACCCTTTGATCACTATTTTTGCTTTCTAACAGACTTTTTTGCCCCTAACAGTTCATCATAGTTTAATACAACATGACATCTACCAATCTCAACAAAATACAACAGCAAAATAAACAACCTTTATTTATATGGTACCCTATCCTAAGATGCTTTGCAAGCCCTTAGTCACAATGATATAGTTTATATGCATTTTCTGTCACTGGGGCATAGACTATGAGGTGGTGCTCTCAGGGTCAGATAGTGAATCATAAGCAGGGGTAAACCTTAGCCACTAGGCAACAGTACCTGAATCAATCCCATTGATTTTAATCCCCAAAAACTGAGACTTTTGAAAATGCTTTCGAGAGGCATATCTGTCTAAAATGACACCTCAGTATTGCAGCTTGCATGGGTGAAAACGTAGAGCTTTGATAACGCAGACTCGAATCACAATGTGATTGGTTTGTGCTTATTACGCTGCCCAGATTGGATCCTGCTCATTACACTTTCTCTGCCACTTTGCTTGCCTTGTAGTTGTGAGTTACTCTCAATAACAATTCCACCTCATTGTCAGTCCACATGAAATTATCTATTTTTTTTTTGTTTGTTTGTTTTTTGTATTCACCATTGCTGTAAACTGTGTGTAAGTGCAAGCTGCAAATGAACGTCTAGCGTGGAGCACATTTTGTCTTCCTGATTCTGCCAATGCATGCCTGCCCAGTGCAGGCAAATTGCTACGTCATATGCATTTTCAGTTGTTTTATGGTGAGCAGAGATACTTTTGTAAACAATGTGAAAACATTTGTGCAGACAGAATGTTTTTAAATGCCATTTGAAATGTTGGTGTTAAAGTAGCTTTAGCCTTTCAAGAGACTTCCCCATGAATCCTGGCACTTCTAGCCTCTCTAGTCTCCTTGCTCTCTTCATCCCAACTCATTCTTGGTTTAATTCCTTGATAAGACTACACAGAGGTGCTATGTCTTTTAAAAGATTATAATTTGTAATTCCGGAGAATGGAAGGCACCAAAGGAAAAGACAACATCATTTTTAAAGGAAAGACAGGGTTTCAAAAATAGGAAGTCAGATAAATCAAGAAACCAAAACTGAAATACAAGGAAACATACAAGTCATGAAACAAAATAGATCTTCAGCCGAAAAGGTCCTTTACTAGCCTGTGATTCTTTACCCTAACTGCTGTAAGAAACCATATTTGCTGATCTTCAATGCAGTGCTAGAATTCATTTACCACTTCTTTTTTCTTTGTGTTAATTTGTGGTTTTTAGAACAGGGAGCATCCTTATTTTATGTTTATTATGTTTATTAAAGCAATTATTAAAATAGTTAAAATATTTAATATCTAACTGCAGTCGAATTTTGTTTTTCCTGGATGCCGCCATTTTGGGCTTCATTTGTGTACAGTTACTTGCCATGTTGCTATCCAAAACTGGAGATCGTGACCCATGATGTCACCGTATTGAGGGCTTAAAGGTCAGGGTAATTAATGCATTTCCTGGTTAGCTATGATTGTGGATAGAAACCTAAAGCTCAGCTTCTTGTGTTATTCATTTATTTTTCTTGATTTCAGAAATGTATGTATCAACGATATGTTAACTGTGTCTTTGTTTAGTGATTTGGCAGTAGTGAAAGATAGGACTGACTCACGGTTTTGATGTTAGCTTGTTTTCCGACTTACGCTTTATTTCTCAATCTATATCTAAAATTACATCTGCTTTTTCTTCAGAAGGCATTACAACATCATGTGATATCCATGTTGCAAAACTGTCAACGGACATGGCAACCTTAAAGAACATAACTGCTGCCATGCTGGAACAGTGACAAAAGGAGGCATCATCCGAAAAATATGATTATAAAATGACACCATAGTGATATTACTGTTATAGATAAAATAAACTAGAAAACATGGGCACCTCCAGTTTTCAATTAAAGGTGGTTCAAATAGAGTAAGCTGAACCGTTCAAGACAGGAGCACAGTTTGTGCAGGCATTTGTCTGGCATTGTGACACGTTAATTCTGTATACCATACTTGACATTCAGTAGATGGTACTGCTGTTCTTCTTCTTCTTTATGCGAGCAGCCTCAGCAATGTACTTCATACTCAGTAGATGTTGCAGCTGTTTTTTGTCTTTCTGCTAAGTCACTCTCTTGAGCAGTTTGCTTTATTAAAGACATGAATCCCAACAACTTTGTGGAAGTTGTTGCTACCTACATTTTTTGCTTTACCAGCATGTATAATGCCCTAAGCTTTTGATTAAGAACAGGATCAAGGTCCTAGACCCAATGGTTCACAAGTAATCATGTGACAGACGGACACAACCCTTAGCATTTATATATATACTAGTTCTGCTACCCATCTAAGACAAGTTGAAATTTAAGTAATCAATGTAGACCTCAGTGTTAACATTTGCAGTGTGCCATCTAATGGAATATTTCTTTAATGCATGTAGTAATAAATGCATTGTGTTTGTCATCCCAACAGATGGTGCATTAGAAACATTTGTAATAATAAAATGGATTACTACAACTGTTTGTGATGTGCCATCTGTTGGAACAACAGAGACATGGCAACCTGACACACAGACACTGACACTGATCCTTTTATTAAGGTAAATAGAAAAAAAACCACAAACAAAATTTTTAAATTTCCAAAAATGAAACATAGAAGGTCCAGAGAACTCGCAGTGTTAAGTTGTAACAACCTTTGCCCTGCCTGTTCTTTAACTCATTTAGCTAGGTGTCAAGTAGATCTTTATTTTCATACATTTTCCAGTATTTGCTTTATTCTTGTCTTGTGGCCACGTCTTTTCCTTTCCTGGAATATGTTTTCCTTCTCTGCCTTGTTCGTTTTACAGTCACTTCTCAACACAACTTTCTTCTTTCCACGTCACTACCATTAATATTACTATTATTTTGATTGTTTCCCTTTTTATGGACCCTTTGCTTTTCTCTTGATACCCACTGTCCTGTAGTTTCTTTTGAATCTTTCATCTCTCTAAGTCAGCCATAAGTAACTTCTACTTCCTATTCTGAATGCAGAGCAGCCCCTGGTGGAATGAAAAAAAAAATGTATTCCCTTGTTTTCTTCTTTCTTATCTGTTCTCCTTTCAGTGAATGAAATATTTTTTGTCTGATTAAATCCTCAGAAAGGAGTGAACTATTCTCATACTGAATTCTTTTTAAACCTTACTGGTCCTTCTAATGTTTCATCTGTTGTTCTCTGAACATTTTGTCACTTAAGAAACATAGCAAAAGTTAGACCTCTTATATCATTGAAAGATGCTGAGAAATTAGTTCACGCTTTTGTTTTCAGTCGACTAGATTACTGTAATGCACTCCTCTCAGGACTACCCAAAAAAGACATAAATCACTTGCAACGAGTGCAGAATGCAGCTGCTAGAATCGAACTAGAACTAGGAAAAGAAAATCCGAACACATTTCTCCAGTTTTGATGCCACAACACTGGTTACCTGTGTCTTTCAGAATTGACTTTAAAATCCTGCTTATGGTTTATAAAGCCTTAAATAATCTCACTACATCTTATATATCAGAATGTCTGACACCCTATATTCCAAATCGTAGCCTTAGATCCTCAAATGAGTGTCTCCTTAGAATTCCAAGAGCAAAACTTAAAAGAAGTGGTGAGGCGGCCTTCTGTTGTTATGCACCTAAAATCTGGAATAGCCTGCCAATAGGAATTCGCCAGGCTAATACAGGGGAGCACTTTAAAACACTGCTGAAAACACATTACTTTAACATGGCCTTCTCATAACCTCACTTTAATTTAATCCTGATACTCTGTATGTTCAATCCATTATAATAACTATTCATGGTGGCTCTAAAATCCGTACTGACCCCTACTCTCTCTTCTGTTTCTTTTTCTGGTTTCTTTGTGGTGGCGGTCTGCGCTAACCACTACCTACTCAAAGCATCATGATGCTCCAACATTGATGGACTAAAAGCCAGAAGTCTGTATGACCATCATCATCAAGTCCTTCCGTGAGAACCCTAAATACAAAGAGGACTGTTTCATTTGTTAGGTAGAAAGCCCAGAGGGGACTGGGTGGTCTCATGGTCTGGAATCCCTACAGATTTTATTTTTTTCTCCAGCCATCTGGAGTTTTTTTTTTGTTTTTTCTGTCCACCCTGGCCATCGGACCTTACTTTTATTCTATGTTAATTAATGTTGACTTATTTTATTTTCTTACTGTGTCTTTTATTTTTCTATTCGTCATTATGTAAAGCACTTTGAGCTACATTTTTTTTGTATAAAATGTGCTATATAAATAAATGTTGTTGTTTTTGAAGACTTTGCCTTTTCTTTACTTCTGAAGCAATTCATGAAACAGTATCTCTAATGTCCCAATCACCACAGGCTGGCTCTTTTGTGTCCCCCATGTCTTCTGTAAGTAACAATTCTGTGTATATTTTCTTCATTTCCTCTCTATACTTGTTCTATGCATTTTTACAATTGCTTACTGCACATAAGTGCCTTTCAAGCAGATATTAAGAAAGTACATATGATTATCTTCCTTAAGACGTATCTCATCCTGGCAGCAGTTGAAAACTAGTATTTCATTTTCCTTCTATTATTTCTATCAAAAACCTGTATAATTTAATAATGGCTAGGTAACTTCATTTCAGATCATAATTAGCATCTACAATTTGGATTTTACAGAATCCATTCTACAAAAAGTATACATACTGTATATATTTGTGAAGGAGTTTGTAGATGGTCTAGCTACCCACTTGGTGCCACCTTGCAGGATGGGAAGCCATAATAATAGAAAGGCAGTGGAGGACTGCCTGCCAGGGCAATGTGGCAAGAGATCACCTCTGACAGAGGAGGAATAGAAGAAGAGTGTAATTATCCTAGTATTAAAGTAGTTTATTGTATTAAGGTACAATTTTTTACATAAAAGGTTTATTGGGCCCAAAATTGGGCTGCTCAGGTATGTCTGGGTTTGGGTTCTGTAGGATGCCATACATACATACATACTTATTATCACACAAGAGTGCTTACGGAGAGTCAAAAAAGCCCAACAGAGATAAAAACACTGACAGTAGGGCAGGAACAAAAGCAATCACTAATCACTTCTTCTCTCTTCCCGGCAGAACAGAGGATGAATTCTGAGATGGACCATTACATCTTTTCTGTTGCACTTCTAGAGGAGCCAGCCCTTCTACCTCGGGAGCTACTTAAATAGATACAGTGCTCAGAATCGCTGTGTACTTTGGACCCCGAATGTCAACAGCAGAGAAAGAAACTGCTAACGTTAGGAACTTATAAGAACATGAGACACCCTACCTTGTTTGATTTTCATTTCTTTTTCACTTTCATTATTAAACCAGACCATTCCCCATCCCATTGCAGTATTCTGTCTGTTTTCCTTTATTTTAGTGTAGTTTTTCACACTGTAAATCATAATACTGTATATTTCTGTTGTGTCTTCACTCAGTTGGCACAGTCAGCACAGTTCTCTCTTGGTTTAAATCTCATCTGATAGTTACGATTGTTAAGCATAAATCCTCTTCTGCCTCTTAAACTCAGGATTTACCTCAAGGATCTGTTTTCAGTCTCCATCTTTTTCTAATGTACAGTATACAGTACATGCTCCCTTTAGGGCATTTTTTTCGTACATGTTTCAGCTTTGGGCAGCACAGTGGCGCAGTGGGTAGCGCTGCTGCCTCGCAGTTAGGAGACCCGGGTTCGCTTCCCAGGTCCTCCCTGCATGGAGTTTACATGTTCTCCCTGTGTCTGCGTGGGTTTCCTCCCACAGTCCAAAGACATGCAGGTTGGGTGCATTGGTGATTCTAAATTGTCCCTAGTTTGCACTTGGTGTGTGCATGCCCTGCGGTGGGCTGGCGCCCTGTCTGGGGTTTGTTTCCTGCCTTGTGCCCTGTGCTGGCTGGGATTGGCTCCAGCAGACCCCCGTGACCCTGTAGTTAGGATATAGCAGGTTGGATAATGGATGGATGTTTCAGCTTTCAATATTATGTTGGTGATATTCAGATTTAAAGTGGTTTCAGAAAGTATTTAGATCCTCTCATTTTTTCAAAGTTTGTTATGTTGCAGTCTTGTGCTAAAATCATTTTTAGACATTTTTCTAATGATTAAAAAAGTATATATATAAATATATACATAGTGATAATAATAGATAGATAGATAGATAGATAGATAGATAGATAGATAGATAGATAGATAGATAGATAGATAGATAGATACTTTATTAATCCCAAGGGGAAATTCAAATAATCCAGCAGCAGTATACTGTAAAATATTAAATTAAAGAGTAATAAAAATGCATGTAAAAACAGACAATAACATTTGAATAATGTTAGCATTTACTCCCCCGGGTGGAATTAATACAACACAGACATCATAGAGTTGGGGCAGCCACCCGTATATTGTTTTTCCCGGCTGCAAAAGTTTAAGTTTTTTAAGCACGATGTGCATAGAACAGAGTCCACCAAAGAACTGATTACAATAGACAGATGGAGGCTTTAAAGGCCCGTAGAGGAAGTGACATCATCTAAAGGGCCGGAACAAGAAGTGATGACATCTGGACGTCAGCACAGGGCCTGGTGCCAGAAGTGACGTCAGCAAAGGGCCGGCTCCAGAAGTGATGACTTCTGAGGCACAGGAACCTTGCAGGATTTCCGAGGAAAGGTCTGTAGGGAACTGAGAAAGACAGTCAGTGCACTCCGCCGCCCCCGGATGTTTTATTACCATTACTCAGACCCTTTAGCCCTGGGAAAGTTCACGTGTTAATTTTTGCAATTAATGTGGCCAGTTTAACGCATTAAAAAATGTTGTCGCATCCAGGGCAGACAACAAGGTGATCGCCTCATACTGGTATTCATTTTCTTGATTTATACATAATGATATAGATACAGGGGAGTGGGAGGAAAGGATGGAGGCAAGGTTGGGGTTATGGTAGTCGTGGTGCAATGCAAGAGAAAACTCAGAATGATAAAATTTGCACTTTTTTTTTTACGTTTCTGTAAGAAGATTGTATCAATGTCGTATCATGCAAGTTCAAAATAAGTTATCTAGTACCTCTGTATTTAACTTGCCAATCTGCTTGCCAGCTTACAGTGCAGACTGCTATAATATAATGACAAAAGTCTACGAAATAGAAGTGTAATGATAATCCCTATTCATGATTCAAGTTTGCCATATCTTTGCTAATTTATGCAAAGATGGCAACGGAACCATCCAACTAATGCACAGTGTCGGTTTTAGGCGAGATAGCTGCTATGGAGAACTTTTTGTGTACCAGAAATAAAGGTGTACAGCAATGTTTTCCAACCTTTTTTTTATGGCCACACACTTTTTGTAACTCAAAACTTCCCAAGGCACACCATGATTTTACCGACTACAAAAACATTAAATTACATAAACGTGCTAAACTGTCTGAAGGGGACTACCGGAGACACAGTGACAAAAATCAGTTTGGAGATTGACGTTCACAGACACAGCACAGTGAGTACTCATATGCCCATTGTCCCTTGGCTTTGTAAGAGTCACTGGCAAACACACACACCCAGGCAGATGTCTCTTGGCTTCTAAAGTGCACTCTAAGTACTATGTCTGCAAAATAGCGATTACAGAGCTGCTTTTATGGCAGCTTCTCCAGGTAGTCCCTTCCTCCTCACAGAGTCTTGACCACCTGAGGCTATACACTGTTATTTGCATGGTGCACCAGTTATTGTGTTAATTCTCAAATTGGCATAGTGTTTAAAACACAGACTTGTCAAAGTAAAACTAAACAATCAAAACAAGTGTAAATTTTGAATGAATTGCTGAAGACTGATTTAACTGAAACTATAAGCATCTCCTAAATGAGCATACATTAAAACTAGTTATAAAACTCCACAAATACTTTCCTCAATTGTTCATCACCATCAACAACTTGATAATTATACTCTACATAAGTGTTTTTCCACTGGTGTGCCATGGAAATAACAGTGTAATGCCTCTTGGGTCCTCCCTCCTCAGGTGGTCAATACCTATCTGAGAAGGATGGGACTTCTTGGAGAAGCCAACATAAAAGTAGCTTTGTGATTGTCTTAACTTTAATCACGCTCAGACTCATCTAACCCCTATTTACTGTCTTCTACTTCAGTGTTACGGCCCAGAACCACAGCACTCCCCTCTACTCAGTTGTTTACTATGTGCTGTTTGTGCACTCTGCGCAGCTCCTTCTCATCCACACCCATGTGACTCCTGTTCAATACGGAACTGAATAGAAGAATCAAGATGACGGATTCATAGGTAAGAAACAAGAAGAAGAGAGATATTGTGAGACCGGTACCAGACGTCACGTCATCACGCTGCATTGTCTTGAGAGACAGAAATGATGTCATTAGGAGGTGGGCTCTGCTGATGGTCTGAACAGAGTAAAAAGGAGAAAGCATCAGAGGACAGCGGCAACTCCTGGTTCCACTGAGAAACACTTATATTCAAGCCTTTAAGCCATTTCCCATGTGCACGTGTGTGACAATGTACATATAAATTATATCCTGGAATCTACTTTGGTATGATGCAATAAGCTTCACACACCAGGGACTTCATGTATAAACAGTGTATGCACAAAAAATTTGCAGACACCCATTTCCAAGCTCACTTCAAGATGCATAAAAACTAAGCTTGGCATGAAGCCACACACATTTTCACAGCAGCCTCACATCATGTATATGCACTTCTCTGCTTGGTTTTGCGAACTGGCAGCACCCTGCATTAAAGCAGTGCTTCTTTTTCTGTGTGGTCACCTTTTCTTTTTTAGATTCACATCCATGACATTGGCTTTATCAAATACACTGAAATTAATTGCATCATTTACAAATTTAAGGCACTTGATTCCAATTATTCCGTGACAATATAATGGTGTATGGAATGGCCAAACTATTCCAAATACCATAAATGCTTTAGCGTTGTTACTCTTAGTAAACCACTGAGAGAATTTTAACCCATTGTATGTGTGTGTGATATCACAGTTCTACATCAGCTGATCAGAAACCTATACAGCAGATTGTGTCAATGGATTATCAGGGTACAGCTTCCAGTCCTGGAGGACATTTATAGCACATGCAGCCTCAGGAAAGCCACCAGCATCTGAATGGATTCCACTCGCCCATGCCACAGTCTATTTGAACTTCACCCGTCCGACAAATTTTTCAGAGCCTTTCCTGCATGGACCTTGAGGTTCCGAAACAGTTTCATCCCAGAACCTATAAATTGTGGCAGATGGCTGGGGGGGTGACCCAGCCAGGACTCCTTGGAGGACCGGAAGAGGGCGTACGCCCACCTCAGACCATGGGTGCTATGGGGACCACGGGTACAGAGCTTTGAAGCTCAACCCTGTAGGGGCCTATGGTCTCCGCCAGGGGGTGCCCCGATGCCTTGGGAGCCCTGGACCTCAGCACTTCCGCCACGCCCAGAAGTGCTGGGGGGAAGACGTGCAGAGACACCCGGAGTGCTTCCGGGGATACAGCCGGCACTTCTGCCACACTGGGGCGTGTCAGTGGGAGATTGCCGGAGCACACCTGGAGCACATCTGGGTGCTTATAAAAGGGGCTGCCTCCCTCCATGTGAGGGCTGGAGTCGGGAGTGAGGAAGACAAGGTCTGGGAGGAGGCGAGGAGGTGGCCTGAAGAGAAGTGAAAGCATTTGTGTTGTGGCCAGGACTTTGGGGGTTTTGAGGTGCACTTGAAATGTAAATATGTATAATAAACGTGTGTTGGGTGACGTCAACGTGTCCGCGTGTCTGTGTCCGGGCCGAGCTCCACAAAATGTACTCAATCAGTCCATCAGGTGCTCCTGGTAGAACTGTTTGTACTTAGAATTACAGTTACCTCACTGTAAACTTGTACTACAACTGTAATGTTGCACAACCTGGGCCACTTTATGAACCATTTGCACTATCTGCACTAAATATAGATGTATATTGTAGTTATGCTTTCATATTGTATATTTTTTAATGTTTTGTTATCATTTCCATCCATCCATCCATTATCCAACCCGCTGTATCCTTACTACAGGGGTCTGCTGGAGCCAATCCCAGCCAACACAGGGATCAAGGCAGGAAACAAACCCTGGGCAGGGTGCCAGCCCACCGCAGGTGTTATCTTTTTATTATTATTAATATTTTTCTATTATTTTATAGGAAAATTAGTTTATGGAGGAGTTGCATATTGAATCTCACTGTACAAAACAATGGCAATAAATGAATTCAATTCAATTCAATAGAAGAGAGCGCGTATTTACAGATGATGATATCTGGCTTCTAAATCGATTTAGATTTCGAGCATGGTGGCATAGCAGTAATGATGAGTTGGCCCCACGTCCAGGGTTGTTCTTGCTACCCACTCTGTGCTTGCTGGGACTGGCGTGAACTTGTTTAATATATGCTTTACTGCATTTCATCATTAAATTGATATCAAGTATACATCTAAGTATTCTAAAATGTTCGGAGAGCTGCAATATAATGAATGTAATGTATTCTGTGTGGAAATCTCTGCCTACACACTCTGGTTGGCATAAGAGAAAGACCCTTTAAGAAGCACATAGGGATTAACAACTGGGTAGGGGAACACATAAAATACGAAGCATTTAATATGCTACATTAGTTACGATTAGGATTTTAGAAACTGTAGTAAATTAAACATTGATTTTAGGATGAAGTTTATGATGTTCTACTTTAATGACAAATTACAAAATTAAACTGGAAATTTCAAGATTAAAGTTGGCATTTTGACTTTAATCTCAACGTACAGTATACCTTTTTTTCTTCACTGTGTCCCTATTTATTTTTCTTCTCTGTGGCCCTAATATGCTTCCTTAATGACACTCAGACACATTTCACTTTGACATCTGACCACTTCTTTTTTATTTCTGCCACTGTTTCACTTTCTGAACTTGAACTTTTGAGGGTAACTTCATCCATTTCCTTTGCTCACACTGCTGTCTAAGCCACCAAATAGTACATTTTTCCTTTCCTGAACTTCTCCGAGCAGGACCTCCAGTTCGCATTCGGTGAAAATCTTATTTTTAATGCTTTTACCATTGTCTTTTAACAAAACATTGAGCGGAAGAGGTTATTTATAGTGATTTGCATATTCAAATATGCACAGTTCTGGGAGGAGTCTGGGTGGGGCTGTATGTCTGTTTAGTTCTTAACATTTGATTATATACTACGTACATACTCAGGCTTTGTACCGCAAGACCGCAGAAGTAAAATTGTGCAGGATGATACCAGATGGCAGTGGGCAATGTCTTTGTGATATACAAACCAGATTCCAAAAAAGTTGGGACACTATACAAATCGTGAATAAAAACTGAATGCAATGATGTGGAGGTGCCAACTTCTAATATTTTATTCAGAATAGAACATAAATCACAGAACAAAAGTTTAAACTGAGAAAATGTATCATTTTAAGGGAAAAATATGTTGATTCAGAATTTCATGGTGTCAACAAATCCCAAAAAAGTTGGGACAAGGCCATTTTCACCACTGTGTGGCATCTCCCCTTCTTCTTACAACACTCAACAGACATCTGGGGACCGAGGAGACCAGTTTCTCAAGTTTAGAAATAGGAATGCTCTCCCATTCTTGTCTAATACAGGCCTCTAACTGTTCAATCGTCTTGGGCCTTCTTTGTCGCACCTTCCTCTTTATGATGCGCCAAATGTTCTCTATAGGTGAAAGATCTGGACTGCAGACTGGCCATTTCAGTACCCGGATCCTTCTCCTACACAGCCATGATGTTGTGATTGATGCAGAATGTGGTCTGGCATTATCTTGTTGAAAAATGCAGGGTCTTCCCTGAAAGAGATGACGTCTGGATGGGAGCATATGTTGTTCTAGAACCTGAATATATTTTCTGCATTGATGGTGCCTTTCCAGACATGCAAGCTGCCCATGCCACACGCACTCATGCAACCCCATACCATCAGAGATGCAGGCTTCTGAACTAAGCATTGATAACAACTTGGGTTGTCTTTGTCCTCTTTGGTCCGGATGACATGGCGTCCCAGATTTCCAAAAAGAACTTCAAATCGTGACTCGTCTGACCACAGAACAGTCTTCCATTTTGCCACACTCCATTTTAAATGATCCCTGGCCCAGTGACAACGCCTGAGCTTGTGGATCTTGCTTAGAAATGGCTTCTTCTTTGCACTGTAGAGTTTCAGCTGGCAACGGCGGATGGCACGGTGGATTGTGTTCACTGACAATGGTTTCTGGAAGTATTCCTGAGCCCATTCTGTGATTTCCTTTACAGTAGCATTCCTGTTTGTGGTGCAGTGTCGTTTAAGGGCCCGGAGATCACGGGCATCCAGTATGGTTTTACGGCCTTGACCCTTACGCACAGAGATTGTTCCAGATTCTCTGAATCTTCGGATGATGTTATGCACAGTTGATGATGATAGATGCAAAGTCTTTGCAATTTTTCGCTGGGTAACACCTTTCTGATATTGCTCCACTATCTTTCTGCGCAACATTGTGGGAATTGGTGATCCTCTACCCATCTTGGCTTCTGGGAGACACTGCCACTCTGAGAAGCTCTTTTTATACCCAATCATGTTGCCAATTGACCTAATTAGTGTTTATTGGTCTTCCAGCTCTTCGTTATGCTCAAATTTACTTTTTCCAGCCTCTTATTGCTACTTGTCCCAACTTTTTTGGGATTTGTTGACACCGTGAAATTTTGAATCAACATTATTTTCCTTTAAAATGATACATTTACTCGGATTAAACGTTTGATCTGTCATCTACGTTCTATTACAAATAAAATATTGACATTTGCCATCTCCACATCATTGCATTCAGTTTTTATTCACAATTTGTTTAGTGTCCCAACTTTTTTGGAATCCGGTTTGTAAATAAAAGTAAGCTCCCACATAGTGAAAAACTGTGAGTGATGTAGTGGAAAACCTTTATGTAACATTTTTGGTCTATTACGCTTTTCAGTTATATTGCCATTTGTGTAATTGCTGTAAGTAGGATGGCTTTATTGTAGTATGCATTCCCTTTAGCTGGCCCCTTACCTTCAGATGAAGCATCAGGTTCTCTGGTTCTGTCTTTCTTCTTCTCTCTGTAAACTAATACAGGATGGTCTGATTTCCCATACTGTATATGGACCTATTTGTAATACATTAATATATCAGCTCTAATGTAAATATGCTTTTGTATATTCATGCACTATAATGCTATTGTCTAGCCAAGGTCTGACAGCGCTCCTGTATGACAATTCAGAGAGCATGGAGTGCTCCAAAGATATCTTAGTTAAATAAATAAATTTCACATACTTATGTATTGCTGACTTCTGAAGAACTTTTTATGCAAGTTGAACTGGGGACAAGATTTTATTTTTCCATATCAGTGATCATAAGCGTGACATTTTGAAGTGATTATTATCCAGCTGCCTACAGAAAAGAGCCAGCAATTTTCATTTGGGGATCAACATTGAATAATGTCAGTAACAGTGATTTTTGAAGTAAAAAGTATATGCTGAAGGAAACAACTGAAAAGTTGCAACAGAGGAAGATGAACAGTGAAGTGAAGAACACAGCTACTCTCCTTTTAAAATATCTGAATCCCACAACAAAGTTTTCCTTTTTTCATTATTTCCTTCCAGAAATTATATGGAAATGTTTTTTTACAATACGTGTGCAATCTCAAAATACAGATGAATTCTTATTACACTTTTGGTTTGAAAAATGGAAGTATTCGATAATTGTTAATGTTTTTATTTTCATGTTGGGACCCTGATACCCTTTACCTCAACTGTAAAATGTAAGAGCAGGCTATATATTTTTAAAAGTTTAGATAAAATTCTTCACGCTTCACTTTAGAACACGTTTTATATGGAAAATGAATATATGCCTTGATCGTGAAGAAACAACTTTGAGTTAAAAATACCAAACTTATTTTTTACTTGTTCATATTAGGACACAATTAAAGGAGTTAACTGCACAGAAGAAAAAGCTCAATCCGATGTGAAAAGATTTCCTCTGCATGCATGGCTCTGATTTTCTAGAAGTATTTATTAGACAATATTTTATCAAAAAATGCATGTGTTTTGCCTGTTGTGAGCATACGACTGTTTGACTTGATGTGGAGTATGTGACACAAGTAACGTGAGATTTTTCACTGACATTTTTACATAGTTAGTTGTGGTTCAGTATTGGTCTCCATAGCCGCTCATTCTATTAGAAAGTTTGTTCAATCCGTTATTCATAAAATCATGAGATTAATGTTTTTTTTTCAGATATCACTACAACACAAGTAACATTTAAAAAAAACAAACATTTTAGATGGATTATTCCTTTAAAAGGAAAATGGCAAAACAGAGTTAAGCATTTAAAATAATAGCAAAAATACCAACACTTCTAAATGTCATGGTTTTCTGGATGCAGAAGAGGAGAAGAAGAAAAAAAAGAAAATGTTATTAAATGAGATCTACAGTATCACGGTAAAACGACTCACTGATTGTGAATCTTATTGCTACAAAAACCTGCAACCACATGGGATCCCCAGGACTGAATTTGAGAACCACTGGCCTGGTGTATTCTGTCCCTTGCTGTTCTTGCACAGACATTGCTGCTGGCATGCAATTCAAACATTTTGCCCAGACCTGCAGGTCTCTGCTCATCGCCAGCTCCAGTCTCTTCCTCTTTACATTATCTCAAGGAGCCTACTCTCTCCATTCTCATTCTCACTTTTCACTTCCAAACTATGGAGTGAACTTCCCCTTGATATCACAGTTGCTTCCAGTCTTCGTCAAGGCCCATCTCTTCATATGACACCTTGGAATTCTTCAGCCCTTCTACCTTTCGGTTCTTGTTTGCATTTTTAGCTGTTCATTTCCAATCCTGTTTGTTCTTGATTTGCTACCATTTTGCTCCCTAATGGTGCTACCTGCAGTATTATACTGTATTACTCCTCTAAATATGATGGTGCTCAGTTTACTGATGCCTTTGCATTTTTGGGAAGCATTCAACGCATTATATGTGTCCCTGTCTTTGTAAGCTGCATTGTGCATATGTGTATGCCAAAAAAATAACATAAACAAAAAATGCCAATACATTAATAAAACGTTCTATCACACACGTGCACATGGAAGGCAGCTAAAGGGCCCAAATAGTAACAATTCCATGTCTGACCAGGGGGTTGCCAGGTGCACTGACTTTTTCACTCAATCCTCTGCAGACCATTCACGGGAAATTCCGCAGGGTTCCGGTGCCCATGATGACATCATTTCCTGTCCAGATGACGTCACTTCCTGTCCAGACCTTTAAAGTTGCCATCTTTGCCACATGTCATCAGTTCTGTTTTGGACTTTGAACCAGACACAACTCCACAAAATCCAACCCTTTTGCAGCCAGGGCATAATATACGGGTGGCTGCCCTAAACCTTTTTATGTCTCCTGTCCATTCTTGCGATAGTTCATATAACAGGACAGAGAGAAGGAGAGAGATAATGTGAATCCAAAAAATAAAATGATTTCAGCACCTACATGGGCAGCACAGAACCTCACATTTTAATGGTTAAGGGAAGCAGAGACTGGCAATGGTGGGGTGGCCCTAAGCAGTTACAGCAGATGTGAGAGGAAGACAAATGCGAACACAATACAGACAAATATGACTTTAGCCGGAGGTGTGGAGCACAGACAGAATGTCCATTAAGGAGCCTGGACAGGCAAAATGGGAAAGCAGTTTGTGCACCCAGAAAAAGGTGCTGACCATTATGATCCCCAGGTTGGTGAAAAAAGTGGGACTGACTTAAAGAACTTCTGACTGACTGATTGTACAGAGGATGGCAGAGTGGTTAGCGTTGTTGCCTTTCGACTTCAGAATTTCTATTCAGACATTCTCTTTTCCGAGATTTCATGCTCTTCCTGGGTCTGCCCAAAAGACGTACAGGTAAGGTTGACTGGTGACACTAAGTGACACTGTGCTGGTTTGTGTACATGTGATAAACTGCTGCAACTAACCCTGTAGTGACCCTAAGTGAGGTTGAAAATGAGTGGGTGGATACGATAGTGCTTGCTGTGGATGGTCTTTTTTTTATTATGCAAACGAGTACAGCTTCTGTTTATGTATCCAATGGTAAGCTAAGTTGATCAGAAGACTGCATTGGTGGCACCTACACTCTTAAAAATTCTGGTCCTTTAATGACATTTTATAGTTCTTTATTGGTTTGTGTGGTCCCTTATAGAACTATTGCTTGACAAAGCAACATTTCATTTTGGGAAGGGTTCTTGCAGATGAAGCTGGCTTTTTGTGCTTTGAAAAACTTCCTAATATGTTGAAAAAACCTGACAGATTAAGAAAACCTGAATTTCACCCGTGTCAGAGTCATCTTAAAATCATGGCCTATGTGTATTTCACAAATATGTTATCACTTATTTATGGTTATTTACTGTAAGAAGACTGTTACAAATTTAAATAAATAAAAGTTGTTTCTGAGACCTGCATGTGGTGGGTATTTTGGGAACCAAAAATGGTTCTCCTATGGCATCGCTCTAAAGAACCTCTCTGGCAACTTGATTTTGAAGAGTGTACTATCGGTTGGTCTCCTTGCTGGGTGCACAGAGTTTGCTTGTTCTCTCCTTGCTCATGTTGGCTTCTCCTATTTAATGGATCAATCCCACATTCCACTGATATTTATAATGGGTTAAATGGTGGCTCTAGATTGAAATGGGTAAGTTTATGTGTGTGTCACGTTGTTTGCTACTGTACAGTGTTGCTCACCATTGCCTCCTGTTTTGTCATAAAGTGTACTTCAGTTCTAGTGAGAAGTCAAGCAAAATGGCACCTTTGCTTGACTTCTCACTACATCCATAATGGCTAACACGGTATAACACCCTAGCACTACTTTTCATTCTACAAAATACATGGGGTAAATAGCAAAGAAAAAAAATCAATAAAGTATATATTGATATGGTTCTGAACAGGGTGTCTCAGTGTATATTGCTTTTTTGGTGGATGATAACGGCAAATACAGCAAGATAGTCATGGTCACGGCGCTGTAGCTAATTTAGATGTAATAATCAAGCCCTTTAGAGTGAGATACAGTGACGTTGGTATACATGACACATTTTATCCAGGGTTATCCTTCCTTCCCTCGGTTTTTAAAGCGCTTACCCTGTCATGATTGCGGCGGTCGAGAGCACGGCACATTTTATACTGCCAGTTGATCAAAGTTTACAGGCTTTCAAATTGAGCAAGGCAAGCAGAGTATCCGGAGACAACTCATGCACACTCGGGGACCATGCATCGCCCCCGGAGGTTGAACTCAGGCTTCTGAAGGTAAAAAGCACCTGCGCTAACCACTGCGCCGGCGTGTTCTTTAGAGCTCAAAACTGAAACATTAAAAACATACTTATATTTATACAATCATCTTACAAACGCAGTATTTCATGTAGGTCCTCCAAGTGATACAGGAAAAAGCCTCGTCCATCAGGTCAAGCGATCCAAGACTTTTTTTACTTTGCAGTTCGTACTGTCGATTCCTTTCGAATCTCTTAGCAGCTAACGAGCCAAAGAGCTCCCTGTCCGGCCCCACGTGCGGCGGCAGATTGGACTGATTTGCGTGCGTCTCCGTCTTGTCACAATGCCCGCTCCCCCTCGCAGTTGTGAAAGTGATCCCGTTTGTTAGCTCAGACAGCCTCTCGTTCCTGCTTCCCAACTCCGTTGCTATTTTTAGCAAATCCTACTCGTGTCGCCACAGGCGCTGATCGCATCTTTCAGCCTCTGCAGTTTTCAAAACATTGCCCCCCTCTCGTCTTCTTTTAATTCCCTCCCAGCCCTTTTCTCGCTGTCCGTCTTTTCACACGTAACGATGGCAATATTTGCAAGATTGCTTCTACCGATTAAAATCTGAGGCCGGCTCTGTGAACCTGGACGCTGGAGAGGTAAGTTAAACTCATCACCTTTGCAAAATTTGGGAATCCTGTTTTTCTGTGTTTTGCTGTTAGAAAAGTGGCTTTCATTGCAGTAATTCCAGTTAACATGAGCGCCATCGATTTTCTCGAATATTTGTTTATTTTTTGCGATGTTACGCGTGACATTAAACGGGAGTTGGCAAGTTGTCTTAAGGGTGCAATTTTCGAAGCTGGATTTTTAAAAACGAATCGGAGTTGTGCGCCTATAGCATCAAAGTGAATCAGATGATGCGCGCGAGTAAAGGTGCGCTCTACCGTACTATAGACATTGGATTGAAATGATGTAACCGCCGCGGACTGGACAGTTCACCACCTTAGAGGATGGGTAGGAGGCATTTACAGATTTTGATAGTTCTACAATCAAGGGCTTTATTGGTATAGACCGCTTAATTATTATTATTTCCTACCAAGATTCATTTGTCCCTCCATGGAATTCTAACTAATCACCAGTCAAAATCTACGGATTAATATTGCGATTGTACATGTGCGCGCCCACTTGCAGCGGCTAAACACGTTCTAAGGTCGAATATTTAAACTGTTTCGAAATATCTTGATCACAGACAAATTGGGCTAGTTCTGGATGTGCACTGATAAGCCATTGCTGCTGCTGCTGCTGCTACCCGAGCACACAGAAGCGGCTTCTTCACACGAGTAGGACAAATCTCAGATGGCGAAACGAAGAGTAGTAGAAACAAAATAAGTTGCTTCATCTGGGCTGTTTTCACTTATCTATTTATTTGGGTGATTAGCTAAAAGCAGAGTAGGTCGCGTAATTAATCTCGATTGACAAAAGTGTTTGATTTTGCCTTCATTTCTTTTTATACGGCGTACACGATAATGACGCGCTTTTTAGTATCAGAAAAATGCACATTTCACAGACCAGCAGTAGTGTTCACTTCCTTTAAAATACACTGAAAAAAAATAACATTTTAGTTCCAAAGAGAAAAAATATTTGCCGGTTAGTTGCAGAAGGATTCTTTTGCAAACCATGAAAAGAATTGATTAACATTTAACTGTGCAAACAAATGATCAGGCGATACGTGACTAAGGTGCAAAGCAGCCCTAGTGATCAAACACCCGAAAATCGAACTTGTGTCCATAAGAAGAGATCCGCATTAACTGCATCGCCACGAGCGTCGCAGGTACGTGTGCGAGTCGCCGGAATCGCCCGCCTATACAGCTACAGGTGTCGGCACTATGGAGAAACTTGTGAGCAAATTCTACTTTTAATAAAGCAGTTGTAATTCCTAAACTCTACGCTATATTTTAAGACGCCTTGTTCGATCGTTTTATTGTATATTACATCTGCCTGCCTTTATCAACTTGGATTTACATTTAAACATTACCCAAACGTAAATACACAAACCTATAAATAATGTCTTTGTCAGGTACAGTTTTTATTTTTCCAAACTTTTGCATGCAGTTAGTTCTGCAAGTACCTTTATTATTTAATAAACAATCTGGCAACCACTGCGCCACTGTGCAGCACTAATACAACTTTTATGTTTTATATTTGGAGCTGACTGGTCTTAAAAGTACACAAAGAACACAGCAAATTATTGCTTAAAAGTAAATAAACCTGAATGCACAGTTTCATTTTCACACTACAAAATCAGTCCATAAAAAAAAAAAAACAAAACATTACACCAGATTATTTTATGTATTGGTTTCCTCCCATACAGATTTTTGTGGAGTGTGCATAACGGCACATAATGAAATGGTCTTCTCTGAACCACTTACTCTTAATATACTGTATATACTTTTTTGCTGAGAATGTGCCCTTTCCTTTTCCTTTGCTTCAGCCAGATGCAATTTGAGACATAAAACTACATTCTTGGTCAGAATCCATTTATAGTTGAAGAAAATAATGGTCTTATAAATTGTATTTCTTGGAAACCATGTAAGGACATGGCATTTTGGAGTACTTTAGCTTATTTTCTTTTAGGTTTTACATCAATCTGTTGGGAAGAACCTTTCACATCTATTTATCTGTACCCTGTCTACTTATTCATGCAGTTATCCATATGTCTTCTAAACCTACTTTATTCTGAGCAAGGCCGGGCAGCTGGAGCCTAACCCAGCAAGCGCAGGGTGCATGGCAGGAACACTCCTCGAACAGGGTTCCAGTCCATCACAGGGCGAATACACACACCACACACACACATACACTAAGGCAAATTTAGCATCACTAGTTCTCACAAGTCTTTGGTCTGTGGAAGAAAATCCACGCAGACACTGGGAGAGCATGCAAACTCCACACAGAGAGGACATGGGACATGGACCCTGATGTTCTTGTTGCAAGGCAGCACTGCTACTACTGCATTAACGTGCCTCCCCCAAGAAGTTATCTAATCAGTCAATTATGTGGCAGCAGTTCAATATATTGTCACAAAAGCAGAGCACAGACATCAAAAGGTTCGGGACAGCCACCCATATATTGTGGCTTGGCTGCAAATGGATTGGATTGGTTGTGATGTTCACAGGTTTGAGTTCAAAACAGAACTGATTGTAAAATGAAAAGATGGAGGCTTTAAAGCCTGAGACAGGAAGTGATGTCATCGGGACCAGAACCAATAGCAACATCTTCTGGACCGGAAGTGACATAATCACTGGCACCAGAACAGGAAGGGAAGTCATCACTGGCACCAGGACCCTGCGAGATTTCTACAGAAGATTGAGAGAGAGAGTTAGTGCAGCTCGCCACCCTCTGGTCTAGCGTGGTAGTATTATTCAGCTGTCCCCTAGTCACACGTGTGTGTGACACATAAAATCATGCAGATACAGGTCAGAGGCTTCAGTTAATGTTCACATCAATCACCAGAATGGGAAAAAAATGTGAGCTCATTTATTTCAAGCATAGTAAAATTGTCGGTAGAGACAGACTGGATTGAGTATATCTATAACTGCTGATTGACTGGGATTTCCATGCAAAATGGCCTCAAGAATTTATTCAGAATGGTGCAAAAAACATTGAGTGAGCAAGTGGCAGTTCTGTGGACCGAACCACCTCGTTGACAAGAGAGGTAAAAGGAAAATAGCCATACTGGTTCAAAATGACAGACAGGTTAAGGTAACTCAGATAACCACTCTGTACAACTGTGGTGGGCAGAAAACCATCTCAGAAGGCACAGCATGTTGAAACCTTGAGGCTGATCGGGTATGACAGCAGAAGACCACATCAAGTTCTACTCCTGTCAACCAAGATGAGAAATCTGAAGATGCAGTGGGCTCTGGCTCACCAAAACTGGCACAGTAGAAACCTGTAAAAACATAGCCTGGTCTGATGAGTCTTGATTACTGCTGAGGTGCACAAATGGTAGCATCAGAATTTGGCGCCAACAGCACCAATCCACACACCCAGCCTGTCTTGTGTCAGCAGTCCAGGTTGATAGTGGTGGTGCTGTTATAGTGTGGAGAGAGGTTTGTTTGGCACACTTTGGGCCCGTTAATATCAATCAGTCCTTGCTTGAATGCTGCGGTCTATGTGAGTGTTGTTGCAGAGCATTTCCATCCCTTCATGGCTACAGATTACAGATTGGCAGATAGATAGAGATAGTACTTTACTTGTCCTGAGAAATTTAGATTTTATAAAAGCCCATTAAATATTATACAACCCCCTCAAACACACATAAGAATTAAAAAAAGGAAAAAAAAAGGATTTTGTCAAAATTATGTTTTATAAAATATCTAAGGACTCAAAGTGTTGTCTGAAGTAGTCCTTCATGGTCCTCATATATACATTGGACTTCCAATACAACTCAGAGTCCTGCCACGTGCAAAAGTTCGCTGATGACACTGCTATCGTGGGCTGCATCAGGAGTGGGCAGGAGGAGGAGGAGTATAGGAACCTAATCAAGGACTTTGTTAAATGGTGCGACTCAAACCACCTACAACTGAACACCAGCAAAACCAAGGAACTGGTGGTGGATTTTAGGAGACCCAGGCCTCTCCTGGACCCCGTGATCATCAGAGGTGACTGTGTGCAGAGGGTACAGACCTATAAATACCTGGGAGTGCAGCTGGATAAATTGGACTGGACTGCCAATACTGATGCTCTGTGCAAGAGAGGACAGAGCCGACTATACTTCCTTAGAAGACTGGCATCCTTCCAACATCTGCAATAAGATGCTGCAGATGTTCTATCAGACGGTTGTGGCGAGTGCCCTCTTCTACACGGCGGTGTGCTGGGGAGACAGCATAAAGAAGAAGGATGCCTCACGCCTGGACAAAGTGGTGAGGAAGGCAGGCTCTATTGTAGGCATGGAGCTGGACAGTTGGCTCCTGTCAATCATGGAGAATCCACTACATCCGCTGAACAGTATCTTCTCCAGACAGAGGAGCAGCTTCAGCGACAGACTGCTGTCACCGTCCTGCTCCAGTGACAGATTGAGGAGATCATTCCTCCCCCACACTGTGCGACTCTTCAGTTCCACCTGGGGGGGTAAACATTAACATTATACAAAGTTATTGTCTGTTATACCTGCATTGTTATCACTCTTTAATTTTATATTGTTTTTTTATCAGTATGCTGCTGTTGGAGTATGTGAATTTCCCCTTGGGATTAATAAAGTATCTATCTATCTATCTGAATGTACATGATGTTATTGCATTCAAAAGAGAATTCATCAGCATGTCCTCTTAAAAGCTTTTTCTTTGTTTTTTGTTGCACTGCACCGAAGTGTAAATCAAGCTGTGAACTGGCAGCAGGTCTTCAATGTCTGTGATCATGTAATAATAGCCCTGTTTATCTATCTTATTGTTGTTTGTGTTCAACTGAACACTTTGCTAGACCATCCACACCCTACACAACTTTGTTTTGAAGAGCATCTCACACTTAATGACTGTGTGTGCTGAATCTTATTGCCTTGAGGGTGTCTGATTACACTAGGGCTCCCCATCTCCGGTCCTGGACGGCCACACTGGCTGCAGGTTTTCATTCTAATGCTTTTCTTAATTGGTGGCCTGTTTTTGCTGCTAATTAACTTCTTTTGAGTTAATTTTAATTAACTTGTCTTTTAGGATTTGTTCCCCTGAATTTCTTCATCATTCCTCTGAATTGCTTCATTTCTTTCCCAAACAGAAATGAAATGTGTAGTGAGTGAGCCAACAGAAGACAAACTAAGTCAGGGCCTCAAACTCCAACCAATTTCACTCCAAGCAGTTGCTTAATTAGGCACTAATTCTTGTTAATTAAACCCGTTCTTTAATTCCATGGCTTGTTGCTGCTCTCATTGTGCAATAGCAGACATTTCTGAAATTGTTGATTTTCTCATTTCTAAGAGCACTGGTCAAGTGTTTTGTGGACCTGAGCAGATCAACATTCCTGAGACCTTCTGCTTTCTTTATTTTCAGATACTGTATGATGGACACAGTCTGCTGGCCATGTTGTGGCTCATTTTGTATCTCATTATTGTTTGGCTGCTAATTAAGGAAAAAGAAACAATTAAGGGGTCTGAATCTTCAAGAGCAAGTCAATTAAAATGAATTCAAAAGAAGTTAATTAGCAGGAAAAACAGGTCACTAATTAAGAAAAGGGTTAGAATGAAAATCTACAGCCACTGGGGCCCTCCAGGACCGGAGTTTGAGAACCCTGGATGACACGAACAGAATCCACAAGGGGTGATAAATGAATACTTTTTACGCCTCCTCAGCACAGCTTCAGATTTTCTATTTCACCTCAATAGATGTGCAAGCTCAATACATTTTGGCAGCCAATCATGTGGTACATCTTTTTTCTTTCACTCTCTGTCATGGTACCACAAAGATGAGGCGTGCAGCAGACATTTGTTCAGCTTCCAGAATTCCAGAAGGCTCTTCTGTGTTTGTGAGGAGCAGAGTACCCATTTCCTATTGTTTCTTGAAGCTGCCATTGCCATTTTCTGTTCTAATTTTTCTTCTATATTTGATTGGGCTCTTCTGTTTTTTGTGGGCAGTACAGTACTTCTAGTTGAGTGCTCGTTGGTTGTCAACAAAAAATCAAAACTTTTTGATTTTGTTGTGTCTATACTATTAAAAATAAAGGTGTCAGTGTAATTCTTCAGCAGAGCAGTGCCATAGGGGAACAATTTTTGTTCCATAAAGAACCAGCCACATGAAGGTTCCATGGAGAACCTTTATTTATTTAGATATGTAAGTGGCTCCAAACAGAAAATAACTGATTTGCGAAATGCCAGTGGGTCGTTATTTTAAAAGGACTCTTAAGCTGTAACACATTCTGTGTCGTGGTTTCCTTAATTTGTTATAGTCCTGCTAGGAACCAGAAGGTTGCCGGTTCGAATCCCATAAACACCAAAAGTGACTGTACTTCATTGGGCCCTTGAACAAGGCCCTTAACCTGCAATTGCTCTGTCCTGGATATGACGTTCATCTGCATCCAGCCCTGCATGTAGGCCCTCAACTGACAGGGAAAAACCTGGGGGCTGGTGGCAGAATTGGCATTCCAGCCACCGTAAAACCCTCACATTGTTCCATTCCATCTGAACTAGTGTGGTGCTGAGGTGTCACCCATTGCATGGCTGCACTCGGGTCTTAATCTGGGATCCTGAGTTGATTTGTCACGTGGTGAGTGCGGCGATACGCTCTATCAGTGTGTTCTCCTAACCTTTCTCCTCTGCTAGGCAGCAAACCATGCATTTAACGTTTCAGGTTTCTTCTACATATTAGAACGTTTTTCAAAGCACAAAGAACCAATTTCATATGAAAAGAACCCATCCCAGAATGAAATAGTGCTTTGTCAAGCAATAGTTTTAGAAGGAACCACACAACCCAGTAATAAAACATTTATAGTGCCTTTAAAGAACCACTGTTATTGAGAATGTAGTTGCATCATATGTTTGAGTGTACAGGCATGTCACACTTCATGACTAACGGTCACTGGCATGTGGTGCGCAGGTCCAACTTCAAAACTTTCAGTAATTGTGGTACAGAGAAATGTAGTGCACCCCTTTGAAAAAGGTTGAAATTCTTTCTGAAAGTTTCTGATAACATAAGAAGTGTATTACCCACTGTCTTTTAAAAGAAATGTTTCATGATGACGGAGTAAACAGTAGCTTAGATTTCAGAAAATAGATACATGGGTTGGAACAGACACACCATAAAAAATATTTGCATTTATTAGAGCATTTTGTGAGAGATGCATCTGTGTAGCTACATATTTGCATCATATCCAAAATCAGATAACATTCCCTCTAATATAAAGTTGTCTTTTAAAGTTGATCTTATTTACATTAACATTTAAAACTTTGAAAATTATGAAGCAGTACACAAGCATCATTAAAGATATTTAAATTTCAGAAAATGTGGCTTTTTTATTTTGTCTGCTTTTGTAAATGTGGAAAATTAAGTACATTCTTATATTTTGAGAAAGTTAGAAAATGTATACATGGTGTAGCAGTTTGGGTGCTTTTGGTGATTAGGGTTGCTGTTTTAAAAATTGGAGCATTTAAAATTTTTTATTTGCTTCATCAAATATCACATTTTTGTTTGTTAAATATTTCGTAACGGGAATGTATGACATGTGTGGTAGAGATTACTCAGGCTGTTCAGCCGCTGTTTATACAGACAGCACATCCAGATGTGAGCCGCAGGAAAGCGTTTGACTCTGTCACCATTCCTACAGCTTATACTGACTACTTAGGAAATACAGTATTTGCTGCTAGGAGTAGCTATAGGATGTGTAAAATAAGGAAATACCAAATACAATATAAACACATTGATAAAAGCTTTCTCAAGCCAAAACAGAAAACTGTAAATTTATCTGTAATTGAAGTTGTGTAGAATGTTTCTCTTTGCCCAGACCAAATCTTAAGGTGGTCATTTGCATTTCTGCAGGCAGGCACTTGTTCAGTGTGAATTTCCAACGAAAAATTGTATTGATTTTTAATTAAGGATGATAATTAAGTCTTGGTTATGAAAACTATTTTAATAAATTAAGTAAAAAAAAAAACAACAGTGATGTTGATGCTGTAATCAGTTAAGCACTAGATTGAAGAAATGATTCATAACAAGAAGGTCCACCCCACTATGGGCAGATATCCTAGCAGACAAACTAATATTAACAGAACTGATCTTCTACTCCAAAAGCACAGTGGAATTAACTAAGGAAAAGCACACAAATACAACCACAGGATAAACACATTTAATGTTTTGAACACCATGGCAGATGCTGTAAGCATAATCTATACAGTAAATATATTAATGAAACATTATATTCCTTGAATGCTATCCTCTATAATAAATACATCACCAAAACAGACACAACATGATTGTGCCGTATAAGCAGTACAAACACCACGGCAGGTGCAGGCTGCACACACACAGCAAATTAGAGAAAGATGAAAATGGTAGCTCAACAGGCGTGGTCTCCCCCAGTATGTGTTCATTATGGCTTGTTTCTGATTCTCTGTGCCTACGCCATCCATAGCAAATAAACTCGGAAATTGTGATTTAGTCTGACTCTGCCTGGCACCTTCTACGCAGGTAATTCTGGCACAAGCCCTGTTCCCACCAATCCCTATCAATGTGGTGGTCTTCTGCTGTCATAACAGATGAGGCGTCAGAGTCCTTTCCAATCTCGTCTGTAGTAAAAGTTGCAGGAGTGATTTAATGCACTTTCTAATATCCGTACTGTTATTTTTGAGAACAATATCAACAATTTCCACTACTGACTCGGTCTATAGACACAAGCTCATGCCTAGCTCAAAGCTGACTTATGTTTGCTAGAATGGTGTCTTTCAATCAAAAAAAAAAAAATCAGAAGTACTGTATATGCTTATGTATGTATGTATACAGTATAATATATACAATTATTTAACATTATTTTTAAAAGTATTTTTTCTCATATATAATCATTACTGGATGGACTCTAGCAGATTGATAGGAGAGAGCTGGTTAGGACAGAATCAATATAGTTATTGTATTAATCGAATATTCAAATATTAATATTAACTGTGGCCTATAAAAATGTTGAGAATAAAAATACCCTTTATAGTCATATAGAATATTTGTTAAGGTGGGCTAGGCCCTCCCTTGTGAACCCATTGACTCTACTCACCCACATATAGCAGTGATGAATAGTTTCAGCTGTTACTTTCTGAAGCCCACTGAGCTAAAGGTATGACAGCCTAGAACAGAAGCATAGGTGCCCGAAAGGAGCAGGGTGACAAATGCCATCTGTAAACTGAAGGTTGTTTTTCCCCATAGAATATGCAAGTCTAATATCTATATATTCTCAGACCTGCTTAATTCAGTTGAGGCTCATGAAAAGCCTGCACAAATTACAGCAACACTGGGTGCAAGGTGGGAAACAACACTGAATGAGCTGCCTGTCATAGGACATGTGCACTCTTAGTTGCCAGTTAACCAAACCTGTATGTGTTTGGGGATGTGAGAAGTAAACCAGCATTCCCAGAGGAAAATCCACACACATTAAACATGCAAACTACACATGGACAATGACCAGGCATGGTGTCTGAGCAGAACTATTTCCAGACTAGCACCACTGCCTTACAGCTCAAGGGCCACTAAGTTTAAATTCTAGCTTGGTCACTGCATTTATGGACTTTTAGCAGTCCCCCTATGCGTTTATGGGGTTTTCTCTTGGTACCAACTGTTGCAAATGCATCCCAATCACAAGCAAGTTCAGTTAATTGGCAGCTCTAAAGTGCCTGAGTATATGGGTGTGAATTGGTTCTGTTACTGACCTTGTGCCAAATATTGACGGAAATGGCATCAGTGCCTTCTGACTGGTAAGTGAATAAGCACATTGGAAAATGGATTGATAAATTATTCATTGTGAACAGGCTGTGTTAAAAATATTTTTTGTTCCAAAAATATGAATTACAAAAGAAGTGTTATGAAAATGAAACATACATTCCAGTGAGATTTAAAAAGTCTTTTCAATCAGAAATACAATCAATCCCATATACAACAGAAACAATTAAGATGTGTAGTCATAAGCCACACTAAAACCCAATGATTGTGCCAAGAATTGTAGTGCTGAAGAATACAGCTCTGTCAGTCTTTGGTGCTTTTGTTTTTTCATCATTTATTAAGTTTGTTTTTAGTTTAAGGTGCAATTTATTTTCTCACAATGAACAGCACCATTGAAATAAAGCTTGACTGGCTAATGCAAACCGCAAGTTCTCCCTTATGTGTTTTTTCATTTAGTTTTTTTCTTAAAAGTTGGAATTTTGTGCCAGGTCCATTTTCAACTCCCACTCATGGCTCTTCTTTTTTACTACATGTTAGTGATAATTGATTCGCAAGTGATTAATTTTTTTAATGATTCTTTGCAGTGAATCATGGGAATCGATTCGCAAGCATGAACAAATCTATTTCTTTAGATGTTTAAAATTATTCCATGATGCCATCAGTCTCTTTCGTTTAGATGTTTAAAGTGCACATGCAAGTACTGCCTGTCTGATTCATCATTCTCATTCACTCATGATTCTTTGTAGTTCGAACATTACCTGCGAACAAGCAGTCTGTCACTGGTCATTGTTTCGTTCAGCACAATACATGTAACCACCCATTTATATTTGAATGATTTAATTGTTTGTTTTGTACAATTTGTTATTGGAATTGTTTAACAACTACTATAAACTAACACGTTTATGTCCCTTTGTACATCCAATAAAATTATATATTTTTTGATAATTTTTTGAATTTGATTTCAAAACATAGGAAGAGTATAACAAAGCAAAAAAAATAATCATATATAAATTTGAACCCCCCCCATAAAAATATTATGCTAATTTCTAACAGTTACTTTTTCTTCAACTATACCTTTAGCATACACTTTTTATGCCTCTTTGGATGCACCGAGTAAATATTATCCATTAATTCTTTTGAGTTCGAAGTGAATCATTATCTGAAAACAAGTCACACAATCCTGATTTGTTTGATTCATGAGCAAGTCCACGATTCTCATCTCCTAGATTCACAAGCGGGCACACGATTCTCATCTGTTTGATTTGCGAGTGAGTTGCACGATTCTTTTCCGTTTGATTTGTGAACTGAATCATTACCCGAGAATGAGTGACGTGATTCTTATTTATTTGATTTGTTATCTGAGAATGAGTTGCATATTTCTTGTTCATTTGTGATTCTCAAGCTTAATGCGTTAACTATGCATTTTAATTCTTCATGCTTTCAAAAAGGTTAATATTATATGATATGAATTAGCAGCTTGTTTAATATATGATTTAATAAATATAAATTATGCATTGTAATTAAATATACAGTAATTTGCAATTCATTCAACTAGGACAAATGAAAAGGTTTTGTTTTTAACTGTAGATGAATAAAAATATTCAAATGAATCGATAAGCTTAATCGGCTAGTTACGAAGAATTGGCTCGGTAAAGTGACTCGGTTGGCTCATCACTGCTGTATTATAAGGGAGTCACTCCACCCAGCTTAACATGTCATATGCTAGGTGGAGTGACTGCTGCTAAAAATAAACTTAAAATCAAGACAAGGAGAATTCTAAACCAGATTAATTCGCACAAGTTGTGCACAAGACATGATTTAGAATTGGACAGAAATGGACTAAATGCAGCAACAACAATTTATTTCTTGTATAGCCCAAAATCACATAAGGAGTGCTAAAATGGGCTTTTAACAGGCCCTGTTTTTTGGCAGCCCCCCTTTGACTCCCTAAGAGACAAACTAAAAACTCCCAAAAAAACCCTTGTAGGGAAAAAAATGGAAGAAATCTTGGCAAAGGCAATTCGGAGAGACAGACCCCTTTCTAGGTAGGTTAGGCATACAATGGGTGTCAAAAAAATGGGGAAAGTACAATACATGAAACAGAACACAAGTAATCCTCTTCACAGAGCTAGATGGCCAATCTATCATTGCCATTTCAGGAATGCAATACAGTAGTACAATAGTAAGAGTACAAGCTACAAAGCAAAAAGCAAGAATAGATTATATCACATATGAGGATTCAGATTAGTACAGAGTTCTGGAAACCTCGCCCAACAAGCTGCCTCCCCCTTACTGTCCATTCCACAGCTGAGTCAGTGATGGGCTGGCCAATCTGGTGAAAGGACCCTTCTACCTGATGATTCCAGTACCTCTGTATCAGAGATGTCTTTTCCATAGGCAGGCAAAGAACTTGGTAGTAGAGCAGTGCCACCGAGTGCCACATCAGGACACCAAGAAGAGAAACAGAGTAGGAGAGCATTAGTAACAGATTATAAATATCATATTACTTAGGTTTTAGTACTAATGACTAAAAACAGAGCTGCAGTATGCACAGCTACTCAGCAGCTCTTCTTAGGGTATGCTAAACTGTAGTAGTGAGTCTACAGCCGGGATTTAAAAGCTGATACTGAAGGAGCATCTCTTATAGTAGCAGGCAGACCATTCCACAGTTTAGGGGCCCTGTAACTAAAAGCTCAACCTTCCAATGTTATTTTATTAATCCTTGGAATCATAAACAGACTGGCATCTTGACATCTTAATGTGCATTCTGGTTTGTAAGTAATGATAAGTTCAGATAAATAAATAATTATGAACAACATTCCATTTAAATACACATCATTAGTATTCCCTGAATAGGGCCCTAAATGTATTGTGAAATATAATATGTGATCCTCCAAACCTGTGCTGGCCCTCTAGTCCACTGATGTGAACATTTTCAAAAGAGACACCGTTTATGTCTGCTTCCAAACAATATGACATGGCAATAACAGTAGGCTCTGTGACCTAGTGGTTAAGGAATTGGACTGTAGACCACCCTGTTTTACCAAGTCTGACCCTGCCAATATGTAAGCTGCATAACCTTCCATTTCTCCTAGTATAAAAATATGAAAAAATCTTTGTTGTGATTGATATTACACATACAAGTGTCCAGTAAGTTAAAAAAATATAAAAATGTTGTAAAAGGATGTGTTTGGACTCAGTAATGTATTTCTTATCCCAGCATGCTTGAGATTTTGTATTACATTTTAAGATAGGTGTTGTTGACTATAATTAAAGACAGCATAGTTGGAGGGTTGAGTCCTATGTGATTTTTGGAGAGATGGATGATTCTTGGGACACACATAAAGCTGGCTCAAAGTTCTAGGGTTTCATAATTTATGGATCTTGGAGAGGAAGACATTAACATCAAAGGGTCACTCAGACAGTCACAAATTGGTGGTTGGCAATATCCACTGAGAAATGTGTAGAGCATGATGCTGCTGGCTTGGCACCTTATCCAAGGCTGTTTCCTGGTTATTATGAAGTTATTTGTTATTAGCAGAAAAAACTTACAAAAACTATTTTGCTCCTTTATGGGCTTTTTATGTATTGGGAATTCAGTGATATTAATATTGAAGATGCATGTATTTATGGTTATTAACATTATTTAGCTCCATTTCTGTCACCATTTTGTTTTGGCATAGGATGCAGATATTTTGTGAGTTCTGCCGTTAAGATGTACTTCTGGTTGCTCTTAATGTGCAAAACCTGGCAATTTACCGTAGCTAATCAAAAAACAATATGATGTCAGAAAACAGCCCAAATAAAAAAAAAAATAACTCGAAAATGAAGCATTGAATCAAAATACAAAACAATTTAATCAGATTACTTGGTATTTAAACCCCTGTAATGATATGCGGCTCAATACTAGAGCCACAAAATAACCTGTCAATAATTTATCCAAAGTCCCTGGCAATTAGGTGAGCATAATGGTGAAAATATCCATATTTCTTTGTATAATTCAGATCAGAACTCATTTGCATACTTGTGGAAGATCCTTAATTAATACCTGAGGCCGTGTTTGTCACTTTCATTAACAAGGATTGAGTCAATTAACTTGTATTTCTGTCTTCCTTTAAGCTGGTAGATTCTGTTCTGTGGTGTTACAAAAATGATTTCTTATACATAATTCTCCCTTTATGTTTAAGACAATGCATCTTATATTAGTATCCATATATTAAGTGCATCCAGTTAGGTCAAAGGTTTTGTTGGACAAAGTAATGCATTGCCTCCATCAAAAGCTGTTCTTTTGTCAGGGACTCTTAGAAGTTGCTCTTCCATGTTTATTTGGAGTAGAAGGGGCACCAAGTACAACGGGGGAACAGAATTGTCTTGGTGTTTATATAGCTTTTTATGCATGCTTCCTAATAACTACCTCTTCCTTGCGTGTTGTGCGCTTTGCATATTGGGTTCCTGGTCATGTTGGCATACACCGATACTCTTGTCACAACATACATCGATAGAACAGTCTCATACATACTTAATCCATTTCAGGTTTGCCAGATGCCATCTCAGCAGCACAAGCTGGAATCTAACCCTGGACATTTACTTATATGGGGCAAACTTTCAGCTGCTAGTTCATATGGGAAGAAAAAGATAACCTGTAGAAAAATCCATGCAGGCATGGGAGGGTCTTCTCACACATAGTTACAAGATCTGTTATTTGACCTGATTGCAGGACTCTTGAGAGAAGAGTGCTATCCTCTCTGCTGCGCTATGTATATTTTAAAAAGAAAATTAATCATTCTTTCAATTCCTTATAAAGTGCTGTTGTTACTTACATTAGTTTTATATGATGAATTATTTCAGTGTTTTAATGCATCTCTTCAAGTTTACTGATAATGCAATATAGACTGGATTTTTTACAAACTTTTATTATTTATATTTTCAAAACCTGTGTCAATCATAGTGACAAGCAAAATGATTTAATCAAAAAGTACATTTGAAGCAAAAGTTGTAAAAAAAAAAATAATTTGTAAAAAAATAACTTGCTCTGCGCTATTAATAAAATTTGTCATTCACGACAAGAAAAAAAGCCTTTAGTTCCTGTTTAGAAGTGGTTGGGTGGTTTGGCAGCAGCCACCTTCTGTGAAGTCAGATTCTGTGGAAAATATGCAGCATGTCGTATTAAAAACAAAACAAAAAACATTGCACTCTGTGATGATGTGAACGAGAGGCGTAAATACTGTAGAGTTGATTTTGTGGGTGTGGTACGTATTGCATGCATTAGGCAACACACAGGAGTGTGGAGAAGTATTTCTTTTCTTGTACTCTCAAAAGAAAAAAAAATGTAAAATTCAAAAACACTTTAGTGAGTTTTGCATTTTATAATTGGTGATATTGTGTGAAAAATAATTTTTGATGTCAATTTATTTTAACTGCATGCAAATTGAAGCTTGCCTGTTTTGCATATCACTAGTCACCCAGAGAACTTTGTGTATTAATAATTGCAGCATATTACTCTATCTATCTATCTATCTATCTATCTATCTATCTATCTATCTATCT
>JANRMT010062841.1:57477068-57527195 GCA_026402145.1 Polypterus bichir lapradei | reverse complement strand
ATCTATCTATCTATCTATCTATCTATCTATCTATCTATCTATCTATCCTGAGCCTTCTTGTTTCAATATACTGCTTATAGCACATTAAATGATTTTGCAAAGTTTGTGCTTTGTCTGGTCCTAGTGGGTTATGTTTCAAGAGGCAGAATAGCTGAGGAGCTATGGGTAAATATGTAACTAATAAAAGTGGAAGAGACTAAATGAATCATTTAAAGCCAGTACTCGACCTTTATGAATAGCAAACTGTAGTAAAATATTTCTGTGAAGATCATTAACACTTCTTCTCTTGGAGTTATTTTTAAATTATGCAGTTATGGTGAGACCCCCAAATAGCACAAGTACAAATGATGAATGTGGAGGCCCTTTTTTTCTTTCTTATTTGTCATTTCCTGCCATTCAGACTCATCTGCCAAAAATTACATTTCATTTGCACATTTCTGGTTGTGCTCATGCAGACTCTGCTCATGTGAGAATAGCATCACAGTGATATGGATGGAAGAACCTGCGAATGTGACTCAGGATTTTGAAGAAGTGAATCTTGCCTGCCCTTCATGCTTTTAGACACAAAATGTATTTTAAGGATGTTTTTAAAATATATCCACCTCTGTAGCAGAAAGCTCTCTCTGCACTCAAGGGGCTAAAAGAGAGTGTAAGTTTTCACTGCAAAACACAAGGAGCACTGCCTTTTTGATTTCTTTCTATTGCTGTCAGTTTAATCCAATTTAGTATCACAGAGAACAAGAGACTACCCTGGTAGCACTGGGCATAAGACATGAAGAAGACTGGCATGCATTGCCAGTTATTTGCAAGGAATAGACAGATAAATAATTTTTTTGATCTCCAAGTGGAATTTTTCATGCTGTAGCAGAAACAAAGAATATAAAATCACAGTGCAAAACAGAAAAAAGTACAAACCAATACACATGCAATTGTATCCATCAAGAGTGCTAGCACCCTTGGATATGAATTCTTTTAAAATAATTTTATTCTTTTAATAAGCAGTAAAATATCCCATCCTCAACCCTTGGTGGGAAAAAGGACTACACCTCAATTAAAGTAAAATATGCTGTATAATGTTGGCACAGACATGGCAAACAGGGGCTCTGCTATGAGATATTCACCTTGAGAATTTAATTCTATTAGAAATAATTCTACTAAGCTATAGTATACTTGGGAATGTGGGTTTCATTTTGTTGGGTACATTTCTGTGCAGTTACATCTGCAGTACAATGTTTCTGATCCTAGTGATTTTTTTTTATTTTCACGTGCCACAGTAGTATTTTGTTTTGCATATGGGCGGCGCCATGTTACCATTTCTGTTACTTGTATGTTGCTCCGTGATTTTGATGGCATTGTGTCTTACGTGATCAGCATGACCCCTTAAATACCAGTGGGATGATTCAGCCATGATTTGGATAAAAAACTCAGTCAAATGTAGTGCTATTTACTCTCTCAAATTTCTGGTTTCTGAGCTTTCAATTTTTCCTCTGATTTGGATTTCTGATTATCAATTATGCTTTGCAGCAGCAGGTTTCGTCTTCTCAGATTTTTAACTTGTTTCTGGTTTTGACTATGTCTCAGTTCATGGCCCTTTCGAACTTTTGGGCAGAATAAACGTGAGGCCTCCTAAAAGACCCTTCTAAAACCTTACCAGATGTAGCCTCACCCTTAGGCAGCCAGCCACCAGACATCACAGGGCGGCTGCGGCCTACGAAACCCAAACATGGGGAGCTGCTGTTAAAAGTGTTTAACAAAATGTTTAACAAAAATAGCAAGATGCACTTCAAAAGAAGGAAACTGTCAAAACTCTGGCTTGAATAGAAAAGTCTGAAACAAGAATCTTTACAAAAGGAAGCACCACATTGAAAGTACAGGGGAAAAAGGGTAATCCAAGGTGAGCAAGTACCAATATTCAAGCCAAAAATATAAGCAAAATGTCAAAAAAAAAAAAAAAAAACAGAAAAATTAAAGGGAAAGAAATACTTACAAGACAAATCCTACAACAGTCTGGTGGGACCTTCACTTTTTCACCTCAGTATAAAGGCCGAGGGTGATCCTAATGTTGCATTAGGATAGTGTTGCCTCTTGGTGTAACACCCACTAAGTATACGGAATGTCAGAACATTTACAGACACAGTACACAAGTATCAAACAATAAACAAACCTAATAGAAAATAAACAGAACCATGAAAAAAAAGTAAATAAATAAAAAGAATATTACAAATAAATGAGGAAATGAATGAGGGTAGCAAGATAATAAAATGATGAACAACACTGAGCTGGATTTGAACAAATCATTTCATTCTTTTAAAATTCTGCCTCAAATACTATCCTGCCGACTACACTAATTGTATCCAGCAGAGGACATTAGCTCCCTCAGAATTGAGCTTTTAAATACAAATACTCTGCTAATAAGTAGTACAATGTTTCTTCCCTACCCCTTGAAGAAAAAAGGACAACTCTAGTAAACTAAAAGAAAGAACCACACTTGGCTAAGGTTTCTTTTAATGTTAATCGCTTACAGTTAGTTGAATGAAAACCCATTCAGATGATTTCTATTAAATTTCTCATTTATTTACTTTAATTGGATTATGGTGGTTCATACGTTGTAAGCAGAGAACCGGATTGAATGCAGTAAATCAAATTCTGTCTTTTTTTATTTCAAGGTAATAGGATTCATCTTGAGCTGTTTCTAGGCTGCTTCTTGGCTTAGAGGTTTACTATATTTTATGTAGTTTATGATTATTCTTCAACATATGTAACCAGTTAGGTAGAAGTATATGTTAGTTTTTGTTTACTTACTAAACCTCATCTAAGTAACACAACAAACATTGCCAGGGCACACACATAATTTTTAACGATTCCTTTTTCAAACCTCAGTGATACTTCAGAACCTCACCATCGTAACCCTGATCATCCAGGCAGTGTATCCACTGCCATACAAACATGCTTGTAAATCTGACCTTAGTGGCCAAACATTCTGTTACAAACAGTGGCCATGCTCATAGACATTAGCAACAATCCAAACATTGTATTAGTTCACAGAAAATAGCATTGCAAAAAAGCACTGACTGCAACAGCAACATACAATACCATTACCTCATAGGGTATAATGTGCATATGCGTTAGTGCTCAGTATCCCTAAACAAATATTGTTTCAGTGCCAATGTGTTTGTTTTAATTGGCTAGGATGAAGAGCACAATGATGAAAAGAAGCTCTCCTATGTCTGTTAGCAGAAAAAAATCCAGTAGATCCTCTTAAATAACCATGCGGAAATAAAGTAAACTCATGGCTAAATATGCTCCAGGTCAGCACGTCATGGAGAAAATGGGTATCATCAGTCATAATGGCCTCTCATTTTGCTGTCATCCTTTTTCTCTGCCGTTGCCTTCAGTGAGTACGTGTTCACTCCTATAATACAGATGGCTTTCTTGATTAGTTTATTCAGGCATTTGTCATCTCCAGAGCTGGTGATATTTCCTTAGTAGACCACAGTATAGAAACATACACTGTCGGCTGGTATAATGTTCCTTTCTGCTTGTCACACACATTGAAGGACCCGAATGTCCTCAGAAAAAAGGGGTCTGATCCCATTCTTTTTCTTCATCTAATCTATGGTGTACAAAATAGCCTACTCTTCTGATGGATTGAAAAGTATTATAATTCTGCACCACCGCCACCTTCTTCCCTATGAGGAGAACTGATTTTAGGAGCTTGGAGGCATGTTGGGAATCCACCACTAACTCCTTTATCATTGTAATGTTCAACTGCAGCTGGTTGTCTTAACACCACACATCCACCAATAACGTATACACTTCTCTTTCTCTATTGTTGTAGCAATGTATAATGGCTTAGTCATCTGAAAACATCTGTAGATGACATCATTTAAAATTTAAGTTGTATTTAAGATCTGTTGTGTTGTGGGTGAAAACAAACAGAGACAGCACAATTCCCTGGTGTGCCTCTGTGATGCTGACTGCCATCTTCGATACAGTTTACTGTTGCTGGTCAGTTAGACACTTCATGATGCAGGTCAATGTAGGAGGTTTCAAAAACTTTTATCCTTTTAACTGATAAGATGTTTGAGGGGAAGGTGTAAAGAAGTTGTTCTTGTTCCTTTAGATCTTTTCCCACATCTGTGTGGGGTTGATGTGCTTGATAAACCTTTTCCTTTTTACAGCTCGGTCCTGCACCTCCTCACCAGTCAAGGCCTTTTCTTTCAGATCTTCTTTTACTTTATCCATCCACCTCCGCTTTGGTCTCCCTCATATTCTCTTCCCCAGTACTTCCATTCCCATAACTCCTTTGACCACATATTCATTGTCTCTCTTCATCAAATGTCATACCATTTCAACCTACTTTGATGTACTTTCTTAGATTTCTCTCCCACTGTTATTGTATCTCTGATTGTCTCATTTCTTATTCTGTCCTTTTTTATAACTCCACGCATCCATATAAATGTTCTTATTTCTGCCACATCTACTGTAACTTCTTCTGCTCTCCGTTTGCTGCTAGTGTCTCAGCTCCATAAATCATTGCTGGTCTTACCACTGTTTTAAAAATCTTCCCTTTGTCCTTCACCTTAATTTTTCCATCACACAATACTGTTGATACCTTTTTCCAATTGTTCCAACCACATTGGACTCCATGTGTTATTACTGCATTTAATCTGAGTCCCTCTTATTTCGGAAGGTGAATATTTAGATAATCAATATTAGTCATCCCACTACAGTCTCCAGTCTGCTTCAGGCATCATCAGACACTCATGAATGTCAGTAGAAAGTAATTCAAAATTAGACTCAAAAATAAGGATTTTGGCAGTGGAGATGAATTTAAGTTTTGGGCTGATTAAAAGAATCACCATAAGAAAATGGTAAAATTGATATGCATGAATCCTAAAACCATTTATCAAATCCAAAATGAAATTCAGGAGTTGAAGTCCATAGTCAAAACCAAATTGTTCCCTAACTAAACCTATAAAGCTTGTTGATGCAGTAGGACTATGTTATCATAGTTTTATTTTGAATGATCCAAACTTCAAATGGCCATTACATTTACTGCACTATCTTTTATAACAGGGGCACAGAGAAGTCACACGTCATGTTGCCATAAGGTTGTACTGACTGCACTGGTTGATGTTTGTATAGAATTTTGATTAGACCCAGAAGAGGGAACAAAGGAAATAATAGATTGAGAGGGTCAAAAGCAATTCACGTAGCCATAGCTGAACCAAACGATGTAAGCTGAATTTGAAGACCAAAGGGATCATAACCAGAAAAACAGTAATCAACTTTTTTTAGCGAGTACCTGCAATCTTGGACAAACCACAAAGTGCACAGGTGCTGATCTTCATGCCACTGCCGATGCACTTCTGGTTGACCTTACTTAGCAACTGCTTGGCAACCCAACAACACCCTTGTGGATATTTTGTTTTTACTTTCTTGTATGCGAAGTATAGGGAAAGTATTAATTGTAGAAAAATTCGACCTCGAGATTTTGATGACTCTCAATGTTTTAGACCTCCATGAGTCAGAAAATACCATTTTTGGAATTATGTCTGAGTGTGTTTGTGTGTGTATGTAAACACAATAACTTGAATATGCTTTCAGTTAGGTCAACAAAATTATACATACAAGTATTATGTACAAAATGTAGATTTCTATCAACTTTTGAGCTATTTCCGTTAACTGGAAGTGGTACTGCAGAGTCTGATTTATTCAACTTTACTTTTATAATAATTGTTCAATGTATTATTAATTTGATTTGATGTAGATGGTTCTTTAATGTACATAATATAAAAATATAATCATTATCTTGAGGTTTACTCCTCAAAAATCCATACCCATATCTGAATATATAAGAAAGTGAAGGGGAGACCACTCCCGATTTTTTTTTTTTTTTTTTTAATATCAGGACATTGTTTTTATTTATGGGTGGATGCTGTCATTTTGTGACTTCATTTCTAACTGCAGTGTGAGGTTGTTAGGGTCATGGCTTTGGAAGTTAGGATTGTTGCATCATCTTTGTAATCATATTGACATTTTGATTAACACATTGTCCAACTTTGGGAATATTATAATAAAATAATACAAATATGCATACAGTTTCTAGAATAAGTCTCAAATATTGGTACAGGTGACAGCTCTTACTCACCCACATTCACACATAATCTAGTTAATTTATTCTGTATTTGTGTATCAAATGCCACTAAGGTGCAAGACTTCCAAAATATTGCTTACATGCAGGCTAGAACCTCTTGCTGGTCAGTACAGACAAGGCTCACCCCAAGTCACCCCACTCTCCAACTGTTTGCTGCAGGCTTCTGCCTACACAGGTCCAAAATAGGAAACTAGTTTTAAAACTTCAGAAATATTCTCAGAGTCCCAAAAATATATCAAAACGTCTTTCAAGGGAGAGAAAAACATATAAACGTTGGCTTGTAGATATGATCCAAAAGTAAGGAATCTTTATAAAAGAAGGACTTATAAACAAAAATAGGAAAACGGGGATAAAAGGGAAACATAAGGCAAGGATTTGCCTAAAAGGCAATCTAAAGTAAAGAAGTCCCAAAACACAATTCAGATAGCAAAATGCAAGAACAAAAGCAATTATCCAGAAAAAACAGAAAAAAAGAAAACTACTCAGAAATTCATTGTTCCACCGCTGGTGTCTGTTTCTGGCTGACTTTCAAAGCCAAATTGAGAACCCAGCAGCAGGGACGTCAACCGCCACTTCGGATTCCACCCACTAAGTATGTGGAATGGCAGCACATTTAATAATACAGTATATCATTAACACATTATAAACAAAACTAACAGAAATAACATTAAAAATAATAATTCACACATAACAGCAACAACAATAAACCAGAAAATAAACATGAGTCAGGTAATAAACCCTACCTGTGATGTAATAGGAACACATAATCAGTAGTGATGAGTGAACTTTGCTGAATTTACTTCGTCTTGAGTTTGGCAAAATCATGGAAATGTTAGGGAACTTCGGCAAACGCTGTGAAATGCTTTGAAGTCAATGGGGAAGGTAGAATTGAACTAGTTTCAAGTGGATTATAATGGTATAGTGGTCTTTTACGTGTTCCTGACATTATTGTGGCCAAAAATGTGACCTGAATTTTGATGCAGCAGTGCTAGCTACTATGACCTGTGCCCTCCGTAGTTAAAATTAATAGAATTAAACATCAGAACAGTAATATTTCTTGCAGACAGTGGCAGACAGAAATCAGAAATGACTGTTTTGGCCCCCAAAGATTTGACAGGAGACACCTGTGTCTTTTGAACCGAAAAGTTTTTCTTCTTTTGCTCATTCATTGCTGCTTCTTCCAAATGAAGCATGTGCATTCTTCACTCCTTCCTGTCTGCGTCAGCTGTGCAGCACTCTGGGTAATATTATTAAAGGGGCAGGTTTACATATTACACATAGGTCACACAAGTCCCTACAAAAGGTCACCGCCTTTAAGTCATGAATACTCCAACACATTTTCAGTTTTTTTGTGTGCATATTTTGTGTTTAAATGCATTTGCAAGTTTTCTGCTAATTGTTATCAATTCTGGCCTTGCAAAGCATCATGGGCCACTGGGGGAAAAAAAAGGTTGTCTAAACCACTCACCCAGTGAATTTACAGGAAAATATTCAACAAACAAAGTTACCAGTGAATACAGCATATTTACTGTGAAGAATGTTTTGCCGAAATTCTCTGATCAATGCTAGTCACTAGTAACGTAACCTGCAGCCATCGGGTGTTTTGGGTCTTTCAGCATCAGACACCCTAACTGAGGCAGCCCCTCCAGACTGATCAGGCCGTAGCCTGTGTCCCAGTAGCACTAACATTTCATGGCTTACTCCTCCTGATACACAGCTATATATTATAAGGACCTGCAGTGTTGGTCCTGGATGGCCATAGTGGCTGCAGGTTTTTGCAAAAACAATCCTTGCCAATAACAGGTCTTATTTAGCTTAATAGTTATTTAGTGTTTTCATTCATGCATATCAGGTCATTCTTATATCATAGATTTTTACCTTTCCAAGGATATCATCCGAATAGTTTGTAGCCTGAAGTTTCACTTTTTTCTCTGCAATTTTCTTCCAAATTTTTTATTATTGTAGTACATGATGAATATGCATAGGTATACTGTAAATGGAAACATGTTAGATGGAGAACTGCCTGTTACTTTGTCATTTGCATCTTATTGCTAATAGGGCACAATTTAAAACTGTGAATGCAACGGGTTAAGACTAAAATAAGAAATTAAGGGTGTGGAATTCTAACAAGCAATACAACTAAAACGACGCATACAAATGTTGCTTGAGCAGTTAATTCTTCAATAGCAATAAGTGACTTCTCATTAAGAACTTGGGTTGCAGCCACTGCAGCCCTCCAGGACCAACTTTGCAGACCCCTGATCCAAAGGAACTTTCTGCCACCTCTAATACGCTCTGGCTGCCTTTGTTTTTGCTTACCCCGGCATAACCAGAAACAGTAAACTCTGCTGAAGGGCTTCGCTGAGCCTTCCATTTCCGTCTGCGACACTGCTCCACAAAGTCCTTTTACTTGACAATTTTCCTCTCGTTAGCCTCCTCCATTCTGGCTTTCCAGGAAACAAAGAGTTCCAACATGATGTCCTAACTAGTTGACTCAGATAGGAAGACAATGGCAAGCCTCAAAATGATCATGCAGATGGACTCAACTGCTTCCATCAGCAAGTCCTATGAAAATGCACGGATCCCAGCAGCATCTTGGACAGGGGCAACTCTTCGTCTCTAACAAATCTGACACATTGCTAATTAACTTAACATGTGTTTCTTTGGAATATGGGAGGAAATCAGAGCAGTTGGATCAAAACCAACACAGATATAAAATGAGATTGTGCAAATGGCCATCAAAGAGTACCAGGGCCACGATTTGAACTTGATCTCCTGAAGCTGCGTGGCATCCGCACTAACTACTGGGCCAGTATGTTATATTAAAATTAAATACAGAAATCAAAAATTAAGACCATGACAAAAGCCTTCCTGTTACAACCAGTCTCACCCTTGTTTTATAACCTTGTTTCCAAACATACTGACTAGTGGCACTTATTATGGAGGAAGTGAAGAGTGAATAATAGATTTAAAAAGTTAGGCATCAAATCTTAAAAAGCAGTACGGTCTCAGTAAGCTAACACACTTTTCATTATGTTCTTTTCTGTTAGCACTGCTTCCTATAATGAGGATTTTATTACATAACTGGAATGGTTTTGTAACTCAATTTTCACATTGTACATGACACACTATAAATTAACAGAAAATCACATAGCAAAGTGTGATTATTTTTTATCAACTGCCTAAAGACATGTCTGTGTGTTCTCAGTCCTAAGTGGTAGTGATAGATTAATGCATTATTCCCGAGTTGGAGTCATTAATTCCATTTTCTTGCTATAAAAAATGCATAAAGCTTGACTAGTCCTTTAATGACAGCACCGCAAAGTAACATTTATAAAAATGTCTCTTTGGTGATTTATGCAGTTATAGTAGTTCATCTTTAAAAATAAAAATATCAGATTAGAATAATCATTTATCATTCACCTTTCTCTACCATTCTACTCATTGCAAACCATTAAAACATTTTTTTAGAATTATATTGTTATGATTGAACATGTATTGCAGTTGACAGTGAGAAAATGAATTAGTCACAGCAGCCTTTTAATGCAGGATGAACTTATTTTATAGTGCTAAAGAGAAAAATGCATTTAAAACAGCTACTTGTTATGGGGAGATTACTTTTAGATCTGACCTTGGCAGGTTTTGACAACAAAAAAAATCCAAAGATAAGCAGTTTCATTAGTGAGGCTTTGCTGCCTGGTCTGTGTGCACAAGAATTTGCCTTGCATTGGCATTCTGTCCAAAAATGGGTGCTTCTTGGCATCTTTAGACTGTTTAGAGAACTGTCTGCTCTACATTAGTAATACTAGGAATTACAGTTATTTTATCAATGTTCTTTAGAATACATAAGATTTGAAATAGAGAAAATATACTTTACATGGTGTGGAGATTGGGAAAAGGGATCCTAACTGGAAATTATATGGGGTTATAGTATAACAATGGGGTGATCTACTTGGTTACCATATTACTATGATTTGATATGCTTGCAAAAAAGCATAAAAATGTAAAATATGGTCTATCTATCTATCTATCTATCTATCTATCTGTGTGTGTGTGTGTGTGTGTATATATATATATATATATATATATATATATATACTTCAGCATATGTTCCGGGGGAGCAAGCATGGGAGACGAAATACCTCCCCCTGGACACTAGATGGCAGCCTCCCTGTTTTGCAGTGGTGCCTCAGACTCCTTCAGGGCTTCATGGGAGTTGGAGTTTGGTGCAGCCCGGTTGGTTTCTGCAGGCGCCACCAGGGTGTGCTGCAGCGGGAGCTCCTGGACCTTTGTGTGAAGTATTTTCGCCACACCCGGAAGTGCAGTCGGGACTCGCCAATCAAGCACCTGGAGCATTTCTGGGTGCCTAATAAAAGGAGCCAGCAGCCACCACTCGAGAGCCATAGTTGGGAGGAGGAGGACGAGGTTGCCTGGGAGGAGTGGTGGAGGAAGAAGAGTGTGCTTTACATTGTGTTGTGGTGCTTTAGTTTACGTGGTGCGCTTTGGGACTATGTTAAGGCTGAGGGAAATGGGGAAGGCATGGACCTCAGCTGAAGAAAATAAAAGCAGTTTTGTTGATTTTAACATGCCTCCGTTGTCAGTCTTTGTCGGGTCAGGCGCATATATAGCGCCTTTATCACAGTATATATACAATAAAATATAATGCAAAGTTGACTGACTCATTCACTCACTCATTAATCCATTCACTCACTCATTCATCAACAAAAGCTCTATTTATTTACTTAAAAAGATAAAATTTGACATGATGGATACATTTAAGTCAGCAGGTATCAGCTAATAAAGGACATTTTGATATATGAATATTTAGGGGTAACCCCCCATTTCCAATAGCAAAACTAAATACTCTAAAATCTCAAAAATACTTTGACTAATTTGATTGGAATTTGGTGATGTCATGGAAAAGAGGAAATTAGCCAACACATGTTTTTTATGTGTTGATATTTATTAATATTATGTTAACTTACACTCTGCACTTATGCAAACAAATAAGGGAGTAGAAGCAGTTGATGGACCGAACAGCTATGCTACCCAACAGTGTGGGCGAATAAATGAAGAAGAGATGGTGTCCAGGACAGGAAAAATGTGCCATGATTTTGTTTGGCTGTCTATCGTGCCCAGCCCCTGATCTTTTTCTTGAATATATACAGTGTGGCGGATGGCCGGGACCCATGCCCGGCTGGGACACCCGTTTGAAACTGCACATTGCATCCCTCGGAACATTTGGTGGCAGCCCCCCTGGGTTACATTGGGGCCACAATGGTGGAACACTGGAGCTCATCCCTGTTGGGCTCCATGGCCACCACCAGGGGGAGCTGTATGGCTTAACGAGCTATTGTGGGCTGGACTGTAGCCAGACCTGGATGTACAGCCTGAAGTAGGTCAACGAGCACCTGGAGCACTTCCAGGGGTTCTGTAAAAGGAGCCTGCAGCCACTACTCTAGGCGCAGGAGTCGGGAGGAGGAGGAGGAGGAGAATGACAACGACGACGACGAAGACGAAGACGAAGCTGCCTGGGAGGAGTAGTGGTGGAAGAAGAGTGTGGTTTGGGGGTGATTTACTTTGTGTGTTGTTTTGGGACTGTGTTGGGCTTGTGGGACACAGGGAAGACGTACCCCACGGCTGAAGAAATACAGCTACATCAACTCTTTTTGTTTATTTTACCTGTGCCTCCGTTATCAGTCTGTGTTGGGTTGACGCCTATATAGCGCTTTTGCCACAACAAGATATCATGTACAATATAGCCCCTGATCAATATTACACCATTATATGAATGTGTATCAAACCCCAAAATGATCCCCCCACTCTTTGGCTTTATATATTTGTAAGGCTGTGTGTGACAATCATAGAGGAGGCTAAGTCTCTCCTATAAACACCCCTGGATTGATGGCATCAATTTATACTTAACAAGTTGCCTGAGAGCTACTCCATTGTAATATACATTTGCATCTAGAGACTTTGAAAGGGGACCACCAACCCTGACGTCCAAAATCATTTACATCTACATGTGTGTGTGCTTACTTTAATCTAGGATGCCCCAACCTTGAAGTGAGCTGGTATTTCTGTGTTTTGATTATGTTTACGGGGACTCGTAGATGCATACTGGCAGTGTTTTTTTAGCTCATCATGGTTATCCATTCTGTTCTGTCTATTTCCAGGACCTAGATGGAACAAAAGGGATTCCCATCCTCCCCTTACCCTCCTTAAATCACGCAGTTTCCCAATGCTGGTCATAAACTGTTGCACTTCTTCAGACTTGCCACAGAAATTAAACCTACTACCCTGTGCGCCTGGTGTAACACATACAGCACTAGTGTAATGTTTTCATTCAAAAACTGTTTTTATGTCTTTTTTTTCATTTTTGATTCATTTGTTTATGCTAATATTGTCGATCAGTTAGTTTCTATGTATCTGTGCATTTCCTTTTTATTCCATGTGTTTAGTATGTGGTTCTACAAGTAGCGGAGCCACTGGGCCAGCCCTGTGAGTTGACTGCCCTAGGCTTATCTGTTATTGTGCTTTTTGTGAACTTCTGGGTGTTTTGACCTCTGTGATCTGTATATTGACTACTATTTAGATTTGTGATTCAGACATTGTTTGACTTGGGCTGCCTTTGTCTTTTCAGGCATTTCTGGCTATGCCTTTTGTATTGTTTGAAGCTTCACTGCTTAACAGAGATTTTTCTCAAAAATAAAACTTTTGTTAAGATTCTTTGTTACCTTTTGTGTGACTAACCAGATTTGTGATATTATTTCCCTCTCTGGTGGGCATTTTGAGTATTTTTGGGATTTTTGTGCCACACTGCCTGCTAAATAATATCAGCCTTTGGTAAAAAACTACAATTATTGTATAAAGAAAAGTACTTGGTTACATACAACTTCTGACACACTCAGTTAACCAATGGCGCTATAACTGAGACCCATTGTCATAGGAAATTTCCTGGGCAAAGGTGGGTAACTTGACTAGTACTGTATATGCACTGCACAGCAAATTACAATCCAGGGACCTCATGTGTAATGCTGTGCATAGAATTCACACTAAAACATGGCATACAGACAAAAACAGAAGTGTGTGTATGCACTAAAAATTCCAGATGCATAAAACTGTGTGTGTGCCAGGTTCCACACACTTCCTCTTTATAAATCCCAAGGAATGAGAAATTTAACGTACGTGCATGCACCTATAGCCCTACCCTGACTCCTTCCAGAATTTTGCATATTTTAATATGCAAATCAATATAAATATAACGTTCTGTTTGATGTTTTGTTAAAAGACAATGGCAAAATCATATGAAAAAAAGAAGAATTTCAGCGAATGCGAAGGAAAAATGGAAGTACTTTAAGCAAGAAAAGGAAGTTATGGAGTGGCACAGCATGGTGGAGTCACTCGAAAGTTCAAGTTCAGAAATTTGCACAATTCCTGAAATAAAAAAGAAGTGGTCAGATATCAAAGTTGACATGAAAAGGCGAGTCGCAGCCCACCATCTGTTTTTTCTGTTTCAGACAATATTACAAACGCTGACCCCTGTGCCGATGATGCAACTCCATGCGGCAATGATGCTGCTGTGCCCAGCTCCTCTGCCTTGGAAACCACTGGGCGACCATCTGGCTGTGTGCTGATGGATGCTGTTTTGCAGTCATAAAATGCAATAATGGATTCTGTAAAGGATGTGGTCAATGAGCTAAGGAATATAAGGGCTATGCTATATGATACTGACCAAAATTTAAATGATTAAAAAATAAATGCTGCATCTGATTATCTGTTTTTACATTCTGCTAATTAAATTCAAACAAAGTTGTAATGCTGTCTGATTTTGGCTGACTATTTAGTGGGTCAGGGTAGGTTCATCATACCGCATCTGTTGAGGTGCAGGCAAGCCACAATTGTGTGGCACATTATGCAGGACGCTGCATGCCTACACATAGCGACACACCTTCTGTAGACTATAGAGCAGCACATTAATACAGTGGAAATACATTCTATTTAAATTAGCAAATTCATTCTCTGAAGGCGCACAACAGATCAATTCTCTGCTGTTTACATGACTATTTCAGGTGACTTGCTATCTATAAAAGAACTGCTTGCCTTTTGCTACACTAGTTGGAAAAAGCACCTGTGACTCTCTGGATCTGACATTTTTTATAGGTTCTCCGGCTATTTATGATGTAATGCCAGCTCATTCTTTGGGTGATTCCTCACTGGCTGATGTAACTTATCCAGCGCCGTTGCAATGATAATGTGTGCAGCTGACCACTCCGATTACATTTGGAAAACCGGACGTTGTTGCGAATTATGCTTTGATGTTTCGCAGTTCAAGCACAGTGTAAGGAAGTCTTATATACAATCATATGAAAAAGTTTGGGAACCTCTTTCAGCCTGCATAATAATGTACTCTACTTTCAACAAAAAAGATAACAGTGGTATGTCTTTCATTTCCTAGGAACATCTGAGTACTGGGGTGTTTTCGGAACAAAGAATTTTAGTGAAGCAGTATTTAGTTGTATGAAATTAAATCAATTCTGGCTGTGCAAAAATTTGGGTACCCTTGTAATTGTGCTGATTTGAATGCATGTAACTGCTCAATACTGATTACTTGCAACACCAAATTGGTTAGATTAGCTCGTTAAGCCTTGAACTTCATAGACAGGTGAGTTCAATCATGAGAAAAGGTATTTAAGGTGGTCAAATGTAAGTTGTGCTTCCCTTTGACTCTCCTCTGAAGAGTGACAGCATGGGAACCGCAAAGCAACTCTCAAAAGATCTGAAAACAAAGATTGTTCAGTATCATGGTTTAGGGGAAGGCTACAAGAAGCTATCTCAGAGGTTTAAACTGTCAGTTTCAACTGTAAGGAATGTAATCAGGAAATGGAAGGCCATAGGCACAGTTGCTGTTAAACCCAGGTCTGGCAGGACAAGAAAAATACAGGAGCGGCATACGTGCAGGATTGTGAAAATGGTTATAGACAACCCACAGATCACCTCCAAAGACCTGCAAGAACATCTTGCTGCAGATGGTGTATCTGTACATCGTTCTACAATTCAGCACAATTTGCACAAAGAACATCTATATGACAGGGTGATGAGAAAGAAGCCCTTTCTGCATTCACGCCACAAACAGAGACGCTTGTTGTATGTAAATGCTCATTTAGACAAGCCAGATTCATTGTGGAAAAAAAGTGCTTTGGACTGATTCCAACTGTTGCCATCAGGCTGCAGATTTTGGTGTCCAAAGGTAAAGAGCAACAGGTTTAATAACTCTTTTATTCCTAGAGTTATAAGCATTTTCAATTCTGTTACTTTTAGGGATGCTGCTAAATGTTAAATTCTGCATTATTATTTTGTGTACTCTTAATCGTAATTATGCTTCATTGTATTGATCTTGATTGTGTGTGTTTATCTGTTAGACCTCTGTAATAATATCTTCTGTTTTTTGTATTCTCTCTGCTGCAAACAAATTTTCCTCTTGGATAATAGTCTGTCTAAACCTAAACCTAATTACACATGACAATCTTGATATTTGAGTTGTGGTATCTCTTGTAATATGCATCCTTTCTTCTTTTTATTTTTTTTAATTCTGGAAACTTAATAATAACATGCAAAATTTTGACAAAAATATTCTAGGCCAACCTTGAGTTGCTCTATCCATGTTGCAGTATGAAATCCCTTCACTTTGAAACCATTCCTTCTTTGCACAGTTTTCAAAATATTTTTTAGGTCAACAGTATGTTGAAACAGAATTACTTATTAATCATACTTGAATTTTTTTAATGTAACTTTTGTTCATTAAGAATGATTTACTGAGTCATAATCTGTATTACAAAATGGCTGTTTAGAAGATCAAAAGGCTTTCAACCATCCATCAAATAATTAACACTACATTTGTGCAACATTTGCATGTGAATCTCACTAGGCCAGCTGGCCATGTTCAGGGGACATTGCTAAGGACCTGCTTGAGAATTTTAATAAATTCTAAATTTAAAACTAAATATTTCTTTTGGATATCAATGTATTTTTTTCATAGCCAGACATGAATACAGGATCGTGTATTCCAATACCCTGCAGGAGAGATGTCAGAATTATAAGAATTATATTGTCATGAACATTATGCTGATGTTTGTGTAGGGTTTTTTGTTTTTAATTGGCTAAAACATTGCAAACACTTAGAGTGATTTGCATCTGGCAGTTACTTAACTATTTCCCAATTGTTTTGTGTTTTATTGAGCTTACACAGTATATCATATGAGAATAACGTAGGCACAGTTCAGTCAAAATATAATCAGAACAACATTCCAGACATTAATTTTCCAAATTAAGATAATTGTCATACTTCACATTAGTTTCTTCTCATCCTATCTGGGTTTTTGGGCATAAGCATTTAATTTATTAGATCGGTTTTGTTATATTTCTGCCAGGGCTCCTCCTCTGCTTAGGTTTCACATCCTTGTTTTATGTTATTTTTGTACACCTTTGACTCTTTAATGTTTGTTAATGTTACTTTTGTTTATTATTTGCTGTATTCTTTATGCCTTTGTAATGGTCTGTGTGTTTTGTAGGTGGTCCCCAAAGGGGCAAAGTCACCTGTCCATCATCACAAGGGATTGGCCTTAGCACTATAAAGCCAGAGGCAACCCACAGTTCCTTGAGATTCTTATGAATGTGTTGTGGTGAGTTCTCTTGTGATTTTCTGTGCTTATTGTGGTTACTTCAATTTTTGAACTTGTGGTCTATTTTTGACTACGCCTTGGATTTCATGTTGGGACTTGGTTCACCTTGGATGACAGTTTCGTTTTGGTACTTAGTGCCCCCCAGAACTACTTGTTATAATAGTGCATTTGTATTAATAAATCTTTTATTAATTCTACATTCTACAGGGTCCTTTAAGTGTCTAGATGGAGTTATTTCTGAAACTGTTCAGGACTTACATGCTTTGGGACCCAAGAACAGGTTTTTAGTTTGGACTTTCTGTAATATCTTTCTATTTTTGTTTTATCATTTCATTGTCATGGTTGTTTACTTATGGCTTAGGTCATTTGTGTTTATATTTCCTGTTGCCCTAATGGCTTGCCTTGTCATCAGGGCAATAGGCTAAAAGGTCTACCCTTGGGTCATGTCTGTATCTGGGATTCTGGATAAGATCAAGGTTTCCTACACTTTTTTATTGTGTTTTTTTGAGCTTTTTGAGTTTTCTTTCTACTTTGACTCATACATTTTTTAGATGGTTTTTCTGACTATGATTTTTTATTCTTGTTTGATGGATAAGTCACTTATATGTTTTAACCTCCTGGAATTGATGCTTGCTTGCCTCCTGACTTTGTCATTTCTCCTTATCATTTTCTCTTTTGATCTTAGCATAACACACCCATTCTCAAATTCTATATGCCAACTTAGCAAAATGTATGAGAAAATAAAGGCAACATTCTGAAATCATCGTGAAGTTGAAAGGCTAATAATGGCAATACCTCAAAACCACAAAATGATAGCAATTTTAGATTGCATGAGCCAATACTGTATGTGTTATTGTTGGATTTATTTATTTATTATTTTTCTAATTTTCATTAATTTACTTGAAGTCGTCAATGTAGGGGGTGACAACTGTGTAGTTTTGGGATGACTGTTCCTCATCCCAGAGAAGAAAGGCCAGAGTGAAGAGTCTGACACAGCAGTCCAAACTTTAAAGTTCTTTACCTTATATTTCAGCATATATAGTACAGTCTCATACTCCTTAATATCCCCGTGAACACAGCGAATGTTTACATGCTTCATACTTGCGTAGGTATCTGCTGGAGCACATCATTGTCAGATGACGCAGAGATCACTACCAAAGTCCAACAGGGCCAGGACCTCACACCCAGCTAAGCCAACCTAGACCTTAAAGTTACCCTTATTTATCCAAGAACTTGGCCTGAGAGCAGCAGACCTCTGCCAAACCACTCTCCATGGATGGGCAGGTGGGAGACCACAATCCCTAGCCAGATGTCCAGACTGGTCACAACAAAAGCATCTGTGTTCGCTCCAGGCTATGGAATTCCCCTGACAGCATCTTTTGTATGGTGAGTTGATTGGAGGGTCTTTGCCAGTGGTGTGGGGACATGCCAGCTGTAGAGCAGTTGGAGACAGAATAGGGTAGCATCAATGGTGAGCTTTTCCACAATGCCCTAGTACTAGGGTGTTGTATCGTGTTAGCCATTATGAATGTACTGAGAAGTCAAGCAAAATGACACCTTTTATTGGCTACAGAGTTTCTGTATTACATCTTGCCTGAAGAATGGGCCTGAGTTTCCTCCAAAGCTTGCATATTGTAATTTTTTTAGTTAGCCAATAAAAGGTGTCATTTTGCTGGACTTCTCACTACACCTAGAATGTCTCTTCTTGGAACCAGCTTTGGGTCATGTTGACTAAGTCCTGCACCTGTCCCCAGATAGGGCAATCCAAATTGATTTGCCCCTGATGGAGCTTGCGTCCCTTGGCTAAGGAGATTAAAGCTGTATGAAGAAAGGTTTGTTCCTCTCTTCAGGAAATCATAGTCATTAAATTTCTGGGGATTAAGGATTTGCATGGCTTGTAGGACCTCCCCAGTCAAAAAAGGTGCCAAGATAGCCTCCTAGCATCCCCTGTTCCAGGACATCAGCATGGCCATGCGTATATAGGAGACACATATATCGTCTGAAGGGGCCATCTTCAAAAGTACATCTCTGGGATGGAAAAGGGCAAGCGCACCTGCAGGGGCCTTATCTGGCTCCAGTGGAACAATGTTTTGTGCCTGTTGGGGATCCATCTGTGCAAGACCCCACTCCCGGTACCACTTGGGATGTGTGGGTCAGAGACATGCACAAGAGCGAAGAAGGTGAGTTCAGGTTCCTAAAAAACTCAGTTTTATTGTTGTGAAGACAGGAACATTCTGAAGCATTTATTCAAACGGGAGCTATCACTCAAACACACGCAGCATGCAAGAAGAGACAATAATGTTGTCCTGCATTCTCTTCCTTCTCAGATCCAAAGGTCCTGCACAAGAGAAGAGACAGAAAGTGTGTGAGCCCATGGCTAGGTCAGAAGCTGGTTTTAAATGTTCCCCCCATCAGCCATCGGGCGACAGACGTGTTATGGGGCGAGCCTGTGAACTTATAGTTGCAACGGGAGGCGGACAAGCATTTCCTGCCTGAGTTAACAGCATTTTGGTGTGGGGGGTTGTTGAGATCTTAAAAATCTCACATACATTTAATTTGAAGTGTTTACGTTTTTGAGTCAGGTGTGTTGGAAATTCCCAATGTCTTTTCTTCCTGCATCAGGTCTTAGCAGTGCCAGTCCTGAACTAGACACACTTGCTTGTGAAAGGTATATTTAAATTATCTGATCACCCTGACCCGCAAGTGTTTAGGATGTGGGATTATGTTTAGTTTTTTAGAACTTACTATCAGCCAAATTACCAGTAATATCTGCCATATCTGAGGAAAAACGCACCGTAAGCTTTTTTTCTACCAAAGTCAGGAATTTTTTTTGATAGACAAAACCAATTTAGTAGCAGTTCATTCAGAAGAGCCTTTGTCCTGCCTTCACTTGCAATGTATTTTACTAGTGAGTCTAAATGCTCACTATACACTGCCATGCCAAAATTTGTTAGTTACGGTTCAGTGACTGAACATCTGTGTTTTGGTTTACTCTAATGGTACAGTTAAAAACCGCATCTCTTTTACACAGTGTTTCATGCTCCACAACAAGTTCAATGTTCAGACCAGAACTTGACTCACACTCGCAGTCAAAAATCCAAGTGACTCAGCTACAGACATGGAAGTGATGGCATTACTGGTAAACACAGAATTCACAAGGATGGGGAAAAACCTGGATGGTATTCCAAGACTGTATACTTTTTGAACTTATGATTTACATTTCAGAAAATGAAAAAAATGCTTTCAAAAAACATGCCACACAAGTCGAGAGAAATTTAGTTTTATGGATTGTAAGTAAAGCAAGAGGCAGGCAGATTTATAGATGACTTTTAAAAGAAACAAATGCGAATCATACACAAATGATTTCCCCCCACCTACGATATTATTTTCAATAAAATCAAAATGAGTCATAATGCCAAATGTGAATAATATTGAATGTTCCCATATAAACAACACCACAGCTGTTCTTTTACACTAGCCCTGCTATTTTTGGTGTGAGCAAAAGTAAAAAATAAAATTAGCCAAGTTTGCGTAAGTGAGGTTCAGTTTCACTCCATTTATAGGCACATCATTTTTAGAACAAATAGCTCAAACTTGGAGTTCAAAATTTGTTTTGTTCAAAAATCCAGCACCAATAGGATTAATCTAGGATCAAAGTTAAAACAGGTAATATGATAAAAGCTGAAGGTGTGGGTGGAGATCTTCCTTATTGGGAAATGTTGAGTTGTGTGAAGTTATCACCATGAATATAGGAGCTTAATAAGAGTGTACCTGTGTAACTTTTCAGAAAGGGCAGAAGTGAAAAGAGAACTCAAAAGGACATTTTAGGTTAGACAGATATTGGCTGGATTGGCCAAAAAACACTTTTGTCTCAGTCTGAAGAACATTGTCCTGTATGACAAAGCTCCCTGACCCAGACCTACTCAAGACAGCTGGTTTATTTGAGAAGCCACAGAGGCTATGAAGACCATTGTTACGCCCGATTTCTGTTGCGCCACCGTGTTCTCATTGTTTCTGTGTTTTTTGGACACTCACTGTTGGCCCCCCAACTTTTCTTTGATTCTCCTCGCCATCATTTGAACCTCGCAATAGGATACAATAATTGATTGATTGTATATATTCTAGGAATAAATAAAAAAGCACAAAAAAGAAACACATTTGCATAACACATGTAATTTACACATTATTGGAGATAAAGTCTACGACGCTCTAAAAAAGAAATGAATGAAATTCCAAACTAGATTTTCCACACAGTTCTCACAATACATTAACAAACCAATAAAATGTATAATAAAGCACTATCCGGAGTTTTCCATGTAAATTCAAAAACTTTACAAATAACACCAAAAGTAAAACCACCAAGCACTATACTTTGATTTACTTACATTTAGCAATGCATGAACTGTTTTATAATATTCTGAATTATTAATTAATGTATTTGTTATCTGTTTAAAAGAATACAATTAAATCCGAAAAGTATACATGAATACATTATACTGATTTCTACCTAAACTGTAATAATCTTGAATTCAATGGTAATATAGTTTTCAGTCTCTCTGGTTCGCACTTATCCATAGTTAGTGCACATACTTGTTTTTATTGGGCTGTATTTGCCCATAAAATTCATTTGCTATGTGATAGGAAGATTTTTAAGGGAAAAAAAAACAAAAAACTTGACAGATTGGGCTGAAATCTACTATATCATAAAACACTAAAGTCTGAGTGTCCAGTCCCACAGAGTAATTTGATTGGTCAGTTTGGCTTTGGTGTGATTGGTCAGTTTGCCTTTGATGACGTGACAAAAGAAGAAGTGTGAGACACGAAAGAAGGAGAAATGGCATGGGAGGCATGCGGAGAATCACCTTCAAAGAAGTGTAAAAGTGGACAGAATGCGAGAAAACTGCTTTGAAAATAATGACCGAATATGAGAAGCAGGCTTTGAAATCTAGTGTGGTTAGTTCTCTATAATGTGTAAGCTATTTAATATAGCAGTTGTTACAATTTCAATATCAAATCAGTTAATGGTGCAGCCCTAATTTATACAATATAACATTTTGTTTTCTTGAGTTCAGCGTTGCATGTCTACAGGGTGGTCCAGATTTAATTATGCAGATCCAGATTGCTGGATGACTTTGATTTATGCAGGGACATTTCCAGTTCGGCGCGAAGATGATTCTTCATGTTGTCAGTTTGCACACTTCTCGATGGTTCGGGATTTTTTGGGTGATTTTCTATGTAATAAACTTAATAAGTTATAGCGTAACAAAAATTGCATAATTAGATCTGGACCACCCTATATATATGCTGTCATTGAGCAACAGAAAAAGGGAAAAAAAAGGATCTTCTACCAGACCTGTAAAGCAGGTATTCTAGTCATCAATGAAGACCCACTATGTAAAAATAATTAACTTGTACATTATTTGCTGACAGTAAACAGATTGTTTTCTTAAATTTAGTCAGAGAAGATTAATAATAATAATAATAATAATAATAATAATAATACTTTTTATTTATATAGCGCCTTTCCCATGCTTTTTACTTGGTAATCACCCTAGCCAATGCTGGTTCCTGCCTTGTGGTAAATCTTCCAGGATCAGATTCATTCTATGTCACCTTATACTTGATTAATGCAGTTTGATAATGTGTGGAAGGATAGAAGATGCATGTTGATGCATCAGATTGAATGGTCACATTACAGCACATGGACCGTAGCTCAGTTCCCACCTGTGGATCTTATCATACAGTACAATATGTGTTTTGAATGGTCTCCACAAGACATGCATGCATTTTTAGACCTGCTTGATCCAGTTACTGAGTTGTAGTGGACCAGAGTCTGTCTTGGCAGCTCTTAACAGTTTTTCCTATGTTGGCTTTCCATTGTAGTTTGCCTCCATAGTTTAATCACATTGTACATGCCATAATGGATGGATAGACCTCTTGACTGGGATGAAGAACAATATCTCACTCAGTCAGAAGGACAGCATGGATGGAAGTACGTTCCGGATGGGATGATGTCTAATTCTATTCCCAGTTAGGGAAAAATCTAATGGATAGACATGGGAATTTCGTCTACTAAAGACAATTCATACCCAAGTACAATAGGTGGCGGTATTTCTCTGGCATGGTCCCAGACTGGACACCACCAAGGTTGTGTGGGAGCTGTAGTTCTGAAGAACAGTCCTGTTAGGGTCTCTGAGTGTCTCCTGAGGGCGCTGTCCGGTTTTGGACAGCATCCCCATGACCCAGAAGTGCTCCCACCGTACAATGCTATGGCACTGAAAATACTCCCAGGTCCAACATAAAAGAAGCCATCTCACCTTAATCATGGAGTAAGAGTTAGGAGAAGGCAGATGACACTCACCTGGAGGAGCAGAAGGCTGGTTGGGAGCATGCACTGATGTTGCTGTACACACTACACAATGAAACACCTGGATTGAGTTTTTTTATGAATGCTGGAGTGCCAGTTTTTCCACCAAAGGACGAAAAGGAGAGGGAAAAAACAGTATTACTTGTATTTGAGCAGAGCATTCCTTATACAGAGAAGGTAGTGTGTACTAGTAAAATAAATTTTATTTAAATTTGGAACTTTGTCAGGTTAGGTTTTGGGGTTCAATTGAGCCCCCTTATGGTCACAATATTTCTTTAAAATGTTGATTTATGCTAAACCGTCATTAGTTGTGGGAGCGCAATTATTACTCAAAATGGAGTTCAGCCTCATTTAGCACTGACGGCTGTCTTCAATTCAAGCTCTGACTTCCTACAGCCTTAATCAGGAAAGTACTTACATTTAAAAAAAATAATAATGGGTAGTGGAATGAATTTTAGAAAAAATTAAACAATTAGTGCAAAATACAGTTTGGATATATTGCAAAAAATAAATAAGCAAGAGTTGCAAAGTAAGTTGCTTATAGTATATGCTCAAAACACACTCCCAGGGAAACTGCCACTAAAATGAGGGTGAGTGCCAAATGTTTTACTTGATTATTTTGGTGTTCCCTTATATATTTAAATTTATATTGCTACATCTTTGATTGTGTGTAAAAGTGTTTTACATCTCATGAAATTTGCACGTTTTATTTAAATTAGGTCACGTACAAGGCTTTAGCTTTTAATAAGCGCCTCTTGCATTTTGTAGTGCTATGTTTGCAAGTTATCTGCTGTTTTGCCATTTGAAATTCACAGTGACTTAATTTTTAGGCTGATTTGAAAACTCCCACAAGTGATAGGGCAAGCATGCGTCAGGCCCAATAACAGCTTCTTTTATGCAGCAGTGGATTCATTTAACAGTAAAAGAGTGAAGAAATTTTAGCTTGAAGCTCTATTGTATATGTGTTAAAAACACAAAACTGATGCTTATTCACTTTACTTAGCCTCCCCCTTTAAATTAATTAAATATACAGAAGTACTGCTATCGTTGGTTCAGTATAAATATACAAATCCATTTCAGAATTTGCTTATAGCCTCCCACTTTGTGTGTGTATATAATATATATCATTTTCTTTAGCTGCATGTTGAAATGTTTATTTGTATATTGTAATTTACATTTTCCAAGTATTTTCCTGCATCTTTATGCATTGTTTTTGTTACCTTTGAAAAAATTAATTCTTAAGTGATCTTAAGAAGAGCACATGACCCTTTATGACTTCTAGTTCTACTTCTGGCTTGTGAATAATAATATGAAATTAGAGAAGGTACTAGAAAGAAACAAATGTGTACCAACCTAGTTAGTCATGTTGGGGCAATTCTCCTGTAATTCCTTCCGGTATACTTTCTTCTGCTTACCAGGTACTAATAATTACAGCACAGTGAAGGAAACAATTTAAAACTGAGATTATACTGTCAATTGAATCTTCACAGTAATATGGAGTATGTATAGTAATGTGCATTGACAGTATGTTGGAGACTTTGCTAGAAGAAATCTCCTGGAAACACCCCTCCGCAACTGGACATTAGACTTCCTGATGACAGACCCCAGTCGATCCGAGTTGGAAACAATACATCGGAATCCATAATTCTGAGCACTGCTGAACCCCAAGGCTGTGTCCAGAGTCCAGTAAATTTCACCCTAATGACCACTGGCTTGTTGTGCCAGGTGGAGCACTAACCACACTGCTAAGTTCCTGGAAAACTCAACAGTTTTAGGCCTCATCAGTGGTGATGATGAGATGGCTTGTAGAAAGGAGATTAAACAATGAGTGGACTGACTGGTATAAGAACAATGATACAAAAATATAGATCCTTAATAATGTTTGGGACAGAGACACATGTTTTTCTTGATGTACACCTCTGCTCCACAGTTTAAAATTATAAATCAAACAATTCAGATGTGATTAAAGTGTATATTGCAGACTTTAATTTAAGGGTATTTGCGAACTTTTCAGTCACACCATGTAGAAATGACAACACTTTTTATACATGATCCCCCTCATTTCAGGGCACCATAATGTTTGGGACGATTGGCACTACAGTTATTTGTGTTTATTCAGCTGTGTTTCAGTGCTTCATTAGTGAAGGCTTAAAATGATTACGCTTGCTTCTATCTGCAGACCACCTTTGGAATCTATAGTTGCCATTGTTCAACATGAGAGCTGTGCCAATGAAAGTCAAAGGAGCCATTATGAGTCTGAAAAACATGAATAAAACCACCAGAGCATTGGCAAAACTTTAGGATTACCTAAATCAGCTGTTTGGAATATCATTAAGTAGAAAGATGCACTGATGAGCTCCGTAATTGAAAAGGGGCTGGTAGGGCACTGCTGAGAGAAGAATTCTCACTATGGTAAAGAAAAAGTCCTAAATGCCTATCTAGACAGAGCCGAGACAGTCTTGAAGAGGTAGATGTGTATGTGTCCACAGAAGACTTCATGAACAGAAATACAGAGGCTAAACTGCAAGATGCAAAGCACTAATTTGCCACATAACCAGAATGAATAGATGACCGTTTCCTCAAAAGTCCTTAAAAGAGCTAGCAGAATTCTGGAAAAAAGTCTTGTTGACAGACGAGAGAAAGACTAACCTGTATCAGAATGAAGGCAAGAGCAAAGTCTGCAGATGATAAGGTACTGCCCAAGATCTAATGCATACCACCTTATCTGTTAAACATGGTAGTGGTAGGGGTGTTATGGCTTGGGCATGTATGGCTGCCACAGGTACTGGCACACTTATCTTCATTGATGATGTAACTGCTGATGGCATTTGCACAATGAATTCAGAGGTGTATACAAACACCTTTCCTGCTCCAGTTCCAGTAAATACCTCCAAACCTGCTGGACGGTGCATCATCCTCCAATAAAATAATGATTCCAAACATACTACTAAGGCAATACAGGAGTTTGTCAAAGCTAAACAAAATGGATTGTTTGAAAAAATATTAAATGACTAAGCCAGTCACCTGATTTAATTTCATTAGAGCATGCCTACCATATGCTGAAGAGAATACCTAATTGAACAAGCCCCTAAAACAAGCAGGAGCTGAAGATGGCTGAATTAGAAGCTTGGCAGAGCATCACCAGAGCAGATACTCGGCACATGGTGATGTCTATGAATCGCAGACTTCAAGCTGTCATTGCATGCAAGGGATATGCAATAAAGTACTAAATATGATTGCTTTAATATACCTGCCATTGATGTGTCCTAAACATTATGGTGCCCTGAAATAGGGGGACTATGTAGAAAAGTGATGTCACTTCTACATGGTGAGACCGAAATGCATGCAAATACCCTTAAAAGAAAGTCTGCAATGTGCACTCAGATCATATCTTGATTTGCATTTCAAATCAAGGAATAATGTGTCTTTGTCGCAAACATTATGGATAGCACTGTATGTACCAGGCCATGTCACTTTCAGAAATTCTCAGATGATCCTGCACTTATGAGGTGTATTGATAAGGGAGATGAAACACAGTATAGTGGCCAAGTGGACTTTATTTCTTGGTACAGAAACTTAACATCCGTAAAACCAAGAAATTGGTTAGTGAATCACCAAAGAGCCTCTGTCAGTCACTTTTCTGGGAGTGGATGTAGAGGTAGTTCACCATTACAAATAATTGGAGGTCCATAGCAATAACAGGTTGGACTGGTCTTGTAAGACAGAGGAACTATATAAGAAAGGGCAGAGCAGGCTCTTTTTTCTTTAATGTGTGTCGTGACAACCTTCATCTATTGTAGAACTCTGTGATGGTCAGTGCAAATTTCTACTCTGTGGTGTGCTGTGCTGGGCTGGTAACATCACTTCAAGAGAGACCCACCAAATCTAAAAGTTAACTAAAAGGGCCAGCTCAGTTATGGAACACATTCTGGGCACCTTAGAGGAAGCAGCAATGGAGAGAAAACATGACTGACATTATGAACAATGCTGTAATTCCTCTCCATGACACACTAGATCTTCTGTAAAAAGCCAAATTTCCCACTGGGGACAAATAAAGTGTATTCTTGTTCTTATTCTTATTTATTCTTGTCTATTCTTGCTATTATTCATGTTTATTTTTGTTGGCTATTCTTGCACATAATTGGGCTGGATGGTGCAATTTCGTTCTGCTGTTCACCGGTGTGTGTAGTTTCGAATAGCACAGTTAACTTTGAACCTTTCAGAGAGATTTTCAGACTATCAATGGATGTTTGTTTTTGATGAACTGTAGTAAAATCATCATTGATGGAACATGGTCTAACCCAACTCAAAATTCAATAATTGACATATCCTTCTTGACTCTGGATATTCAGAATATGCAAGGGTCAAGATCCAAAGTGTGAGAGTTGTCAATAGGAGCCCTCTTTGCTGGACAATATATTTTATATTAATACCCCCTTGCTTAGAGGTTTGTTTATCTATCTGACAGTCTTGGATCTTAGAATAATCCACTTACAGCGCCAATATCCAATCTGACTGTACTGCTTAATGAATAATCAGTTTTGATAATATTCAGTACTCTGCTTGCACACCATTTTATCTTCAGATTGTCCTGTTATTTACACATGAAATTCTCTTCATGAGCAGCAGTCAGAAATTCTTTAGAATCTGGCAGACATTTATTAATGCTGTCGTCTGGTAACTGAGTATGCTAAACCACTGGTAACCTTCTTAACACTTTTAACTTCTTTGAGTTATAATCTCAAATTAAATCATTTTCTTTCTTTCATATTTGGAGGTATAGCTAATTTGTTTATAATAATAATAGGCATTGTATTAATTGTACTGCAATTTTAAACCAAATACAATGTATAAACTTGCTGTCTGTTTTATTGTCATCAGAAAATTTCACATGCAACACTATGAAATTGTAGTGCTATTATAAAATTGAAAGACTAACAGTCCAGAGGTGAACTGTGAGTTCCAATTACAGTTTCTTTTGCTCCAGTGTTGTTTCCTGTTTCAGTTTGCTTGGTTTCCCATTTCTGAATGGTGATCTGTGTGAACTGAGCAGTGGCAGTTTTAAATGAAAAGGGGATCAGGAGAAGTCACTATGTCAAAATAACAAGCCAAAGGTCAAAACCATGAAGACCAAAAATCAAGGTTGAGATACAATGCAGGATTTTGTAGCTGAAAGGGGACAAAGTTGCCTAAATATTTGGCTTAAATCTGATTAAACCAAGTGTATCAATTTTATTGAGACTGAAAGACCAATGTTTAACAGGGATTTATTATCAAAATTGCAATGAAAAGTCTAACTTTAATTTTTGTCTTTCTATTTCATCATTTTAAGGATGAGAGAACCAGAGACCATTAGGGAGCCAGGCCTTCCTAAGACTTGCACAATCAGTCACCCACACTCACTCACACGTAATCTTACCGGGCCAGGCAATTCTGAAATGAGAACACACATCTGGGGACACCTCTCTAAAACTTTAATAGTGAATTGTGGTGATATTTGACGCTGAAAACGTTCTGCCCATCGGGTTTCTTCCTACAAACCCACCCCTGGTTTCCTTCATTCCATGCACTTTAAATGTTCAGGTGTCCTATTTATATTCATGTATTGAAAAAAATATGTAAAATAACTATGTAAAGACAAGGAGAGAGAAAATGAAACTGTACAAAAGTCTTGAGATAAAATAGAAAGCTAGCATAGGGAAACTGAGCCTTAAAGATTCATTTGTACATTATAATGAGCATGTCTTCAGAAGACATCAACACATGCACATATGTGGATATTGCAGGTAATTGGTCCTACGCGTTTGAGTAGCACCTCTGTCTGTTTCAGTGTCCTCCTATCATTTTGACAATTGCATCACTATATGACAAAACAACAGCAAGTAGACAACAATGCTTATCTAAACTCTATGTATGTACAACATGTTAAAATGCTGCGGCTATGTTCTGGAATGGAATGTTTGAATTTCCAATTAGAAAGTAATGTTAACTTATTTTAGTTATTTGTTTTGACGTGCAGTCAGAACATTGGTGCTGTGTAGCGTCGTCTGTAGTTCTGCTGTTTTGTTTGGCACATTTACTGATATGGGTGTTTTGAGTGCCAAAATCTGCATTTCCTGTGGCTTTTCGTTATTAACTCTCGGATTGACAGGTCTTTTCACCTCCTTTTGATGAGGTGTGATGTAGCATTTACTTTGCATTTCATATTTTCACAAATGTTACTGCTAATTCTTTCAATCATATACCGACTCTGATACTTTCAATATAACTATTTAAAACAGAGAGCACACGCCGCACCAACAACAATGTATCGTTTACTTCTACCATTAGAACATTCATGTCTTTGAGTTGAGTGCCAATGTATAATCTGATTTTGCCAAAAGGTTTTTTCCTTGCAACAGGTTATGTTTATTTTTAACAAATACAATGTATTCTCTGCACATGTGATGCACAATTGTATGTTTAATAGGGGTCTTTTTAAAAGAGATTTTTGGCTATAGACCTTTTATCGTAATCAGAGGCTTGCTGTCTGTCAGATTAGGTGAACAAGAAGACCATTGATATTTGTAGCTCAAAAATAATTCCCCTGTTTTGAGTGTTGCCTTTATAAAGTTTTGCATTGGTTTGGAAATGAGACACTCAGTGAGCTGTCTAAGTTGTTTCCTACGATGTTTAAGCAAAAGTTACTCATGATTGTCTTCAGGCATATTTATTATACAACACATACCTGACCAATTAGGAATTGTAAAAAATGTACATCTTCCAGTTGTGGAAGGAAACTAAAGCAACTGGAGAAAACCCAGGCAGGGCCTGGGGAATGTCCACTTTTTGAAATCAATTTCACAGTCCTTGGGCTGAGAGACGTCTATTTTAACTACTTAGCAGAATGATGTCTTTAAAGTAAAAGTATGAATGTGAATTTTCTATTAGTGTAATTTGTGTTGAAAAAGATCAGTGACTGATTGAATGCTTTGAGTGATTTGTGTGGTGTTGAAGTGACTATATGGGCCTGTATAATATTTGGATTGAGCTTCTTAAACCCTATAATGGTTTAATACTGTATTTTACATATTTGGAAACTGAGCTCTAAGGAAGCAGGATTGGGTGTAAGGCTATTTTAGTTTGAAGAGGAGAGTAACACCTAATTTGAGAACAAACTGTAATTTAAGATTAGCATCAAAAATTAACATTTAAATGGAAAAAGGTGGAAGTCTCAGTGGTAACAAATGATGATGATGAAGAAGAAACCTTTGCCTTTATTCACGTAAAATATGCTATTTTATTCTTGTTTAAAAAAATGCTTTGTAAATCTTCACCTTTATACCATATCTTTAAATATAAAAAGAGAGTTTCCTTATTTTATGATAGTGGAACTAAGTATAGGAAAATTAAAGCTTTGAAGCAATGCAATAAACACATTATTTTAGAAGGACAATAAATGTGACCATGACTCTCAGTGGCTGGCAGATCAAAGTCTTCCAATAACACTGATCTCCATTTAAAGATAGTTTTTAAGTTTTTTTTCCTCTCTTATTTTTTAATTCTGTAGGCTTCACACAGCTTTTTTACATGTTAACACAGTGCCTATTAAAAGTATTCACCCCCTTAGAAGTTTTCACATTTTATTTTTATACAATGTTGAATCGCAGTGTCAAAGTAAAAACAGATTTGTGTAAAGTGGTCTAAATTAATTACTAATATAAAAAATAACTGATCACATAAGTATTCACTTTCTTTTAATATAACAAACCTAAATCATCACTGGGGCAGCCAGTTAGTTTTAGAAGTCACAGAATGAATTAAAAGGGGATCACCTGTCTGTAGTCAATGGGTTTCAATTGATTGTCATATAAACACATCTGGATGTTGAAGGTCCAACTAATGATGAGTCAGTATTGTGGCTTAACCTACACAATTATGACAAACTCCATGAAAAGTTCATTTAAATGCACAAGTCAGGGGACAGATACATGAAAATATTTTAGTTACTGAATATCCTTTGCTATACAGCATTTGCCATCCATCCATCAATTATCCACCGCTTATCCGAAGTTGGGATGCGGGGGCAGCAGCCTAAGCAGGGAAGCCCAGACCTCCCTCTCCCCGGCCACCTCCTCCAGGTCCTCTGGGAGGACCCCGAGGCGTTCCCAGGCCAGCTGGGAGATATAATCCCTCCAGTGTGTCCTGGGTCTGCCCGTGGCCTTCTCCCAGTGGGGCATGCCCGGAACACCCTTCCCGGGAGGCGCCAAGGGGCATCCTGACCAAATGCCTGAACCACCTCAACTGACTCCTCTCAATTGGGAGGAGCAGCGACTCTACTCCAAGTCTCTGCCAGATAACTGAACTCCTCGCCCTATCTCTAAGGGAAAGTCCAGCCACCCTGCGGAGAAAACTGATTTCAGCCGCTTGTATCCACGATCTTGCTCTTTCGGTCACTACCCTAAGCTCGTGGCCATAGGTGAGGGTAGGAACGTAGATCGACTGGTAAATCGACAGCCTCACCTTTTGGCTCAGCTCTTTCTTCACCACGATGGACCGTTGCAGAGCCCGCATTACTGCGGATGCCGCACTGATCCGTCTGTCAACCTCCCGCTCCATTCTTTCCTCACTCGTGAACAAGACCCCTAGATACTTGAACTCCTCCACTTGAGGCAGTAATGTGTTCCCAATCCGGAGAGAGCATTCCACCCTTTTCTGACTGAGAACCATGGTCTCGGATTTAGAGGTGCTGCCTCTCATCCCCGCCACTTCACACTCGACTGCGAACTGCTCCAATGAGAGCTGGAGGTCACTGTCTGATGAAGCCAACAGAACCACGTCATCCGCAAATAGCAGAGAGATGATTCTGAGGTCACTGAACCAGACCCCCTCTGCTACTTGGCTGCCCCTAGAAATTCTGGCTATAAATCTTATGAACAGAATCAGTGACAAAGGGCAGCCCTGGTGGAGTCCAACCTCAACAGGAAACGAGTCCGACTTATTACCAGCAATGCGGACAAAGCTCCTGCTTCTCCTGTGCAGGGACTGAATGGCTCGTAACAACGAGCCTTGTACCCCGTACTCTTGGAGCACACCCCACAGGATGCTTCAAGGGACACGGTCGAATGCCTTCACCAAATCTACAAAACAGATGTGGACTGGTTGGGCAAACTCCCATGCCCCCTCCAGGATCCTGGCCAGGGTGTAGAGCTGGTGCAGTGTTCCACGGCCGGGACGGAATCCGCATTGTTCCTCTTGAATCCGAGATTCAACCATCGACTGAACTCTCTTCTCCAGAACCCCTGAGTAGACCTTACCAGGGAGGCTGAGGAGTGTGATCCCTCTATAGTTGGAGCACATCCTCCAGTCACCCTTTTTAAAAAGGGGGACCACCACACCGATTGTCCATGCGATGTTGTAGAGACATGTCAACCAGGACAGCCCCACAACATCCAGAGCCTTGAGGAACCCAGGGTGACCCTCGTCCACCCCAGGGGCCCCGCTACCTCGAAGCTTTTTAACTACGTCGGTGACCTTGGCCCCTGATATGGACGGGCCCCCCTCGGAGTCCTTCAGTTCTGCTTCCTCTAAGGAAGACATGCTGGTGGAATTGAGAAGATCCTCGAAGTATTCCTTCCACCGGTCAATAACGTCTGCAGTTGAAGTCAGAAGGGCCCCATCTCCACTGTACACAGTGTTGGTGGAGCACCGCGTTGCCCTCCTGAGGCACCTGACAGTTTGCCAGAACCTTCTTGGTGCTGACCGAAAGTCGTTTTCCATGGCTTCCCCAAACTCCTCCCATGCCTGAGTTTTTGTCTCTACAACAGCCGATGCCGCCACACGCCTGGCCTGCCGATACCCCTCAGCTGCCTCTAGAGTCCCACTGGTCAACCAGTCCTGATAGGACTCTTTCTTCAACTTGACGGCCTCTCGAACCTTAGGTTTCCACCACCAGGTTCATGGATTGCCGCCACGAGAGGCACCGACAACCTTGCAGCCACAGCTCCGTTCTGCTGCTTTGACACACCTCTCCTAGTTTCACTGTCGTTGCCGACGTGAGCGTTTTAGATTTTTCAAATAAGTAATGTTCTTGTGATCAGTGCAAATCACATACAGCTGTTCTGCACTCTCCAGGCAGTGGTATTCAACCTTCAGGAGATAATTTGATGGCTAATAAATTTTTGTTACCTAATTCTGTTTTATAGCTGTGTATTAGGTCAGATCAGGTTGGGGAGTATGCACTAGTACAGTGCATTGCTGCACTTACCAAATGATGAAACAGCTTGGGATCCTGGTTGGCAACCCCCCATACAGATATGCAGTCCAGTCCTGGAAATAACCATCTATCTGCTGCAGCCTGTTGTTACGTGGGTGTCCCCTTGGCCTGGTCCAGCCACTCGGGTCTTCAACATTCTTTCATTAAAATATGTGATTTGCACACATATACCCCAAGACAATCAGTGCATCACAGCTGAGTTAGTTTGCTTTTATCAAATATCCCTCCTACTGTATGTCCATTCTCTATAATTTACCCCAATAGGAAAAGGACTTTTCTCCACTTTTTAGAACAAATAATTCGTATTGATGATTAAATACTGACATGAAGTGCAAATCATTTGAAAAAGATGATTGTATTATCAAGTAAACAAACTAACTAATTCCCAGGAGCAAACTATTCACAACATTTTGGAAAGTTGCAGGCTCATTGGCAAGAGTGTCACATTAGTAAGTAATTGTAATGGCCATTTTTTGAGGAGGAAAGGGGAATCATTTTTTATCATGTGTCACACATGTGCGCATGGGTGGCAGCTAAAGGGCTCAAAAGAAGGTAATTCCTGGTCAGACCAGGGGGTGGCAGAGTGCACTAATCCTTTCTCTTATCTCCCCGTAGACGAAATGCTGGAAATTTCACCTGACTCCCATGACATCACTTCCATTTCCGTCCCAGACCACTTCACTTCCAGACCAGCACAAGAGTCCACCTCCTAATGACGTCATTTCCACATCCCATGTAGTTGCAGCCTGATGACCTAATTTCCAGTTTAGGTCCCAAGATTCCTTTTGTTCCTGTTATTCAACTGTATATCCTCCATGTTTCCTATCCTGTTCAGTTCTGTTTTGGACTCTTGTCTGTAAAAAACACTTTTCTCATCTTTTGGATGTGCAGCCACTTCCAATTATACGGGAGGCTGCCCCAAACCTTTTTTTGTTGTGTCAAGGCTTGTTTATTTACCTCACATGATATTATTAAGTACTCTGTATTTGATACAGGGCATTAGCGGGCCTGTTATTCATAATGTTAAAACAGTCTCAGTGCTCCTCTGTGTTGACCCAATAAACCTGTTCTCTCAGTTTTTTTTGATATACACCTCCATAGCTTGAATGCTTCTTTTATAAAAGGTGGCATCATGCATAACCTAGTGTCTGAACTCTGACTAATATGAAGGGAAGACTTTTCAGTACAAAAGCAAAAACATATTGCTGGGAACAGGTAAACTGTACGGTTTTCAACTTGAGTTAGGTGTGGTTATTTATTTTAGATTAAGGTTTTGGCTTCAGTGTTTTGGATCCTTTGTTCTTTATATTAATCCTTGCTTTGGATGTTACTTTCTAAGAACTTATTTTTTATCCCTGCCACCTGAATTTAATTTGGTAATAAAGATAACAAATAGATCTGTGGAACTATCAGTAATAATCTGCTGTTCTTGACAAGAAAGGTTTGGGAATAAAGTGGACACACATGGCTCTTACTTCCTATCTTGTTCAGCTGTAATGAACCAAATTAAATAGATGGTGTATATACTAGCATTCTCAAACAGCATATTCTTACATTTTATTTTAAGTTGTTATTCTGTGGTGTGACCACAACATTATTGGTGAAGTTAACTTTTTGGAAGGAAAATGCATTTTTTATCTCTTGAGTATACAGCCTTGAACTATAAGAGAACGCAGTACAAAATGTTATCTAAAGAAAGGCAAAAGACTTTCAGGAAGAAAGGGATACAGATTTTAAGTGGTAGAAAAGTGTTTCATAAATAGCAAGACATTGATACAGAAATGTGGATGATGTTTTGTTCATTTCTTGTATCTGTGAGCAACACATAGATCATCAGAATTAGATAAAAATGATGAATGTTTTTGTAGAGTGTTTCTAGCTGAGCACTGCTGATATTATCATTTGATTTACGAAACAATTCAGGCCCTTATGTTAAATGAAAGAAATAACATGTGAGTAATGATAAAGAGGAATTTACTTATGAATTGGAAATTCAAGATGTAAATCTATGTCTAACGGGGATGACGTGATGCTGTGGTTAATTCACATTCAATGTCCTAGGTTAAATACTTGTGCGCAACTGTTTTCTGTGTGTCTCTCTGGGTTTCTCCTGCAAATGCCCAGATATTCTCATGTTGGGTCAACTGGAAATTCCAAATTGACCTCTGTGTGAATTTCAGTGTGGGTTTGTGCACAAATTGCACCCATCCATTAGAGATTCTATGTACACTGCTGTTTTTTGCATTGCCTTTCAATACTGTCCTCTTCTCACAAATATGAATCGAGTTAAGTGTTAACTAATTTATACGATGACAGATAATGTAATGCATGTAAAGTAAGGGTTATGGTTATACAAGACTATTTAAAAACATCATTAAAAATACAAAAGTGGATTTCCTGCGAACAATGAAGTCAAACCTTAGTTGTGAATCAAAAGGAGAAAGAAACTAGATACTACAGTAGGTAAATGACTTTGGAAAAGACAGCTAATTTTGTGTGCTTTGTTATTACTTTTTATATTGCATTTGAAAATAATGTAGCTCTGTCTTATTAGACTAATGCAGCTTTCTTCATGCTAGAATCTGGGCACATAAAGATAACCTTAGTTGCACAATTCTGTCTTCATCTTAAAAGAATTTGACAGGATCATGAGCATCACTAGGCTGACACAGGGTAGATGTTGCGTCCCACACAGCTGCTCTTAGCAGGCCAATTTAGATCTGACAGTTTACCTGATAAACATGTCTTTGGGATGTAGGAGGAAAGCTGGATTACCCAGAGAAACATCCCTATTAACACAGGGAGTGTTGTGTGTTCTAACCTGAACTGGACTGGGCTAAAAACTACTCCACTCTGCCACATTCATTATAAACGAGCCAATAAGCCTTTTTGTTTTTGGCAAATGTCTTGCAGTGGACTAGTGCCATATCAGGGGCTAATGTATTTCCTGCCTTCCTCCCAGTACTGCAGTAAAACACCCTGGCCCTCCACGACCTGGAATTGATTTAAGCAGGTTTGAAAATGTTATGTTTTTTTTAATGCCTGCATCTTTGGAGGATTAAATATATTAATAGCTAATTGACATTATTAGATTAGGTCAGGTGTTACGTTTTCATACTCCACAAGTCAGAAATTGCAGGCGTGGATCTTTGAAACAAATTATTGCTCAATTTGGGAGCGTGTTTAGATCTGGAACATAGTTGTAAAGACAACTATGACACTAAGACACTAAGCAGCACATTCTGACAAAGCACACAATGGGATAGAGGATACTTACTGTTTTTGTGTGTTCTCTTAATAGGAGATAAAGTACCAGATAGGATAAAATGAAAACATCACCAAACATATGTGATAAACTAAATGATTGAGTGTTGCACCTTCTATAAACACCAGTGTATTTGAACAGATGTATTTAAGTTCCAGGTTTTAAATGGATAAATAAAAAAATTAAATGTATGCGATAGGGTGCACCATTCTTACAATATCAGTTCATCTCAGTAAGTCAATGTAATGTTACAGTACATATCTCTGTACACCTACTGTCAATTTCCATGACTGAGATTTTTGTTTTTCACGTATTCCTGTTCCTGCAGAGTGGTGGCTCAGGCTAGGGATCTATACAAGTAATTGGAAGATTGCCGGTTCGAATCTCATAAACACCAGGGGCCTCATGTATAAATGGTGCGTACGCACAGAAATGTTGCATAAGAACTTTTCCATGTTCAAATCACGATGTATAAAACCTACACTTGGCGTAAAGCCACGCACTTTTCCATGGTACCTCATATCTTGTCATATGCAAGTTCTCTGCTCGGTTTTGCAGACTAGTGGCACCCAGCGTCAAAGCAATGCTACTGTTCCTGTGTGGTTACTCCTTATTTTCCTGACGCGGCTTTATAAATACACTGAAACTAACCACATATTGTTTATTAGTGTAATGCATCTGATTGTAATTACATTGTAACAATATAATGGTCCAGGGAATAGCCATAGTATTCCAAATACCATAAATGCTTTAGCGTTGTTACTCTAACTGCACCTTCTTCTTCTTTCAGCTGCTCCCGTTAGGAGTTGCTACAGTGGATCATCTTTTTCCATATTACTCTCACTGCACCACTTGGAGTATTTATATCACTGTATCTGAGTGGGAATCACAGCAGCAGCTGATCGGAAAGAGAATTATCGGTATTCAAGCACACGCTACCTCAGCCACGGCAAAACGTTTCAAAGCCTTTCCTGTACGGACCTCGCGGTTCAGAAACAGTTTCATCCCAAGAACTTTAAACACACTCAATCAAGTGCTCCTTGTAGAACTGTTTGTACTTATAAGTACAATTACCTCACTGTAAACTTGCACTACAGTTATAATATTACACAACCTGCGCCACTTTATAAAGCGCGTATTTACATATGATGACGATATCATTTTTAAGATGAAATGCAGCAAAATATGTTTATTATATTATACAGATAAAACTTTAACTGCATTTAAATAATCTATATTCTTCACTGGGACTGGTGTGAAGGATAGAATAATTAAACATGTACTACGAAGTTATTTCAATGTTACTTAAACGTTTTGAAGAATCGGCGCTCTAAGCTTATAGATGGCTTAACGTCTATTACAGAGCTGATTGTGTGGCGATCGGTTACTTGGAGAAAGAAAAACAAGGACTGCAGGGGCGGCCACGCCAATATATATTGAATATAAAACAGAAAGAGAAAATAATGACACAGTTAAAAACGCAGTGGCAAATTTCGACAAAAGTGAAACACTTGTGTCATGAGCACGAGGCGGCTATGCAGTGTCTGCAACGGACGTGGCCATCCACCGTGCATAAGATACCATATTGACATTGGCGGGCGAAGGGGCCACCGATTCTTCCTCTGCCCAGGGCCACCACAAGCCTAGAGCCGCCCATGAGTACTGCTGCAATAAATAATTTCATCGAAGGTCGCGCACAATCACTGCGCTGTGAAACCCATGTTTAATAATGTGCTTTAACTCCTGTCATCATGAAAATGATATTACGTATACATCTCAGTATTTGAGTTATTCAGAGAGCTGTAATATCACGAATGTAATGGATTCTGTGTCCTGTCGGAGGAAGAGAGCCGGTTTAAGAAGCAAGTAGTGATTCACACACATAGAGCACATAGATCACATACAAAACAAAGCATTTAACGTGCTATACTTTAATTACGATGTGATTTGAGAAACTGGTTAATTAAACGATTTTAAGATGAAGTTTATGATGTTCTACTTTAATGACAAAATAAATTACGTGATTAAAGTGGAAATTTCGAGATTGAAGTTGACATTTTGTGTTTTTTCCCCACTGTGTGCCTTTTTTTTCTCTGTACCCTAATAAGCTTTCATATGACACTCAGACAGTGGGCTACGACTCGCCTTTTCACAGCGACTTTGATATGTGATTTCTTTTTTATTTCCGGCACTGTGTGACTTTGTGAACGTGAGCTTTCAAGTTTCTCCAACACGCTATGTCACTCGATCAGCTTCCTTTTGTTGATTATACCATGATTTAATTAAACAAATAGTATGTCTTTCCTTTGCCTCCACTTGGTATTCGCTGAAATTCTTATATTTTTCCCCGTGCTTTTCCCATTGTCTTTTCACAGAAGGCTGAGCTTAAGGGCAATTTATATTGATTTGCATATTCAAAGAGGCGTAATTCTGGGAGGAGTTGGGGCGTTACATGAAGAGCATGCACGAGCGTTACTTTTCACGCCGACTGGGATTTATGTAGCGGAAGAACGCGGAAGTTGGAGTACGCACAGATTCCTGCATCTGGATTTTTCAGTGCGTAAGCACATTTCGGCTTTTGTGCTTACGCCATGTTATAGTGCGAATTCTACGCACGGCGTTATACATGAGGCCCCAGAAGTGACTCTACTCTGTTGAGTCAAAAAATCAGGAATGGTCTCCCTTAGACTTTCTTGTATACTTAGATATGGAAATGGATATTTGAGGAGTAAACTGCAAGACAATGATTATATTTTTATATTATGTACATTAAAGAACCTTCAACAACGAATCAAACCAAAATAATAATATATTGAACAATTACTATAAAAGCAAATTTGAATAAATTGGACTCTGCAGCTGCATGAATAAAAAAGTACCACTTTCTGGTTAGTGGAAATTGCTCAAAAGTTGAAAGAAAGTTTTGTACCTAATACTTGTATGCAAAATTTGGTTGACCTAACTGAAAGCGTACTCAATTTATTGTGTTTACATACACACACAGACATGCAGACATAAATCTAAAAATGGTATTTTCGGACTCAGGGAGGTCTAAATCATTGAGAGTCATCAAAATCTCGAAATCTAATTTTCGGGAAGATTCTAATACTTTTCCTACCTGGGCCGGTTCTAGACAGGCATATATGAGGGGGCAGACAGAAATATGAAGGGGGCATATGGTGGCGATGGAGGTGGGAAAGGGGTGGGGTGGGTGTGCTCTGGATAACTGTTTTTATCATGTAATTGGATTGCACTTTGTCAGGCCTCTACCCTAAGACCTGCCCAACTTGGGTGTCCCACCTGAAGGTTAAGCTTCTGCTGGTGTAGCTCTTAGGGTCACTGAGGCACGCAAACCCCCTGACCACGATAACGTGGCAATCCCTCAGGAGGAAAACTGAAAAATAAAACAACAACAAATAAAATATTCTTCATCAGATTGTAACAACTAAAAACATGACATTTACCTTAATTGGATGACCTATATCAAATATATTCGAACCCAACAATAACACTTCTCACTATTGCCAATATTAACAAAACTAAAAAGGGTAGGCCAAATTATAAAAAAAAAAAATCAATTCACCAAGTCTTGAAAAATAAAACTGAAAAACAGAATAAAAAAAATAAAATAAAATATTCATCTAGATGTTTACAACCAACAACATAAAATTTATCTTAATTGAATGGCCTAATTGTCAAATAGTTTTGCAAAATAAAGTAAGAATAAAATAAGACCTCTCAATATATCCAATATTTACAAAACTAAAAAGGGTTGGCATAGTAATTAAAAAAAAAAAAAAAATCACCATGTCTTTTCCTACAATTCTCAAACTAATTTGTAGAACACAACAGATTTAGAACAGAACATTTTCACTGTTTTCTTCTTTGTTTGTCTTTTTGTCTTGTTTTAAGTTTGTTTGTTTTGCAAGCAACTGACCTCTTTGTTTGCAACTGAACAGCTCCACTCTCCCTTCTCCTCAATCCACTCTACAACAACAGTCTCCTGTTTACCTTTGCAAAAACTCTTACAAATTCATTCATATCCAAGTTATTTGTTATGGACTTCTCATGGGCCAAGATCACCAAACTCCTCTTTCTTTTATGTAACATGGTGCAACAATAGGGGGTTAGGACCCGTGACAAAGTGGAGAAGGAACTCTCACACGATGCTGAAGGCACACCAATTAATTACCAGGGCTGTTACATCCAACTTATGCAACTCAGGAAAGGCTTCCTTGTGATCCTGCAGGAGTTTACACACAGTGGACAGGCCTATTTCCTTTAAACATTTTTTGAGCAGCATCTGTTTTGCCACAAGAACTTCATTTTTCAGACTTACAACATCTGTTACAGTGCCAGCCATCACAGCCAGAGGGTATAACAGGGTGGGATCTAGAAATGCACTAGATTTGGGTGCAAGACTAGATATATCTCTCATTAGGTCAATATTCTTGTGTGAAAATCTAGTTTCCATTTCTGAAATGGCCCTGTCAAGGATGTTGAGCAGGGATCTTTTCAGAGACTGATAGGGGGAAATGGTAGGGTCACCAGAGTCTGTATGGCCCAAAGTTGAGAGCACAACACTTTGACCCAGGTGTTTGCTCATTGTTCTCGTTTTCTTTGTTGGATGTGACTCATCCTCAGCAGGAGATAACACTCCCCAACCGTCATCCTCATGGATGTTTTTTAAGGAGTCCAGTGCTGCACTAACAACCTCAGAAGCACTGCAAAGATCAACTGACTGAGGCTCTAGAATAGCATTTGATGGTTTCAAGACAGCAAGCAGCCGCACTAGGAACTTTCCAATCTAAAGAAGTGATGCCTCTTAATTTGGCATAGCAGGCCTGATGCCTCGGTGCACAGGTTAACTGCAGCATCATCATCCTCTGTCATCTCAGATAGGATACTAAGGATTTGTTCTTGATTGTCCACAGTGCACCTTGTCACCTCATAGTGGCTTGTCCATCTGATCTCAAGCAGCCTTTTTAGACAAGGTGCATCATGTTTACTGAGCACATAGTGGTGGTGAAAAAAGTTGTAGAATGAACTAGATAGGCTAAAAAATCTTTTTGAACATGGCTCACTCTGCATGGCATGCATAACCACTAAGTGAAGTTGGTGGTTGTAGCGGTGGATATGTGGGACATATCTGTCAAGCCTCTTTTGGAGCAGAGCTTGTACACCACCTCTAACCCCACTCATCACAGAAGCCCTATCATAACACTGGCTAAGTATAGTACCAGCACTGTAGCCAGCATCAGAAAGGTGTAACAGTATCTCAGAGGTGATGTACTCTGCATCAAGTTGTTGCAAGTCAAGCAACCCAATAAGATGCTCCTCTGGCATGGAATTTCTGACAAACCGTATTATCACAGACAAATTTTCCACATTGCACCTATCCCTGATCCCATCACTTCTGAGACAAAACCCTGCAGAATCAGCACTTCCATATTTTTTCCTGACCTCTCCAAGCACCATGTCAGCCAGTGTTTGGATAATTTCATTTTGGATATCCTTAGACATGTATTTTGCATTTTTTGGGATACCCTTAGCAATGCTTGCTAGCTTCTCATCCTTCTCTAAGGTATATTCCATCAGTTTTAGAAAAATACCTGAAGCAATGTCATCATCATTACCCGCTGCATCATGTCTCAAGGTTTCTTCAGTCCCACGGAGCCCCAACTCATTTACACAGAGAAACCTTATAGTTTTACCAATACTCTTGACACAGTAATGTTTTTTTAAAGTTGTGTTTTACCAACCAATATTGAATCCACAGTCCACCCTGTGGCCTCTCTGCTTTTATGCTCAGTCCAGATGGTTGATGCATGCACATGGTTGTGGCTGGACACATGCCTCTGTAGCCCCTTGTCTCGATCAAGTGCTGCTTTCCAGTTGTTAAAACCAGTTAAGGTAAAAACTACATCCCTCTCATTAACAGTGCTGCCATATTTCTGACAGGGGAAACAGAAGCATGCGTCCCGCACAACAGAGTACTCCAGCCATGGTCGTGTTTCGGTACCAGGCAGGATTGAATGATCTTAATGTTGTACCACCAAATACACGTTTGGGGTAACTACCCAGTATTGGCTGGGATGGTGTATTGCCATTTAAGTCACTGGGTAGCTGAGCGGGTTGCTTTGGGGCAGCAATTGTTGGCAGAGGTACAGGAGAAGCAGTGCCTGTTGATGCCACAGGAGTAGACATGCTAGCTGCTGTCTCTGATGTACCAGCAGCAGCATCATTGCTACTGCTATTGGTACAGGCAGGAGCAGCACCACACTTTTTAAAAGTTCGGAAAAAAGGATGCATCTCACAGCATTAACTTTCCCTTTGTGAGCTGCTGGAAGCTGGGGTGGAAAGTGAATAAGCTTTACTAAAATCGCTGTGATTACATCAGTATATGAAACGAGAAAACTGCTGAGTGCAGAGTTGAAAGCTTCAGGCGGGGCTTTGTGTTGGGGTCTGACAGACACAGGTCCTCCAGTTGGCTCTATGCAGCAGACAGGTTCAGAGTGGTGCTTGTGGGATCGAGAAAGAAACACTTCTCTACCAGACTGAAACTGTGAGAAGAACAATGGACTAATCCCCCATTGACTGTACAAATATAGATGTATTTTTTAGTTGTTGTTAATTATCTCACTCGTCGTATGATTTTAACGACAGAGATTTGCTGCTTCCTCAAAGCCTCCCACTGTTGCGCAGCTCATTTTGCTCTGCTCTGCCTACTGAGAAACCTGACACTGGGTCATTTGCATACTAACAGTGATTGGATGTTTAGCTGGGGGGAGGGTGAGTGGGGGATCTCTGCCCAGTGCTGTGTGAGCCTGCGCACAAATAGAGCATGGAGGGAAAGAGCGAACAAGCGGTGAAACCTATCATCTCATTTGTGCCTTTTCCAGTGGATTTTTCAGCTATTGTAGTAAATCTTGTCCATATTCAGTTTGTATGTAATCTATTATTTTCTTTCTCAACTTCTAAAAGTTTGATTTAAGGAGGCAGGACATTTGTTTATGGGGGCGTAGAGCCGGCCCCGTTTCCTACAAGAAAGTAAATCAGACTGAAAGAAGTCTAAAACTTAGAGATTCATCAAAATTTTTGGACGACTACAATGCTTTCCATATAGTTTGTATTTGAGAAAGTAAAAGCAAGCCAAAAATTAATTATCAAATTACAAAGAATACTTGGTGAAATTTAGCACAAGTATCAATGATGATATGAGCAATATGGAATAGGGACATGACCTTAATGTCGACATTTTGTGCCGTCACCTGTATCGAAGGAGTGACAGTTCATAGGAGTGACATAATAAAGGAGTGAAACCTCAGATATAAATTTCAAAGGAGTGACAACCATCCAACCAATCATCCAAGTGATAGGTGAGGCGACGATTTTTTTGGCGACTGTACTTTCAGTTGTGTGTGGTAGGTGAATGTCACTCCTGTAATACGGCATTTATGTCACTCCTATGAAGTGTCACTCCTTTCAATGGGACCAGTTTGCACACATCCAGGTCATAACCGAGGAAACTCACAAACAAATGATGGCGAGTGTAGATAAAAAAAATGGAAGCAAAACAATTAAAATGCAAAAATCTTACATAAGTGTCAGAACCAAAAAACAATATAATAAGTCCAATCCTTTATATTCAATAAACCACATAGGATGTGAGAAAAACAGAAAACAATGTGCGGTAAAACCGATGTAAGTGAACATGAAGCACCAATATAACACCTTGGTGAAAGCTGTAAATGTAACAGCTTGTTAAAGAAGGAATGCCAGTTTTCCTGATGACCCGATCCAAAGTTTTCCAACTCAATGACAAGGACAGATTAGTTTTAAGGGAAACAAGATAAAGAAATGTTTTTGAGAGAAAGGTAAGATTTTTTTATGTAGAAAAATCTAAGGGAATAAGCATTTGGCATGAAAGTGAAATAGTTACTGAAAGAAAGGATAATGAAGACCGGCAAACCGATGTTTAAAGGGAAAACTCATCACTATCGTTTGAGGATTGCAGTGATCTGGAGCTCCATCAGTGCTTGGCAGGAAAAGGATCTGGGCAGAGAAGTACATTAAAGGGCACACTTAGACAAATGCCATGGACATCACCAGTTTTCATAACGTGTATGTCTTTGGGAAGTGGGTGGAAATAAACACAAACAGAAACAAGGAATATGTGTAAACTCTTTAAAGAGAGAAACTGTACCGGAGCTGAACTCGAGTCCCTGGAGATGTGGTGCAACAGCACTAATCTAGATGTCTTTGTGCCTCTCATTTTGTCATTATCCATCTACTAGACCTGGCAACTTTTCTGGTAGCACCAGGTACACATCCCAAATTCATTTCGTACTCTCAAGCATGTAGCCACACTCACACATTTAGGGGCAATTTAAAGTAACCAAATAGTATTGTTATAATGGAGCATATGTAGTTTTTCTTTCCTTCTTCATTATTATTAAGACCTAAACATTTTTAATGTTTCAGTCCCCATCTTTTTTTTTTTTTTTTTCATTTTCTAGCTGCTAGCCGTCACTGAAAATAACAGATTGAAAAGCTATGGGGGAGTAATTGACTTGTGAATAATAAACTGCTTTTGTAATTTAAGGGGAAGGATTATACATTTTATATCAGCTTTTTTTTCTGTATGACATTCTGTCAGTTCAGATATTGTAAAATCAAAAAGGTTCAGGGTATCAACAGCTCTTTCAATTGTATTCAATTCAAAATCTTCAGCTCGCTTTTTAAAAAGCTATTAATGTGAAAAGTGGATTCATGATGAGATGTTAATGGCAGCTGGTGACATTTTTAGGAGGAGCTGTACAAAACATGCATGGTGATTCTCCGCCTTGAACATTTTAATACTTGGAGGATTCATTTATTTTTTAGTTGACTTGGATTGTAGTGTAGAGGCCTCATACTTATTGGCCCACAGTGGCTACAGGGTTCTTTTCCAACCTATATCTTAATTAGAAAAGAGTGCTTAAAGAAAGGTGTCATTTAAGGGAATGGTTGTCCTCAGCTCTTTGTTTGTATCCTTAGAAACTTCTAAAATTAGCTTTCTAAAGGCAATATTTAGAAATAAGTGTTTGGGTGTGAGCATGGGAAGATCTAATGCGCTAAATATTTAATTGCTTTTATCAATAATTACAAGTACCAGTCTTTTGCTACTGGTTAATAAGTCTGGCCAGTCAGTAGTCATCAGAAGATAAGAAATACAGTAATGAGAACAGGCCATTCATCCCAAGATAACTCTCATTTCCTATCTACTTAACATTTGTCAAATCAAGATTTAAAGATCCCTATGTAGATCGCACTACATGGAAGCTCATTTCATGCATTTATCGTTTAGCAAACCTACATAGCACTGCAATTGGGTTTGCTTTCTGGATTGGCAGTCACTATGTTATAGGGTCTGGAGGTTGACATAGAAATATCCCTTCATGCCTTATTGTTGATGACTAAGTCTGAGAGGACTCTGCCCAGTAGGATTCCAGCTGCCTAGAGCAGGTGTTATGTGGACTATGATGACCAAAGTGGGAAATGGACGTTTCTGTGGGAAACTTTTCTTTTTAAAGGGAATGTAAAGGAAAAAAAAAAGAGGGAGCTAAGCAGAAGGCAAGGAGCTCGGCTATCCACGCCTATGAATAAAGCATGATCAGACTTCACCCAGGGACATCTACTATTTGTGGGTGACCACCCAGATGATAGAAACAACGAGGCGAATTCCCGAGAAGAGGCAAGGGTTTTCGGTATAATGGACCTGTGCTTCTCTGGGTGCTCCTGTTGGTGAGTTGGACTTGTGTTTTTAAATTGTTCAGGATGGCAAGAAGGCAGCCATATTCGCTTGAGGTCTGTTTTTTTCCTACATCCTGCAATGAGAACTGTACGACTGGATTCGCTGTTTCACAGAGACTATGTTTAATCCTTCTCTTTTTGCTTTCCTTTTCTTTCGTGTGTGTTTCATACCAGGGATTAAGTTTTGGCCACTGGGGGTAGGGAGGCTGGGAAAGGCGTCCACGGAAAAAGGGATCACTAATGAGCACCCAGTCACCTTTCATGTAAATGCATAAACATTGTATCCCAGATTACAATACACTTGCTTATTTAACCAATCTAACTAGCATCTGGGTTTCTTTCAAGTGTTGGTGGGTGTGGAGAGGGGGAAAGAGGGGTCGAGGACTGAATTTTTCTTAATGCTAATATATCCTTTGAACATCATCCACTTCCCTCTTGGGTGGTGAAATGTAGTAATCGCACCCCTTATTGGGCGATTCTTACAATAGTTTTTTTTCTGTGAATGTGATTGAGTATTTCCAAACATCTGTTTCAAATTTGCCCTTAACTAATGTCATTGTCTGCACCATTCTTCTTTGATGAAGAAAAAATCTAAATTAACCCTCAAAGCCATCCTAATTTTAAACTGTCACGTCACCACATAAAGCAGTACTCCACCCAAAAATGACATTTATTATGTGTTACTTATTCCATATAGTTTACATTGATGCCCGAAATCTGCCTCTACCTCATGCTCCTTGGTTAAGAGTCCTGTCTTCAATTCAAAAAGTCAATCCCATGTGATTTTAGTTCCCTGTTAATGATATATACTGATAATTCCAGAAGTAAACATTTAACAATATTTTAGCAGAAAAGCATGTGTTTTGCACATTTTGAGCACATGACCAAATAACTGACATGTGGATTTTACAAGACGAGTGGCATGGAATTTTTTTTTCTATACACATTGAGATCCTATCCAGACAAATTCTTTTGTGGTCCCAATTGCCAGTTACTCTGCAATATTCTGCTTCTTGGTATAGGGATTCACTATCACCAGCTCTAACAAACATGGGGGTGTCCTCACAATACACAGAAAAGTGCAACTCTTTTGGTTATATGCTACTTACTAACCAAACTATGTCTTGCTTAAGCGCAGTTGCTCTTATTATTGAGGAGCAACCTGAATAGCCTTGATGAACCCTGTGAATAAGAGTAGCATCAGACTCACAGTTGGTACCAATTTATTATTTCAATCACTCTAGATAGAAGACAATGCATAGGAAATATAAAAGCAATGTGGTATTTATTAATTTGTAACATACCAAGAAGAAAATAGTATAGAAAATTAAACAGATAGCAAAGTCTGGACCTAAACTGTTAGAAAAGCTGACTGAAAATCGGAGGTGTCAGAGAGTGAATGTTCTGGGCTACTTTTGGTTTAGTGATCTGCATTGTTCATAGTTGTTTTCTGACTTCCAAATCAAATGATCATGTGTACCATTGGTTTTCCTCCTCTTACTTTCTCTACTTTTCACCTCCACTTTGGTCCATCAGATGTACCGTATTTATGAAACATGTAACATTGAACACTTTTGATTGGCCATCCTGTCCTGGTGACGAATAACTCTGATCAGAATGTTTGATCTTTTAAGTACATCCACAGTACTTCCTTTCCTAAGTGTAAACTAATTTGACAATTCCTAGTTCTATGGCCAGGTTCTGTGGAATGTACTTATTTCCTATTCCCAGATAATAAAGTAAATAGTAAGAGCGGAACAAATGCATAAATCATAGTACAATACAAAATGATGCTTGCAATGCCTGTAAGTACTGTAAATTTAGTTCATCTCGGTTTGTTTGAGTAAAATTATTAAAACTTAATAAAAACAGTTTGCAGTTGAAAATTTTAAGATGTTCCACACCCGAACACCCTTCTCCCATGACACTAAATTTGATTATGTAAGTTTGATGAGAGATGTATAAAATGGATGGATTCATGACATTATATGATGATGTCTGTATCCTTTAATATATTTTAAATTAGTATAAATTACAGAATAAAGAAGACAGTAATGAAAAATTCAAAGGAATTCAAAAGAAATCATTATGCTTCCTAACAATAATGTAAAATAAATGCATTTTTTAATGTGTAAGATAAAAATATTAATAAATAAAACAATTAGAACATTGTGGGACAATATTTTTTTTCTTTGAAGAGAGGTAATTAATATAGAATTAATTCTTTATCACTCATGTAGTTTTAACAGTTATTCTTCTAAGTGTATTTTTGGTAGGGAAAATTTTGAGCAGATCCAGCAAAGTCTAAGGAGGATGGACTGGGGTAAGCTTTAAGTGTGGAGACAGTCGAAGAGCAGTGGAACAGTTTTAAAAATGTTTTATATGCAATGTAGGAAAGGTACTGTACATACTTAAATGTGGAGGTAATAGAAAACGTTAAACAACTCCGCAGTGGGTTAATAAAATATTAAAAAAGAAACTGCAAATGAAAAAACAGCTGTGTAGGGCGCATAAGATTAATAACTCCAGTGTGAAACATAGGGCATAGGAGAACATGAGGACAACCATTAAGAAGAATATTAGGGAGGCTAAAAGACAGTTAGAGAGGAATATAGCAGATAAGGTGAATGATGACCCAATAAGATTCTTTCAGTATTTTAGTAGTAAAAGAACAGTCAAGGAGGAGGTGCATCAGAATAGTAAAGGGGAATTAAAAAATACAGACAATGGAATAGCAGGTGCTTTAAACGTGCATTTTTCTTGAGGTCATCACATGTGAGGAAGTAAATAAACTCCCAGTGGTAAAATAGACTCCTAAGGGGATACTGAATGATGTAGAAAGTTTAGAGAGAGAAGTACTGCTTAGATTAAATATGTTTGATTTCAGCCTATCAACAGGACCAGATAATATTTACCCTCAGGTTCTTAAGGTTAAGGTTAGCGAGTACATATATAAATACTTGATGCATATTTTTAGGAAGTCAATATGCACTACGATAATTCCGAAGGACTGGAAAATGGCAAATATTATCCCATTATATAAAAACAGTGACTTGGCAGATCCAGGTAACTATAGGCCAGTAAGCTTAACGTGCATTACAGGAAAAATAATGGAAAGAATTATTAAGGATAGGATTGAGCAGCATATTGCAAGGACAAGAGTTTTATTGAACAGTCAGCATGGGTTCAGAAGAGTGAGGTCATGTTTTACCAACATGCTGGACTTTTATGAGGAAGCAACAAAATGAGAGGCTGGGTATCAAACTAAAATAAATGAGAGTTAATTTTGTTGTTTGTAGATGGGTGCAAAATTGGCACAAACAAGGAAGCAGAGGGTTATGGTGTGAGGAATCTTATCAGAATTGGCTGACGTTAAGAGTGGTGTCCCACAGGGTCAGGGTTAGGGCCACTGCAATTTTTAATATATAGGGATCGGCAAAAGCAGGTTTACAGTTTGTATAGAAAAAGAAATGATATAAAAAGACACAAAATAATAACAATAATAAGAAGAAGACAAATAAATAATAAAATAATAAATAAATAAATCTATACTAATAAACGGCAAAGCCCTCACTCACTCACTCACTCACTCACTCACTCACT
>JANRMT010062841.1:57448658-57472068 GCA_026402145.1 Polypterus bichir lapradei | reverse complement strand
CCCGATCTACATACTCTCAAATAAATAAGCCACACACCGTGGCGTAATTGTAGAGGCTTCGCCTCTATCGCCTACATCCGAGGTTTGATTCCCGAGAGGGGATGTACTGAGTATGTACTCGTGCTTCTCGGTTCATTTTAACCTCGCATTTCCTTGGTTTGAGACGTATGAAAAAATATGCAGTTAACGCAGAATCATGTTACGTTATTTTTAAAATCTTTCCTATTCTTCAGTGAGCAAAGTTTGACAAAGTTGCGTGTAGCGTGTATTGTAGTCGATGCGCTGATGCCTATTAGGGACTCCACATACATAGCGATTTGCTTGCGCGAGCGGGCGCAAAAGCCTTTGATGGTTGCCGGCTCATCGCACGCTCTGTCTGAATGGTTCCATTGCTTACCATGTGTTTACTACGCGCGACCAAAACTCTAAATGTGTGTAGTCCCTTAGTCAACGTTCAACTTGCATGTTTCATAGTTGCGTCGCGAAGGCGATAGATTTCATGTGAGACGCGTACGTTCCTCAACGGGATTGCGAGTCAAGAGAAGCGGCAAAAGACAGCGGGGCTGCGGCGATCTCTGAATTGACTGTTTGTCACTGTGTGCAGAGCTGCCTGTCGCTTAGAACGATTAAATAAGCCGGCTTTCTAATCTAGGCTGGTTTGGTTTGGGTTGATTCTATTTGTTTGGACTACACAAAGGCTCAGGACTTGTGGTTCTACACAAACGTACGTTATGACTATGATATGCTGTTTCATTGAGAAAGTATGTACAGATTTTTTTAACACTTTGAGCCCACGTTTTCACCGGCAATGTATTTTTACATTTAAAATGACCATCGGTGGCGCACGTGGGGCTCAAAGTGTTAATGAAATATTTCAGAAAAATTACAAACTTTTACATGTTTACTTATTGCCCAATGCACACTGACATGACATTAGTGTGTATTGTGTATATGTCACTTGTGTGAATTAGGCCCAAGATTATTACAAAATGATTATTATATTTGAATTAGCCCTTTATTCTACCTATTTTGTAGAATGTCCGAGAGAAAGACAAAACGTGAAAGCGGGTTTGTTTTCCGAATCTCTGCATTGCATTACGCATTTTTCTCACGTTGCCTGTATCAGTGGCAGCATCTGAAAGGAGCTTCTCAAAACTCAAGATAATTAAAAATGATCTCCGTTCCACTATCGGGCAACAACGATTGAGTGATGTGCTTCTGTCTATAGAATCTGAAATTTGTGAAAAACTGGATCATTTAAACATAATAGATGAATTTGCTACTGTTAAAGCTAGGAGAATCATTCTTTGATGTTTAACTAATAAATTAATGTATGTATGTGATTTTTTTATTTTTGTGATTCTTTATTTAGTTTTTATAAAAACTAATCGTTTGAAATTAAATTTTATTTATACATCCCGACTCTAACCCTAACACCGTCTTAATCCTGTTTGAAGTAGTACATGTAATAGTAATATCCGTCATATCATAATAGAAAATAGGTACGTAGGGCGGCGAAACCACATTCGCACAAAGGCGGCCATCTACCCAGGATCGGCCCTGTGTGCGATTACATACGATTAATCAAGATTAATTATTACACAGCCTCTAATTAATTGGATTAATTTTTTTAATCGAGTCCCACCCCTAATATATATATGTAGATTTGTATATATATATATATATATGTTTATATACAGTATATATGTAGATATGTATATGTGTATATATGTGTTTGTGTGTATATATATATGTGTATATATGTATATATGTGTGTGTGTGTATATATATATATATATATATATGTGTGTGTGTGTGTGTGTGTGTGTGTGTGTGTGTGTGTGTGTGTATATATATATATGTATATATATATATATGATGTGTATATATATGTTTATATATGTGTGTGTGTGAGTGTATATATATATATATATATATATGCCAGCAACACTCATGACAATGACAAAACAATTATATTGTCAATCATGTTACGTTATTATTAAAATGTTTCCTTTTCTTTTTAGTTCTCTGCTGCCAAACGCGGGTATTTTGCTATATATATATATATATATATATATATATATATATAATATATATATAATATATATAGATAGATAGAGAGAGATGACAACAACACTCATATCAATAACAAAACAATTACATTAACAATCATGTTACGTTATTTTTAAAATATTTCCTTTTCTTTTTCATAACTTCTTTAACACACTACTTCTCCGCTGCAAAGCGCGGGTATTCTGCTAGTACATAATAATAGACAAACTCTGTGTTTCACATACTCACAACTATACTGTATATAAGTGATTTGGAAAGGAATATAAGTGACAAGCTGGTTAAGTTTGCAGATGATCCGAAGATAGGTGGACTGGCAGATAATCTAGAATCTGTTAAAGCATTACAGAGGGTCTTAGTCAGCATACAGGCTTGGGAAGATTTGTGGCAGATGAAATTTTGATGACAGTAAGTGTAGAGTATTACATGTTGTGGCGTATGGCCGGCCGTTCATCCCGGCCAATACCCCAAGTCGCCAGGTGGAGCCCTCCCTGCAGTATGGAGGTTCCCCGAATGCCAGCAGGGAATCCTGGACATTGGAGTTTTTATACACAGCCCTGCTGGATACCATGGGGGCCACTAGGAGAAGCTGCAGGGAGGAACAGTGGTTATTTGCCTTATGCCCTGGAAGTACGTCCGAGTCACATGGACAAGGGGAATGACGTGCTTCCGGGGTGAAGAAAGGGACTTGTTATCTGACCCGGAAGTGATAGGAGATCACATGGATTGGGGATTGGAACACTTCCGGGTCAGGGAATATAAAAGGACTGTGGCAGTCCCAGGCGGCAAGCTGAGCTGGGTGGTAGGAGGGCAACGCGTCTGGGAGTGGTGGAGAGTTTATTATTGATTGTAATTGGTGAATTTATGAGTATTGTGGAGGAGAGGGTGCTTTGTGCACTGTGCTGTGAAAATAAAGTCAACATTTGGACTTTTATCTGGTGTCTGGCGTATTGGACAGGGGTTCAAAGGAGCGATACTGCCCCCTATCTGTCACAATGTATAAAGTAAAAATGTTTGGTTTGATTACGCAGTGGGGGGGTCTGAAAATCCAAAGTACACCTTAAGAGAAGGATTTAGGAGCCATAGTGGACGACACACTCAACTGCCAGACGGTGTTCAAAAGCCATTAAGAACACTAACAGAATATCAGGTTATATAGCATGATGTGTAGAGTACAAGTCCACTGGAGGTTATTCTCAAGCTTTATAATGCATTGGTGAGGCCTCATCTTGAGAACTTTGCACAGTTTTGGTCTCTGGGGTACAAAAATGACACCTTTCTGGTGGAATGAAAAGCAGGTCAGATAAGCCAGGTGTCTTGACTTAACGGAGGCTTACTAGCTACGACAACTTCCTGGAATACCCTATTTTGCCCAAACATTAGAAAGTTTTTCTTCACACAGAGAATTATAGACACATGGAATAAACTACCAAGTAGTGTGGTAGTCAGCAAGACTTTATGGACTTTTAAAACTAGAGATGTTTTTTCAGAAGAATTAAGTGGATAGCACTGGTGAGTTATGTTGGGTTGAATGGCCTGTTCTCGTGTAGATTGTTCTGAAGTCTGAATTAAATGATACCATTGTCTTTCAGTTGGACATGCTACTGTCTGTCTGCAACTGCCATAGACCAGCACTAAAGTTGCTCTTTCCAACTATTAAGACATAATTGTAGTGTATCTTTTATGGAATAAAATAGCTTTATGTTAAGCCTGGCTATTTGTGGACCACATTGAAGACAGTATTATTTTTTCTCATACTGTCCACAAAAAAAACAAGAATTTCTTTTGAAGAAATTGAGGACATATAACCTAATACATCTGAAAAACTAGCCTGCTTCCTCCTTGCTATAAGTAGGTGAAGTGATGAGTATATTGTGCTGAGCAGAAGGGTAATGTCTCCAGTAATGAACAAACTGATCTGGTGTTAAGTTGGCCCTGTCAGGGCCATGACCAAAATGTTTTATTCCTTATATTTGTTTAATAGTTAAAGTAGTAATCCAGTAATCAGTGGCACTTCTGTTGGGGCTGTTGTTTAATAAGAGTGTTAAAGTTTGAAATAAAGTTTAGGTTTTAGTGTGAATATTTGCATCACAATTTTGCCTAACAAAGGTGTTTTCCTTGAAAATGGATTTCTTTTTTCACCCAAGTGAAATTTGAATTTACAGTATGCGTAGCAGGTTTTTACAATTAGTGCTTTATTTTATTAAGGACTGTAGAAAATTTACTGGGCAATTGAATGCAGAAACACTGTTTGAGCTGATAGTTTTGAGCTAATGGAGAATCAGAAAAATGTCTGTTTGTTTTAATAATGTGACACAAATGATCTTTGCACAATTATTTCAGCAGTTTTCATGGAACTCTGATAAATAAAAGTAGACCAGTAGCCCAGCACAGAGTCGAGTAGTGAATGCTTGTTCTTGTGCATCCATTTCTCCAGCCTTTTTCTTAGTTACTCAAATACAGGGCAGAATTGGCCTAAATGTAACTGTACACTCTGATGCTATTGCAATGCATTGTTTTTCAGTAAACTTGGTTCTTACTAAGCATTCATACTATGTCATTTAATTATTTACTGATGTACAGTGCAGTGCATCCAGGAAATATTCACAGCACATCACTTTTTCCACATTTTGTTATGTCACAGCCTTATTCCAAAATTGGATTAAATTCATTTTTTTTCCTCAGAATTCTACACACAACACCCCATAATGACAACATGAAAAAAGTTTACTTGAGGTTTTTGCAAATTTATTAAAAATAAAAAAATTGAGAAAGCACATGTACATAAGTATTCACAGCCTTTGCCATGAAGCTCAAAATTGAGCTCAGGTGCATCCTGTTTCCCCTGATCATCCTTGAGATGTTTCTGCAGCTTAATTGGAGTCCACCTGTGGTAAATTCAGTTGATTGGACATGATTAGGAAAGGCACACACCTGTCTATATAAGGTCCCACAGTTGACAGTTCATGTCAGAGCATAAACCAAGCATGAAGTCAAAGGAATTGTCTGTAGACCTCCGAGACAGGATTGTCTCGAGGCACAAATCTGGGGAAGGTTACAGAAAAGTTTCTGCTGCTTTGAAGGTCCAAATGAGCACAGTGGCCTCCATCATCCGTAAGTGGAAGAAGTTCGAAACCACCAGGACTCTTCCTAGAGCTGGCCGGCCATCTAAACTGAGCGATCATGGGAGAAGGGCCTTAGTCAGGGAAGTGACCAAGAACCCGATGGTCACTCTGTCAGAGCTCCAGAGGTTCTCTGTGGAGAGAGGAGAACCTTCCTGAAGGACAACCATCTCTGCAGCAATCCACCAATCAGGCCTGTATTGTAGAGTGGTCAGACTGAAGCCACTCCTTAGTAAAAGGCACATGGCAACCCGCCTGGAGTTTGCCAAAAGGCACCTGAAGGACTCTCAGACCATGAGAAACAAAATTCTCTGGTCTGATAAGACAAAGATTGAACTCTTTGGTGTGAATGCCAGGCATCACGTTTGGAGGAAACCAGGCACCGCTCATCACCAGGCCAATACCATCCCTACAGTGAAGCATGGCGGTGGCAGCATCATGCTGTGGGGATGTTTTTCAGCGACAGGAACTGGGAGACTAGTCAGGATAAAGGGAAAGATGACTGCAGCAATGTACAGAGACATCCTGGATGAAAACCTGCTCCAGAGCGCTCATGACCTCAGACTGGGGCGACGGTTCATCTTTCAGCACGACAACGACCCTAAGCACACAGCCCAGATATCAAAGGAGTGGCTTCAGGACAACTCTGTCTTGAGTGGCCCAGCCAGAGCCCAGACTTGAATCCGACTGAACATCTCTGGAGAGATCTTAAAATGGCTGTGCAGTGACGCTTCCCATCCCACCTGATGGAGCCTGAGAGGTGCTGCAAAGGGGAATGGGCGAAACAGGCCAAGGATAGGTGTGTCAAGCTTGTGGCATCATATTCAAAAAGACTTGAGGCTGTAATTGCTGCCAAAGGTGCATCGACAAAGTATTGAGCAAAGGCTGTGAATACTTATGTACATGTGATTTCTCAGTTTTTTTATTTTTAATAAATTTGCAAAAACCTCAAGTAAACTTTTTTTCACGTTGTCATTATGGGATGTTGTGTGTAGAATTCTGAGGAAAAAAATGAATTTAATCAATTTTGGAATAAGGCTGTAACATAACAAAATATGGAAAAAGTGATGCGCTGTGAATACTTTCCGGATGCACTGTAAATGTCACTCCTTCCTCTGCAAAGCACATTTGTAAATTAAATACATAACTGAGGAAGTGTATCACACCTACACAGCTAAGTACTTGTTACGTAATAAAGACAAGTAACTTTGGATATAACATGTATAATATTTAATATCAAATAAATAACTTTGAATGTACAGTGTCGCAAAAACGAGACATATGAGTCATGAAAAGGTTTGGGGCAGCCACCCGTATAATTGATTTCCTGGCTGCAAAGTCAAACAAATGAATACTGCACTTTTGTGCACAAAACTGAGTCCAAAACAGAACTGAGGGAATAGGGAAAAGGTGGAGGCTTTTAAAGGGGAAGACAGGAAGTGAAGTCAAAGGGGTCGGGCTCATGAAGGTCTTCTGCCATTGGTGCGAGCCCGGACGTGGCATCACAGGGGCTGGAGCCGGCAAGGTCTCCTTCCATTGGCTCGATCCCGGAAGTGATGTCAAGAGGACCAGGTGGGATCTCCCGTGAATGGTCTGCAGGCAAGGGAGAAAAAGAGTCAGTGCACTCTGCCACCGCCCGGTCTGTCTCGAACTGCCCTTACTCAAGCCCTTTAGCTGCCTCCCATGCGCATGTGTGTGATAACAGATATTTAGAACATTAATATTTTATAATTTTTGCAGATTTCTTTTGCATGTGTATTATGAAAAAAATGTGATATAAGACAAATTTTGGTGAATACCAAAAAAATTTAGAAGAGTTTTACCTACAATAATCCTGTCAGTGACAAAAAAGTGGTAAATAAAGACATAATTTAAATGTTTATTTTAAATGTACTGTTTAGGGCCTAATGCTTTACCATTTTGTAATGGACATGGAAGATTATTTTAAATGAGATTTCAGCAATATTACATACACTAATAAAATTTAAAAAAAAAAAGCTTTGGAATCTTTCTCTGAGATTTTGCTTCACAATGACCTTGAATTTCATGAACTCTCCATTCCCAACACTTTAGCTTAGAATGGAATAGGCTAAGAGATGAAACGTGAATTGCCCTAATCCTTTCTGGTGGAACCAAAATCAGGTCAGCTAAGCCTGGTATCTTGATTTAACGGAGGCTTACTAGCTAAGAGAACTTCCTGGAATACCCCAGATGATGTAACTACAAACATGAATTCACTTTGTTTGTCTCATAACTGTCTACTCCATTTTGTGGGTGGAAGAGAAACAGCAGTTCAATCCAATAAAAAACATCCTGCCCTCTAGGCGCCCTGTAAGACACAAACTCATAGCATAAGGTCTTGAGATACTGGCACTGTATTATAAATAAGGTCACAGCATTATGTTGGCACAAACGTTAGCACTGCTGTTTCAGAGATCCAATGTTCTGGGTTCAAACCCACACCCAGTCACTATTTTTGTTGAGTATGGACATTTTCCTCCTCGAATGTTTCCTCCCACATCTCCCAAAGCATGCTGGTTAGGTTGTCCGATGACAAGTGTGTGGACACTAGTGAGTTCTGCAACAAACTGGGCGTTCCCAGCCTTATGCTCAGTGCTCATTGGGATAGGTTGCAGCCCCCTGCCTCACTGAAATGCATTGGCACATTTAGCTGATCATAACAGTTAAAGTAAATCCTGTATCAGTTCTTCATCAACTGTTCTTTCACAGTTTTCATCCTAACTTATCATTTTATGAGGTGACTCGGAGAAGAGGCATATAATGGTGCGCATTCATAGAACTGGGGGGAAGACAGGTCACTTGAGCTTGAGAATCTTCATGTTAGGCGAAGCTAAATAAAGCATTGTGTTAGCATGTGATGAATGTGCTGAAGAGTCTGTGGTGATCTTTTGGTTGTGTCTGAATATTTTGAAACAAAAAAGGTCTATACTGTAAGGCCAAGTCAAAACCACAAATAACAGTTCTGCTTTACAGATCAGCATTCTATTTAGGCACATAGACTGGCAGCAGCAGCAAGATTATTTTGGAGGCCTACTGAAAGGTGGACTGTAGTAGAACCAGAAGCTGGTGAGAGAAGATAATGAGTGCATAATGAGTAGTATGACATGACAATCAAATCCGCTAAAATTTAGATTTGTTCATTCTCAGTCAGTAGTTAGAATCACGATCCCGCAGTCACTGTCTATGTAAAGTTTTCTTGGTTTTCGTTGAGTTCTATGAAATTGTCTGTGTGTTTGCTAGATCTAAATCTAAACTGCCCTGGTCAGAGTTGTATTTGTCTATAGTAATTTGGAACTAATTGCCTTATAGCTAAAGTGAAAACCTTTCTTATAAAACACGTTGGGTGACACATTGAGAACATTTGGCTATTAGCTAACCAAAATAAGCTTGATAAATTTAATTAATCTTGTATCATTTGGAAAATCTCTGAAAAAAGAAGTCCAATTAAAATCTCGAGCACATAGAGACTCACCATTTTTATGTGGTTAATACACAGACTAATGAACTTCCAGGACCCACCTTTTGTGTTAACTTGGGGACAAAAACACAATCACCACATGTGCCAGTCTTCTCTCTCTCTGTATGTCTCCATTGCAAATAGTCTTCTGCAAAACAGAAATAAAGATCTGCAGAGTCCTTTTCATGTCCTTTTTTCACCAGGTACATTTTCACATTTTCTTCTGTATCCCCCAAGACTCCAATTTGTAGAAGAAGATTGACCTTTTTTGTTTTTTTCAATGACAATATTAAAAATATCTAAGTTCTCCTTATGGCCACTGTGTAGAATGATACTAGCAGTGCATGACAAGAGTGGTGGCAGAACTACACAGTACAATAGAATTTGTTGTTACTGAGCCTGTGAATGCCACAACCTGAAAAGAAGTCAGTCTTCTCATTGTGTTGATCCCTATGCAGTTAACAAAGTCATGATGTATGAGAAAAATTTGATGGCTGAAAAAGAACAGCTCACTGTTGTTTATTGTACCTCCACTCACTTATCAAAATTTGACTTGAATCAAGGCTATCTGAAGATGCGTCCACATTATGGAAGTACTCTGAATTGTTCCCCCTATCATTGCTGGTGTGGCCATCGCTGGGTTGCAAGCACATGAGAACAAAAATTACAGTTTCAGCTTCTGAGGTGTGCTGAAACTGAAGCCTCCCCCTAACTCCATCCACTGAAGTGCTTAACAGTACTCTATGATATTTTCTTATCTCTTACCAGACTCATTTCTTCCACTTGCTGTCATTTCAACTCCCATTGAGCTTAAAAAGGTAAAAATGGGTCCTGAAGCCACAAAGGTTGAGAAACGCTTCCAGATTTCCATTTGTTAAATAAAAAATGAATAAAGTAAACAAAAAAGTTGGAGTATTAGGAGTACTGCTACCAGATATATAACACTAATCCCTGTGGGAGGGCAGCTTAGCACTGCATGGCTAATTATGCATGCAAATTAGCCATGTGCCAAGCAAGGATTTTAAAACAAGGCTTAAAGGATCCTCTCTCTGTCCCTCTCATCATCAGAAAACACAGGATACGTAGTGAAACAATAAAAACAGAGCTACAACTACAAACAATGGAAAGAGCCAGTCTCACGCTGCCACTTCTGGGGAAGGCCAATGTGTGCCCAAGACTGAAACTCTGTGAGCGCTATGATTTATATGTAATGCACTTATTGCTAAATTGTGGCTGTTTGTTGAATTTTGTTTATGGTAATTATTCTGTCTGTGTCTTTTGTTGTTTGAGGCGCGTTGATGCAGTAATTAGCATTGCAGTGTGTGGCAGATGACCAGGGAACTTGCCCCACCAGGACGCCCCTGTGGTAGAAGGACTGGGGGAGGTGATATACAGGGGACAATACCTCCCCCAGAACCCGAGAGGGTGAACCCCGTGAAGTATGTCGGGACCACGGGCTTGGAGGTTGGAAGCTCAGCCCTGTTGGGGCCTGTGGTCACTGCCAGGGGGTATCTGGACAGTCCCGGTGCCCTGGACACCAGCACTTCCACCACACCAGGAAGTGCTGCCAGAAGAGAATCCAGGCACACCCGGAGTGCTTCCGGGTGCCCATGCAGCACTTCCGCCACATTAGGAAGTTCTGCAGGAAGTCCATCAACGAGCACCTGGAGCACATCCGGGTACAACATAAAAGGGACTGCCTCAATCCATTCAGGGAGCCGGTGTCAGGAGGCAGAGGACAAAGCTTGTGAGAGAGGAGTGGAGGCGGCAGAAAAGAAAGAGACAAGGAAAGAAAGGACTAAGCTATATTGTGGGTTTGTGTATTGTGTGCTGGAAAAGGTAGCGAAGAAAATAAACGTGTGTGTTTTTGGGACTTCTCTGTTTCCTGTGTCTGTCTGTAGTCGGGCTAAACTTCCACAAGCGTCAGAGCTTAGACCAAGTATTTGGCCATATTAATCGTTGGAATATAATTGGCTGACATTTCCTTAGCCCTCAGGGACATTTAAAAGGCCGTTGCTCCATTAAAATGCATTCAAAACTAGTTCAACTCTTTCTTCCTCATTGACTTTAATGTATTTCACAGATTTTGGCAAAGTTCACAAACATTTCTGTGATTTTGCTGAACTCAAGGCAAAGCAAATTCAGTGGACTTTTTTCATCATTACTAGCCCTGCTGGAAAAAGATGCTGAGCTTTTACTGCATACCGCACAAGAAGACATTGTGGTGGCAGGCAGTAGATATTATTTTACTAACATCAATGACATCTCCAAAGATCTGCGTCCATTTCGTTTCATATAGGATAAATTGTTCTATTAGGAGACACGTGACACTGTTAGTAGTGCTGAGTGCAGGGGCACACATTTTTACATCATCAGGGTCACTACTGGCACCTGGGTATTAACTGCATTAACTTTTGGGCGCTGAATTTTGTGTTGCAGTTAAAGTAAACAGTGCTTCTGACTCCACTGCCTCTTCACGTTTTAGTCTCTGGCCTTGCTATCAAAGAGGACTCCTATAACTTGATATTTGGAGAAAGCTACAGAGACTACTACCGCACTAAGTTTCCTTGATAAAACATGGGAGAGTTCTAAAATTAATGAAAAAAAAAGAACTTTAATATCAGGCGGTGGTTGAAATACAAGATTTGCTTTTCGTGGTGACAAACTCATGCACATGACCAGCTGTCAAAAGGCAAGTGACCTGTTGTTGATGCCACTTTAGAGGCAGTGCTCATAATGTACAGCACCTTCACCGCCTCAAGTTCTGTTCTGCCTAATGAGTCGCAACAATCTGTTTGTTCCAGCAGCCTCTCCTGAGAGAGTAAAACTCATTTTCCAGAAAGTCCTTGGAGACATTTTCTCCGGTCTCATTACGCTCATTCCCTGCTATTAGAAAAATGAATAAGCATGCTTTTACTTGCTACATTATAAACCGGAGTATAGAAACAAAGCAAAAAAGGGTTTTCTTTAATTCAGTGTATATTAAAGCCCAGTAACTGCTAAAAGCATACCACATTTGTTTTCCTTACATAAGTTTGCTAATTATCAGTCAGTTAACATGAACAGCTTTGCTGTCTTGCAGCAGATAACAAACTTGCCTATTATCAATGGGCAAAGCAATTTAATAAAGGCTTTAAAATGTTTATTTTACTACAGATTAAGTAAAACGGGTGATTCCAAATAGTCATTGATGTGAGCACTTCAAAAAAGGAAATATTGTCAATTGACAAATATGAATAAAAAAAGTTGTAAGCAACTTTGAACCATTAAGGCCGACAAAACATGAGAAATGGGTCATCATTACAGTACATCTTGATAAGTAAAAAATAACCAATATAAAAAAAAGACATCAGGGTTATTTCCAGTCAATGAGAAGCAACCTCTTGTGTAATTTTTGCTATGCTCTTTTTGGTCATTATAAAATGCTCTTTCTAACAATTTTGTTAAAGTTTAACTGAATGTACAGTTAGAGTAATATAACATTTGAAAACACACTTGAATATAGAAAATTTTTGCTTTCTCTTTATTATCAGTACCAAGGTGTTTTACCGTGGTAGCCATTATGGATGTGGTGAAAAATTAAGCAAAGCAAAATGACACCTTTTATTGGCTAACTAGAAAGTAAAGATTACAATATGCAAGCTTCTGAGGCAACTCGGGCCCCTTCTTCAGGCAAGATGAAGAAGATCGTAATTTTCAGTAATCTAACCACACGAAGTAGAAAGTTGTGTGTTCACTCTCAGACTTTATTAAGATCCACAACCCAAAAATGCAAACAAACAGATGAAAGTAACAGAGTAACAATGATCAGGTAAATCTGCTTATGTCATCCTTCCAGAATTAATTTTCCAAAAGGCTGAGACAGCCAGTGCTTATAAACGAGACAGAGTTTTACGTCTTAAAATGTCTCAAAAATATCACTTCTGGAAATCAAACTGCTTTCATTTTAAAGGTAAAGCAATTCCATAAAAGCTAAAAGTAGGTGTGATATTGCACACCAGTGCTTAATTCAAAAGCCAGAAATGGAAATGTACAGGTCAACAAAACCTTCACTTCAAATACTGTCTGGACAGCAGATCGTGAGTGGAAAACGCTTACTTCTCGGGTGTTTGCATTTTTGTCCACAATAGCTTACCTGTAATTTTGCAATATTATTTAGGAATTCTTTTTGAAAATAAAGCAGTTCTGTCACATAATGATAGAGAGATTCACTGGAATTTACATCCTTGAACGTAATGTTGTTATTAATGTGCCATTACTGTATGCTTGGAAAAAGATCATTTGGGAATGAAGTAGTAAGTACAGCATGCTGATGAGAATTGGCAGTATCTCTACTAAACAATACTTGAAGTTTAATGGTAACTTGAAAAAAGTGCCTGGAGTCTGCAGAATAGTGGAAAACTAAACCCGCTGATACATTTTTATTTTTGATTTTATTTTTTTTTTTGTTAGTTTTACCTTCACAGCTGACATTGTGAAAGTAACTTGGTCCCTTGATAATGTTTTAAATATTTCTCCCACTTCTTTCTCTTTGTCACCAAATAGTTGATGAATTATATATTGTCTTTGTATTTAACATTTGACATGTCATACTATCTCTACTGCGGGATCACTTGCTATTCATTAATTGGGCTCTCTGTCTCTTTGTCTCTCTCTAAGTATACAGTATATACACTCACTGAGTAACAACATTCATTTGTATACCACATTTTCATACAAACGATGTGAAAGAAGTATTTGCATACAAAGAAAAACATTAAAATTAGATAAAAATAATGATGCATAACTAGTATACAAAAAATAAATTGCACACCTCCTTAAGATACATTTATAAGTAAGAGAAATTGAGTCCTTAAATACTGAATTGTTTATTTTTAATCTCTAAATGACAGTCCAATGATAAGATCAGAAATACCTGTACACCTGTTTATCCATGCAGTTATCTAATCAACCAGTTAATAAATCATGAAGTTGCAGGTCAGGAGCTTTGATTAATGTTCACATCAAGCACCAGAATGAGGAAAAGATCTGATCTAATTGATTTTGACCATGGCATAAATTGTTGGTGCCATATGGGCTGGTTTGAGTATTTTGTAACTGCTGAACACCCACTAAGCAGCAGTTCTGTAGACAGCGAGAGTTCAGAGGAGAATGACCAGACTGGTTTGAGCTGACAGAAAGACTATGGTAACTCAGATAACCACTCAGTACAGCCTTAACAGCAAACCCCATATATTGAATTGCCACAAAAGGCACAAAAAAAAATATGTGTTAAGCGCAAGATTGTTTTTCCTAATATATTGAGTCTGTCCAAGATGGCTGCTCTTCCGGTAATGATGCTTTCTGGGAGGAAGAGGTGGGTTCAGGAAGTGACGTCAAGATTGGTGGCACATCAGTCCTCCTTTCTGCAAAGGGGAGAGGAGAAGAGACAAGTCTGTTCCGGGGTGGCAATACAGTTGACTAAGCCCTTAAGTTGTTCCCCAAGCACACGTGTCTGACAAAAGTCTTTTTTCTTGATCAATGTAAAAAGAAAAAAGACAATCTACTCTTACTTAATGTTATTTAAAAATAAAAGGTGGAAACTTCCAAGAGGGTGAATACTTTTTCTAGACACTGTTCATTTGTTAAAAAAAATAATGACATAATAATGCTGACTAGAAAATCACCCATTAATAAGAAAAATAATTTATTGTCAATACAGAAGTTTCCTCCTGTGGCTGTCATTTTCTTCCAACATCCCAAAGAAATGCATCTTGGGTTACATGACAATATTAATATTATCAAGTGTGACCAAGTGCATGTGTTTGTGATTTTGCCCTGTGGTCGATGGACATTAAGCTCCAGTACTGTTGTTAAGTATTAAGCAGGATGGATGGAAAATGCTCCCAGGAACCTTTGAATGGAAAAAGCTAGTTCTGAAAATGGATGAAATGATTTGACTTGTCTGCCTATATGTACCATAACAGCTCAGGTGATGATCATGAAAACATTCTACGCAGGTACATACAGATGTAACACTTTTTAGAGGAAATTTTCAAAAAGACAGTGTGCGTAATAAATTAGCTGTATAGGGTGTACCCACTTACATTGAATTTTGCTTAATGTGTTGCTATGGATTCCTGTTTTCAAAATGTATTTTTAGAACTAGTATGTGCTGCCATTGTGGCAGTAATTTGCATTGGCCTCGGGCCTTTTAATATGATGAGCAACCAGTATGTGAGTGCAAAAATAAGGTTTATTAAAAGGAACAGTTCTGAGTAGGGCATTGAGATGTGGTTTATAGGTTAGTATGGGCAGTGCAGTGTAGCTGGGAGTCTGGGATGCATCTCTATGGCTGGGGTGCATGAACATAGAGCTCTCCTACTGGTGGGTATTTATGCATCTAGCAATGGTGTAAGTCTTTGACATACATGAATTACATAGATGGAGTAGTGGTTGGTGTGGTATTGGCAATCTGGAAACCTATGCCAATCCAGACAATGAAATGCTGAGAAGAGATCTGTACTCAGATGCTGTGGTGGAAGCTGTTAACAGTGTTTTGTATTGTAAGGATTAATTGGGGTAAACCTGCCCTCAAGCTGATACTGGTAGAGGGGTAGTGTGACCATTTGTGGAGCCAGAGAGGGAGAAATGGTGTTTTATTATGCACATTGAAGGTTCAAGAGAGTACGTGACACTTTTGGAGAGTATAACGCAGCCTGTAAAAGGAGGTCCAGTTGGCTTTCAGCAGCTTATGTGTGTGTTTTCGTTTAACTTTTGCATCTTTCTGCATGTGTTCATTGCATGCTCTGTGGTCTTGATTGGAACTCAGTAATAGGTCTAGACTAGCCATGGTGTTAAAAATAAGAGAATTTTAATCTGAGCGAGTTTATGTGTGGTGTGCCTAAAGCATTTGCATAACAAATGTTACCACGCACTCTTTGCTCTCATACCACATACTGACACTGGGGTTCTGCCAGTCTATTGCTCGTCCTTCTGCTCATGCTAATGATTTCCTGGGTTAGGTTTGTGAATTATGACACCTGGGGCTCTCCAACAAGAAATCCATCTAATATCCTCCAATCCTGAATCCTAACACACCCTTACATAGATAGATAGAACTCTATTTGTCCCCAGGTGGAATTTTGGCTTCTTACAGAAACTATTTATATAAATAGATAAGTAGGTAAATACATAAGTAGTAAATAAGTTCAGAAAAATAAACATAAACAGCGAGAAGGACAGATAATCAGAAATGACCTTGCCACCTTATAACATAACTGTGTCGTCTGCCATACTGGGAGACTAACCACTCCATTAAGTAGTATTTTCCATTGTTCTTTGGTAACACCTTTACTTTTGGTAGTACTGCAAAAATGCATCTATTTCTCCTTTACACTTATGTAACAAGACCTTAACAAAGGCTTCCTTTGGTCTTCATAACACTTATGAAACATCAGCAGATTACTAGGTTATTTACCTCTGTGGAGTGTGGCATATTGACATGATAATGTGCAGTGAATACACTTGACTTGAGCATTCATAGTTTTCATCCTCTTTCTCTGTACATTTAGCATTTGTTTGCTCAGAGGTTGATGCGCTTGCTGCTTCCTGAACAGCTCTTCTTTTCTCCACCCTAGCGGCCCGCTTTTTCTCTTCTTGTGTCAGCATCTTTTTGCATTAAAACTGATTAAGTCAGTGTTTGTGTTGCAATTACTTAGTACATTTTCTTTAACTTTTCAATGAAGCTGGCACTTAAGTCTTCAATCTGTCTCAAGAATGATTTAAGATATGAGGTGTTAGAGATGAGAACAGCGCCCATACGCATGCGCCACACGGCTGCCCTGCTCCCAAGAGTTGATTCTACAATAAAATAAAATAAAAAGAGTAATATTCCAAAACTCTTCGCTTTTAATATAAAGCTGTAGTGCAGAGTTTCAGCGAAGTATACTGTATGTGTATCAAATTTCAGGCTACAGGTTATTTGATTGTTGACCTTGACCTTCCTGGGTTGACCTTTGACCTTGGAGGTCAATCGTCACCCCAAAAAGTAGACATCACGTAGTATATGTGTACCAAATTTCAGGTCAATAGGACAAACGGTTTACAAGTTACAGATGATTTAAAATCCTGGACAGACAACCAGACAGCCATGGTACCGTATTATATAAGAAGATATGTCATATCAAGAGAAATGTGTCTCAGTTAAGCCACCTCAGATCACTCCAAAGTGAAATTTTGTTAGTAGGTCACATTTCAGAGATGAATAAACACTTTAGTGATGCTTTAAGTATTTTGAAAACCCAAAGAATTGTTTGTTAAGGTCTTGTTACATAATAGTAAAAAAAGTAGTAGGTACATTTTATCAGTTCCTGATCTAAAGTGTTACCTGTTCGTCTAGTGTGTTATCATCCATGCCGTTGGGGTTAGATAGTTAGCACTTGATTTGTCTCCAGAGGATTTAAAGCATTCAGAGTCTCATGAAATATTATAACAAAAGACAATAGCAATAACCTTCCTCAAACACACATAACAATTACAAAAAAAGAACAAGAAGAGAAAGCCCTTCTGACTTGACAGACACTTCTGACTCTGACAGAGTGAGGCATTATAAAGCCATGCTGCTGTTAGGGATGAAGAAGCCCCAGTTGCATTTTTTTTTATAATTAACAATTGCAACATTCCTGAAAGGTGATGGCCTGCTACCATGGTGGCTACCTTTTCCACGGCAGTTTTCATCAGGACTTCTTACAGCTTTTCTCCTATTCTCAGTTGCAGTGAACTTCCCACCAGCTGTGAATGAGTTCTAATTCACAAGGTGTGGCGATCTTCACATATTTAAAACACAACATTGCATTAGATTTAGCTCATCTTGGTAATAGTTCAGTCCTGATCAGAATTAGCATTTATTAAGGCAATACATATCTGCATCATGTGTTGAGCTCCAGAGTCCTGTAATATTGTGTGTCACCATGTAGTAGGTTATGAAGGTTTATGGTGGTGCTAATGCTTATTATATTTGGTGCTGTATTAAAATGCAAAGTACTGTTGATCCTTGTCATTCTTCCATTCTTAAGGGTGTCATGGTTAATGTTTAGGGGCTGAAAGATGTTGTATATTGAATGCAATAGCATGTCACTTTTCACTTGTTTGTCAAAAATGCTGCTTATCTTTTTATTCTTCTGGGGATTATTTGAAATGCATTCATGTCACATAGGAACTGAAGTCTGCTCTGAGTGTTCAGAAGAACCAAATACTTCTTTTGAAGCTACAGGTTGTTAGAGCTTTCTTTTGCTCTGATCCAGCTTAAAACATGGCCAGTGTCAACTGTGTTATATACACTTCTTGTGCTACTTTATGTATATTTGTGTTTTTAAATAGTTAAGTGAAAGCAGAGTCGAACTGATGCTGGCAATTCTGATTTTAAACATCTTACATTCTGCCTCATTAAATAGCTCATTTATTCAGTGTAAAAAGGGTGTGTGCCTAGCAAGCTGAAACTGAGCAGCAAAGGCTTGATTTTAATAAATAAATTATCGGTGCCTGGCTTATCTGTTTGAAATATGAAAAGAGCAGGTCGACAAAAAACTGCTGCAGCAATATTTCTATGTTAACATTAGCATCAGCACTGATGCTGGTACCTTGAATACATTTATTACAGTTTTATTATTAACTGACCTCATGTAAACAGAGCAGAAGATATTCTCCAGATATTTTTGCAAATGGACATAGGCTGTTGGTACACCTCTAAAACTGCTTAAAGTTTACTCCATAAATAAGACATTCAGAATCACTTAGAGACCAAGGAAGTGCGACTTTCATCAGATTGCAATGTGAGTATTGCATAGTTCACAAGTGGAGTTGGAAGCTCGGGCATTACAAATCACAGAAAAACATTTGGGGGTCTGTAAAATTCAGTAAAACCTTTGTTAATACTTCCAACATATATTTCGAAGTGTACGAAAATGTTGATGGCCATATTTCATAGACACAAGACAATGTGTGGCACAAGCTCTATAAAGAAACAGTTTTTTTCCTGTACACTTTTTTTTTTTTAATAATGAAGTGTATACTTGGTCAAGTAAATGTAAATGTTGTATCTTTAATCAGTACAGATATGACTTGATTTCTAGAAATATATTGGCTAAAGTTTGTGAGCACTAGAATTTTCTGTATTTCTGCATAAATATGACCTAAAATATGATCCCTGCTGGTATTAATTAATTTTGGTTTTAAATTGCCAAATTATAGTATAGAGATGGAGAAACTTTTGCTTGTATTGTTATTTTTAAGTTAAACACAATCTTGTAGCACATGCTCCTCAATTTGCCAAGACGCGCCGAAAGGTGCAGGACTGCCTGGAGTAGCTCATATGAAAGCAGCTTGGCAAGTGGCATTGAGCCAGGGGCACAGACACAGCACTTAGCACTTAGTCCATTAAATCTGATGTGTAGCAAACTATTGGATGTGGATTCTGGCCTTACGCGGTCTCAAAGAGTGGTGTACTGGTTACCTCTAATACCAGATGAATGGTGTGAGATGGAGCTGGGTGGCATGTAAGAGCAGGCAAAGGATCAGAACAGCTTGGAGCACATGAGTACCCAAGCTGCATGGCAGAAGTGGCAAATGAAGAATCCTAAGGTCCTTTTTAAAGCCATTTGCCAGCAGTTGGCATAAAGTGGCTAATTCTGTTCATCTACACTATATTGCCAAAAGTATTGGGACACCCCTCTAAATCATTGAATTCAGGTGTTCCAATCACTTTTATGGCCACAGGTGTATAAGCTCAAGCACCTAGGCATGCAGACGGCTTCTACAAACATTTGTGAAAGAATGGGTCTTTCTCAGGAGCTCAGGGAATTCAGGCGTGGTACTGTGATAGGATGCCACCTGTACAATAAGTCCATTTGTGAAGGTTCCTCGCTACTAAATACTCCATGGTCAAATGTTAGCGGTATTATAACAAAGTGGAAGCAATTGGGAACAATAGCAACTCAGCCATGAACTGGTAGGCCACATAATTCACAGAACGGGGTCAGCACATGCTGAGGTGTGCAGAAGTTGCCAACTATCTGCAGAGTCATAAGCTACAGACCTCCAAAAACTCAAGAACAATACGTAGAGAGCTTCATGGAATGGGTTTCCATGGCTAAGCAACTGCATCCAAGCCTTACATCACCAAGTGCAAAGCAAAGCATCAGATGTAGTGGTGTAAAGCACACCGCCACTGGACTCTAGAGCAGTGGAGACATGTCCTCTGGAGTGATGAATCACACTTCTCTGTCTGGCAATCCGATGGACGAGTCTGGGTTTGGTGGTTGCCAGGAGAACAGTACTTGCATGACTGCATTGTGCCAAGTGTAAAGTTTGGTGGAGGGGGGATTATGGTGTGGGTTGTTTTTCAGGGTTTGGGCTTGCCCCCTTAGTTCCAATGAAAGGAACTCTAAATGCTTCAGTATACAAAGCCATTTCGGACAATTTCATGCTCCCAACTTTGTGGGAACATTTTGGGGATGGCCCCTTTCTGTTCCAACATGACTTTGCACTTGTGCACAAAACAAGATCTATAAAGAAATGGATGAGCAAGTTTGGTGTGAAGGAACTTGACTGGGCCGCGCAGAGCCCTGACCTCAACCTGATTGAACACCTTTAGGATGAATTAGAGTCAAGACTGTGAGCCAGGCCTTTTCGTCCAACATCAGTGCCTGACCTCACAAATGCTATCCTGGAACATTGGTCACAAATTCCTGTGAACACACTCGTAAACCTTGTGGAAAGCCTTCCCAGAAGAATTGAAGCTGATATAGCTGCAAAGGGTGGGCCAACTCCATATTAAAGCCTATTTATTAAGAATGGGATGTCATTAAATTTCATGTGTGTGTAAAGGCAGGCATCCTAATACTTTTGGCAATATAGTGTAGCTCTCACATCCCCCAGTTTGTTACAATATTTTAAAAGCTTTTGGGACATAAGACTTCTCAGTCTATAATGTTGTTGATCCTGCTTTAACTTTTGCAAGCAGTTTATTTTATTTTATTTTTTTTTTATATTCCTAAATAGCTGGCGGAGCTTTATGGTTATTTTTGAAGGTGTAAAAAGTAATTGAAAAAAGTTTAACATCACACTTTGCCTAAATGTTTCAGACTTTTTTCAGTCTTACTATATTTGCAGGTGTCATGGAGCTTTGATGATATAAAACAAATGTGAAACAAGACCTGCCTTTAGAGTTGAGCTTTCCTAATTCAAGTCCCATGCTGCTTGGTGTGCCATAGAGCCAGTCTCCAAAATGAGCTCTCCAAAGCATTCAGGTCAGTTTCATTTCTCTCTGTTAATTATACTGTTTTTTATATTTGGTTATAACTAACTAAAAAAAAAAGACAAAATGCATAATTGTGAGAAGGTTTGTACAGTTGGTACACCTGGGTGAAATGTGACTTCATAAAACTGAATTACAATTTGAGAAATTGGTAGAATTTAGCTTTAGAAAATAAAGCATTTTTTTAATATAAACTTTTTTTCAAAGCGCATTTGTAAATGAAAATGTTTGTGAGGATCTGAAAAATATGTAAGAGATTTTGAATGGAGCTTTACGGTGGTCTATATATGTGCTGGTAATTATACATATGCATTATAATATACAGAGTTGTTTGCTGACGACATTGTGATCTGTAGCGGTAGTAGGGAGCAGGTTGAGGAGCAGGCAGGGTGGAATGGATGGAGAAGAGTGTCAGAAGTGATTTTTGACAAACGGGTATCAGTAAGAGTGAAAGGGAAGGTCTACAGGATGATAGTGAGACCAGCTATGTTATATGGGATGGAGACGGTGGCACTGACCAGAAAGCAGAAGACAGAGCTGGAGGTGGCAGAGTTAAATTTGCTAAGATTTGCATTGGGTGTGACGAGGATGGACAGAATTAGAAATGAGTACATTAGAGGGTCAGCTCAAGTTGGATGGTTGGGAGACAAAGTCAGAGAGGCGAGATTGAATTGGTTTGGACATGTGCAGAAGAGAGATGCTGGGTATATTGGGAAAAGGATGCTAAGGATAGAGCTGCCAGGGAAGAGGAAAAGAGGAAGGCCTAAGCAAAGGTTTATGGATGTGGTGAGAGAGGACATGCAGGTGATGGGTGTAACAGAACAAGATGCAGAGGACAGAAAGATATGGAAGAAGATGATCCGCTGTGGTGACCCCTAATGGGAGCAGCCGAAAGAAGAAGAAGAAGATTATAATATACAGAGTACATGTACACATACAAGAGTTCATTAGCAATGGATTTATTACTGCAAAAAAGGTCTGAGGGAGGTACATGGCACAGATTTACTAACTGTAAAAGGAAAACTATAAACACTAAGCCACTTTGGGACCCAGCTCCATAATGCCCAATATTTTATCACCTGCCTACCTTTCTCGTCCCCTTCCTGTTTCCTGTCTCACCAATAATGTGGCGTTTCTTTCTCTTCTTCCTCCACCTTTTTGCCTTCACTTCGCTCCCGACTCCAAGCTCACTTGGCTGAGGGAAGGAGGCTTCTTTCAAAGTGTAGCTCTTAACTGTTTCCACAGTCATGCCAGTTGGCCAACCAGTGGTTCTGGGTCACTCCAATCCTTTTGGAAGTGTACAGCTGTCTACTTAAATGGCTAGGCTCTCCTATATTTGGCTGCAGCCTGAGAATAGCTTCTTACAGATTACATATGTCCTAAGGGACTAATAGGTGGTTTCATGTCCTCATTGGACCACCTTCATTACTCCATCCAGGATAGGATCTTCAATTATCTGGCGGTACCTTTGTGCCCCATTAAGGCCATGTTCCTGTACAGCCTCCCGATGGCTGATTTCCTCCCATCTGGAAACTGGTCTCATGCTGGGCAGCATGTTGGCTTAAAAAAATACTGATAAATGTGTGAAGGCCAGTAGGGCAGAAAAATTAACCATAAGATTTTTCCCCTCCTGCCCATGGACTTTTGGGGACAATTCCCCATACAAGAGAAAAAAAAAATCCTGCAGTGGACCTTGCATGTTTTTTTTACATTTTGAGGCTGTTCTGTATTTTCAATATTTATTTTACACAAACAATTTATTATGCATTTTTTCCTTTTTTAAATCTCTGTATGTTCTTTCCAGGTTACAAGCCATTACAGTCATGCATTAGTCTATTTTTAACGAAACACAACATTATTCCTTTTTTGATATATTTATCACATCCATTCTCTCATTTGATGACGTATAATTTTCTGATAGAAAGAAATTCAAAAATCTAAATTGCTTTGGAGTTTGAAAAAGAACAGAAGTGTCCAGTAGTTCATATCTTTATTTTAGAATTACTCATATGCAATGCTTTTTTTTAATGCTCTGCAGATGCTTAATTATATACACTGGCAATTCAAGACACAGACTGTGTGTGTGGGTTTAATAGAATTATAAAACACTGAGAAATGTGCAGGAGAATTATTCTTGAGATTAACACAGATGTTTAATTTTTTACATTCTCAAGCAGATTTTTACAGGTCAATCAGTTTTGGCAGTATCTGTTCTCTCTGTATATTTACTTTTAAAGACTTGTATGGGGCAGGAGTGCAATTTTATATGTTTTCATATTGTTTTGTTTGTTTATTTTGTTCCTCTGCATTATATTATTGGTATAAACTTATTCTTACTTCACATATATTGTCTTGATGTTTACTTTGCTATTTTTGTATATGCAGTGATTCCTATCTATCTATCTATCTATCTATCTATCTATCTATCTATCTATCTATCTATCT
>JANRMT010062841.1:57410352-57448648 GCA_026402145.1 Polypterus bichir lapradei | reverse complement strand
TCTATCTATCTATCTATCTATCTATCTATCTATCTATCTATCTATCTTACTTATAAAGCTTCATTGCTGTTAGCTTCTTTGATTACATTGGCATCAGCTTTGTAAACATGAGCCCAGCAGAGGGCACCATTTCAGTGTGTGTGTGTTTTCTTTTTTACCATCATTTGCCATTTGAATCTGGATTATGTTTGATTTGTATTTTACATTAACAGTGGTGCTGGGAGTAAATTGAAAGACTACAACCAATGATATATTTTGTAATCAAGTTAGCTAGTATAATGAATTGTTACAAATTTAGAATGCATTTGTTTTGTATCTTTCCTGTGTATGCAGCCCATGTGGCAAGGTAGTGTGGGTTTTATTGTGATATAAATCTTTCATAAGAAGGGAATTTTTTTTCATTAGCATGTAAAATTCATCTCAAAAGAAAAAGATGAAATGAACCATGGGGAGTTGTATCAAAAGCACGATAAGTTCAAGGTTATTTACAGCATCACTGTACATAATGAGAATTATGATGTATTATAATTATGAGAGTATTAAAAAAGGAGTGATACATACAAATACTGTAATGTTTTCATTTGCCTTTTTAGACATTCACATATAGATTTTGGAAATATTAACAAGCCTGCTAAAGACACCATTGTGCCTAGTCATACTTGCAAATATTATAAGTTTTCATTCCAACTGAGATTCAGCCTGCAAGGCATCAACAATTTTTTTTTTCTTTTTTCTTTTTATATAGATTGCTTTATTTGTAAAGAATACAGAAGCATGGTGCATTACCAATCTGTGGCACTTTTATAAAATGATTAATAGCTAACTAGTTACTGGCCATTAGATGTCCCTCTGGCCAAAGTTAAACATGAACATATGTGACAGGGTAAGGTGAAAACAGCTTTTCATTTCTGTGTTTTGCTTTATTTTGTGCCACATGCAAACATCTTTCAGTTATTACTGTGTCAGATATCAAGTTCCTTTTTGCCTTAACTTTTGTTTTTTAGCCTCTGTTTTTAATAAACCAAATTTAAATTTTTAATAAACTTCAGTTGGGTTGCTTGTTTATATAACACATTGTACCTGACAAAGGAGATCAGTATATTTTTATGCACATCATTACAAACTGCATGATGTTTTTTCCAAGTTCAGAGTTACGAGACATAGGTGAAGAAAAATCACATGGATTGGGAAGAGGGTAAGTAGACAACAAGGGGTAATCGTGATATTGCATTTTTGTGTAAATGAGATGCTACTGCTGTATGGTGTAGGCACTGGTGCCAAGGGCATCCCTGCCTCCAATACACAGTAAAGAAACTCTGTAGAAGGTTACGGGCAGCAGGTAAATATGGCAAAGTTGGCATTGATTTAAAGATACTTAAAAATAATGATGCCATGTAAGGTCTACAACTTTCAGTTATAAGAGAATCTAGATGACGACAATAAAAAGGCAGTTTACCAGCCTGGTAACACCGTATAATTAAATCGCAAAATAAAGAAAAATGCCCAAAATAATTGCAGAGACATCTTTTCAGACGTTGACTTCAAGATCAAACTGCCAAAGATGGCAGAGCTTCCAGTTTTCAGTCTGTCTAGCAGGAAGAGGTGGGTCTAGGTGGGCAGACACTGAATGTGACATCAGAGGTGCTAGAGCCCTCAGTCATCCAATCTGCAAATGGAGAAAGAGTGGCATTAGGACACAGAGCAACCCTTGATGTGGCGGTAGAATTATAGTCACTAGAGCCCTTCAGCTGTCCCCTATGCACACAAGTGGAACACTATGTATAATCCAGGTGGGGTGCCCTAGACATGAAGAGGCTGGCAACATTTTTTTTTTTTTCTTTTGGTTTTTATACTCTAGATCCTTTGTAAACAAACTGAAAGAGTATGGATTGGTAAGTCTTTGGTACAAAGTCATTTTCATAAATATCTGCTTGGACACATGCGCATAAATCACAAAGAATAATCAAAGGTCATGACCAAAAAGTCACATTTTTTGTATTCTCTTTGTTTATTTTGTGTAACTTGAATTATCACAAGATGCATTAAATGTTGCAGTATAATATACTCTGAGGATGTATCTACTGAAATGAATTCCAGCATTGTTGAACAACATCTATTACAGACAACAGTGCTTCACTTAGTAGATAAATTAAGAAATAATGATGAGAAGTTTATATTATTTAGTAATTATTGCACATTCACTTAACAAATTATTAGGAACACAATCTTTTTTTTCTTTTGGCTGTTCCCATTAGGGGTCGCAACAGCAGATCATCTTTTTGCATAATCTTCTGTCCTCAGCATCTTGCTCTGTTACACCCACCACCTGCATGTCCTCTCTGACCACATCCATATATTTTCCTCTTGCCAGGCAGCTTTATCTTTAACATCCTTTTCCCAATATATCAAGCATCTCTCCTCTACACATGTCCAAACCAATGCAATCTTGCCTTTCTGACTTTGTCTCCAAACCGTCCAACCTGAGCTGACCCTCTAATGTCCTCATTTCTAATCCTGTCCATCCTCATCACACCCAATGCAAATCTTAGCATCTTTAACTCTGCCACCTCCAGCTCTGTCTCCTGTTTTTTGGGCAGTGCCACCATCTCCAACCCATTTAACAAAGCTGGTCTTACTACCATTGTATAGACCTTCCTTTTCACTCTTGCTGATAGCTGTTTGTCACAAATCCCTCCTGACACTCTTCTCCACCCATTCCACCCTGCCTGCACTCTCTACTTCACTTCTCTTCCAAACTCCCGTCACTCTGTACTGCTGATCCCAGGTATTTAAACACATCCATCTTTGCCAATTCTACCCCTTGCATTCTTACCACTCCTCTGACCTCCCACTCATTCACAAACATGTATACTGTTTTGTTCCTACTGACCTTACTGACTATAATGCCTCCTTGTACCCTCAAAACAGCCTCAATTGTTCAAGACATGGATGGCACATGATTTTGGAGACATTCCTTTGAGATTCTGGTCCATGTAGAGATGATTGAATCACGTGAGTTCTGCAAATTTCTCAGAGATATAATAATAATAATAATAATACATTTTATTTACAGTATATAGCGCCTTTCCCATGCTCAAGGCGCTTCACAGAGTCTTTGAAAAAACAGCAGGGTATATTTAACATTTGATATAAATGTTTTCCTGAATAGAACAATGAAACAGATAACAAAGCATTAAATAGAATAAAGAACAATAAGCCAGAGTAAAATACTAAATTCAATATTAAAAGAAAAACCTAACAAATAATCTAATTTGTGATATAACAGACATACAAACTATCCTGAGTACCTGGACAGAGAGGTAAACTGAAAGAAAGGGAAGAATGTTAAGTTAAGTTAAAAGCCTTCCTAAATAGATGTGTTTTAAGTTGTTTTTTTAAAAGAATGAATGGAGTCAGCTGATCTAATTAATTTCGGGATGTCATTCCAAAGTCTGGGTGTTATGGAGTTGAAGGCCCTGTCACCCATAGAGTGCAGGTTAGTGGGAAGCACAACAAGATTACCAGAATCAGAGGACCTTAGTAGGCGAACAGGCACATAGTGATTTAGAAGTTCACTGATGTAGTCCGGTGCAAGGCCATTTAAAGCTTTGTAGGTTATTAATCAAATTTTATATTCAATCCTGTAAGACACAGGGAGCCAAAGAAGGCGAAGCAGGATGGGTGTGATGTGCTCACTTTTGCTGGTTCGAGTAAGCACTCTTGCAGCAGAGTTTTGAATCAACTGGAGCTGTGATATAAGTTTAGATGGGGCACCTGCCAGCAACGAGTTACAATAATCAATGCGGGATGTGATAAAACCATGGACAAGTTTCTCAGCATTAAAAAAAGGAGAGGATTGAGCAAACACATGATATGCTACAGAGGTGAAAGTAAGAATGTTTCTTAAAGTGATTTATGTGGGCAGAATAGAAAGGGAGGAATCAAAAATGGCACCAAGATTCCTTGCATCAGAAGAAGGTCTGATGAGATCACCATCAAGAGTGACTGAAAAGGAGCTCATTTTATTAAGTTTCACTTTAGTCCCAATTTGCAGGAGTTCAGTTTTGTTGCAATTTAATTTTAAAGAGTTCTGCTCCATCCAGGTTTTAATTTCAATGAGGCAAGTTGTGAGCTAAGAAAACTCTGATGAAGCTGCACTTTTGACATTGAAATAGAGTTGAGTGTCATCTGCATAAAAATGATAACCCAGTCCATAGCTACAAATAATATGGCCAAGGGGAAGCATATAAATACAGAAGAGAAGAGGGCCGAGGACAGAGCCCTGAGTAACTCCTTGTGTGACTGACGCTGAGCTGGATCTGTTGTTGCCAAGACTAACAAACTCTTGCCTATCAGTCAGATAGGACTTGGACCACTGGAGGGCAGTGCCAGAGATACCCAGCATGTTCTCCATTCTGGACAGTAGAATGTCATGTCTGACAGTGTCAAATGCTGCACTGAGGTCTAATAGAATTAATATGCTGGTTTGTCCAGAGTCTGCTGCCATAAGCAAATCATTGGTTACCTGTAGCAGAGCAGTTTCACAGCTGTGCTGCGCCCTCAAACCAGACTGAAAGGGTTCCATCAAATTATTAGAGGTTAAGTAATTGGTGAGCTGGGAGGTTACAACACGCTCAAGAACTTATGTGTTGGTAAAATTTGGATTTAAACAGATGCTCAATATATAAATAAATAGATGCACACATATACTATGGAACATACACCACAGTGACCTAAATGGAAGAAAGTTAAAACGAAAGATGACCTCTGACTTGGCAGTTGCAGACCAAGTGAGGCATTATGCAGACATTTTGAGTCCCAGAAGAGTTTCTTGACTTTCATCTGCTGAATGATTCGTTAGCTGAAAGCCCTCGGTGATTGTGTGTCAGAGAGATGAGGTGCAGCATTGGCACTCCTTCACTACTACCACCAGAGAGTCCCTAGTGCATCCTTTAATTGCACCTGCCCTTTCAATTAGCTTGTTGTTTTGGTGGGCCTCTCTTGAAGTTATGCTGCCAGCCCAGCACACTGCAGTACAGCAAAGTTGAAGAAGATGTGAAGGATGCATATTCATGCTGCGAATTTCCCATTTTACCAAATCCCAAAGGTGTTCTATTGGATTCAGAACTGGTGACTGGGAAGGCCATTGAAGAACACTGAACTCATTGTCATGTTCTTGAAATCAGTTTGAGATGACTTTTGCTATGTGGCATGGTGTATTGTCATGTTAAAAGTAGCCATTAGAAGGTGGTCGTCAACAATACTCTAATAGGTCATAGCATTCAAGCAATGATTGATTGACACTAATGGGCCCAAAGAGTGCCAAAAAACATTCCCAATGCCATTACACCACCGTTGGCCTGGACCTTGGAGGCTAACTAACTTTAGCAATTGAGTGGAGACTATTAAGTCCATCAAGCTTGTTGAGATAGCTTATATCTAAGTTCTTTCTATTAATCTGCTTGACTTGATAGTTTATTTCTAGATTCCCCAAACCTCTTGTTCCATCTTAAATTGTACATCCCCTTAATTTTCACTGTTGCCCTCAAGTATGTGATTTACTACCTAATAAAATGTTGATTAATTCTTGATGCACTATTTTGAAATATGTATGAAACTTTTTTGCATGTTTCCTTAAATTCAGATCTCTAACAGGTCATAAAATATACATCAATTTATTGGTTCAGTAGTGGTAATAAGGCAGCAGTTTTGGCTTACAGTATGTGAAAACTACCAACAAATTGATTTGACTATTTATGTTAGTTTGCTTAGTGTCAAATTATTTTTAGCTAATTGATTAATTCTTAATTTCAACTAGAAATTGAATTCTTTGCCCAGACTTCTCTTAGCATGAATATGAACTAAAATAAATAAATAATCATTTAGAAATTTTATTTGAATTCTTTCTCTTGTACATTCTGGAACACTATACTAAATGAAAGAAATTTTCACTTTTCACGTTTTAATTTTAGTCAAACAAAATTTTTTCCATGGAAAAAAAGTTTATTTAGGTCACTATGTACTCAAGTCTCTGTAGTTTAGTGATCATTTAGATGTAAATGAAAAGGGTGTAGAATTAAAAATTGTTATTGTTTGAGTGCCTGTGGGGCATCTGTTGATGAAGAAAGATTCACTGATTTTGACTTTGCTGACGAAGCTGTGATCTTCTTGGAGTCAATGGTTGCTCTGATAGGGGCTCTCGAGAGACTGAGCAAGGAGTCTGAGTGCCTGGGCTTACGAGTGTCCTGGATGAAAACCAAGATCCAAGCCTTTAATGACCTCTTGGGCACAGCCATCAGCAGTGTGTCTGTCTGCGGAGTGTTGACCTTGTCGAGCGGTTTACTTATCTCAGCAGTGACATTCATGTCTCTGGTGACTCTTCCAATGAAGTCAGTAGATTGATTGAGACAGCATGGAGGGTCATGAGGTCGCTAGAAAGGGGTGTGTGGTGCTCCCGGTATCTGTACAAAAGGATGAAGGTCCAAGTCTTTGGTCCTGGTCCAGAGTCCTGGTGCTTCTTGTCTTGCTATATGGTTGAGAGACATGGATGCTATCCAGTGACCTGAGAGGAAGACTGGACTCCTTCGGTACTGAGTCTCTCTGGAAAATCCTTAGTACTGCTGGTTTGACTTTGTGTTGAATGACCGGTTGTGAGTCACGAATGAGGCACATTATCTGCATTGTGAGGAAGCCTCAGTTAAGGTCATGTGATGCGATTTCCCGAGGGTGATCCAGCTCACAGGATCCTCATTGTTGGGGACCCAAGTGGCTGGACCAGGCCAAGCAGATGCCCATGTAACATCTGGCTGCGCCAGATAGAGGGTCATTACCGGAGTGTGGGAGTGGACTGTATGTCTGCCTTGGTGGGTGCAGCAATGTACCATACTAGTGTATGCTCCCCAACCTGACCTGACCTGTGCTACTGTGAGCAAGTGACACTGTCAGCATTTGTAGTGCAGTCATGCATTTGTGATTGAAATTTAAAATGAAAGGTACTATACAGCAACATATCTGATACAGAGTAAAGATTAGTGAGAAACATATAGCTTTTTCTTATGGAATCAATGTAAATGCCCTTTTTGCCCTCTATAGATGTCTTCACGGGTTATTCTTCAGGAAGTTGAATCACGTATACAATAGTGTAATAGCCATGGAGAAAGGGTAGCATGAGGATGGCAGGTAAGTCCCAGAGCTCCAAATGGAATCTAGATGGATAAAAAAGGTAAACAATGCCAAAAATAAAAAAATATATATGCTGCTAACAGTAAAGATAATACAAGGTACTCAAATGAGAAGCATGTTTTTTTATTTAGCATTGTCACTTGTTGTCATGATATTCTGTTTCTGAATATTGCAGCAACATTTTCATTTTTTAATACTCTAATAAACACCGACATGGAGTGTTATTGTGCATAGCTCTCGTTAATCGAAATACAGGCTTCTTGCAGTTCACAGTTAGACACATGATAATAACTGCCACTGAATCACAAATTCTTGGAATCCCGAGAATCGCACTTTTTACGATGTGTATGCAGACTGTTGGGGAGTTGGGCTCTGGTGATAAGTGGTATAGCATGGCCTTATTTATTCCTTTGCGTAAATTTAAATTTGACTTGTAAATCAAAATGATAAAATGATAAAAGTACTAAATGAAAAATATGCACTGGTGCTAATGTGTGATGAAGTAAGCGATGATTTAAATATTGCAGTTTGCAGTATGGATGATCTTTCCAGCTTGTATATGCAGTATGTGTTATTTGCAGCTTTTCAACCAAATAATGAACAGAATAGAAATTATGTGTGTGAATGGTTATCCAAATCAGCATAGATTGTTAGTTTCCTATCCACAAACAGATTTTTTGCTAAAGGTTAGACTTTTTCAGGTGGTTACCATTATCGTCTACAAGTTGCTTTAGTCTTAACCAATGCTAAGACTTCAGTTTCACCTTATGCTGTGTTTTTATTACAAATCAATAAGCATTTGCTAGCACTGTCTTTGTTCTCACAGAGCTGCAGAGTGAAGAATGTGAATTCCGACCTGGTCACTATATACCGTGTATGGAGTTTGTATGTTTTCATTATGTCTTCTTTGGATGAGCTAGTTTCCTTGTTCAAGTTAGAAGAATGGATGGCTGTAAATTGGCCAATGTTAGCACTGGTGCCTTGTGAATGACTGGAATCCTGTTCACACTAACTGATGCTTCCAGAATAAAATGGAAAACAGTTTAGAATATGAATGAATGCACGTATTTTTAAGCATCTGTTAAAAGAACAAGCATTGTTAGGCCTCTTGACACCTGGCCTTATATGCACCTGAACTGAGCACTTAGATGCAATAGCCTGATGTTCACATATAAAAGGAGATCAATACTTCTCGCCATATCATGGATGTGAAGACTGCAGGATGTAAAACATTTCAGTTAGGCTTTAAATGTTAAATACAAATTAACATTTTTTGATATATTTAAATCCTCAAATTATTTAAACAAGACTTTCATGATGCATGTGTCTAGGGATTTTGAAGTATTAAATATTCTTGTTTATTTAAGCGTAAGTCCTAAGCATTTTTACACCTTGAAATGGATTTGATTTAACATTTTAAGATGTGTCTTACCAGCATAGAACTATAGGCAAGGTTTGTGGGAGGTGTTATCATGTTTCTCAATAAAACACTGTTTAAATGCCTGTCATTTTGTGAAGTGAGTCTATCAATGCAGTGTACACATATGGATAGAGCAGCACAAGGCACCCACACAGTTCCTGAAGCACATGTATGCAGTTTAGGTGGGTCATTGCTTGTTAGGACTTTGCACCTTCGTCCTGGGTCAGCATGCATTTTTTCTGGATGCTGTAGTTTTGTACCACATGCCAAATATGTACAGTGTGTGTCAGGTTGATTAGCAAATGTAAATTAGCCCTATGTGAATAAATATAAGTGCCCTATTGCAGACTGGTTCATGCCAGTGATGTGCGGTGAGGTTCATGGCTGGTGAGGCACGAGTCAGATTTACAAATATATGAACCCAAGAGAGTAGCTTATTCACTATTCAACTGGCAGCATGCACATTGACTACTGGTTATGTTTCACTTCTCATCAGCATTCTTTACACACACATCGGTAAGGTACATATTTGGCTAAGAAAGAGCGATACATTTATAGCGACCAGAGAGAGCGGAAAGAGCGCATTTGCTCTGCACCCTCCAGGTGTACTAAATTTGCTGTTGCAATTCCACAATTCATACTCATTCAGTACAAATGAAAGTATTGAGTGATGTACAAAAAAAAAAACGGATTTCAATTAGACCTTATTTGAAATACTTAGGTTTTTTTAAAAGTTTTTTATTCTTTGCTTTAAGCTATTTTAATAGAGACTGTTCAACAAAAGGGTAAGAAAAACAAAAGAATATATTATTTAAGGACAAAATTTAGTTTTTAAATATTGGGTTGTTTTCTTCTTAGTCCGATCCCATTTTTTTATAAAATTGAAAAATATTTATGGTCTTACCTTTACTTGTAAATGAAAGTCCCTCTTTATTTTTCTTTAGTTTTAAAAATCCTAATCTTCTATTTTGACAGGCAGTCGGAACACAAAATAAAAAAAAACAGTTCTGCTGCAATGCACTTGACTTTCTGATATATATATATTATTGGTGCCTCTGCATAGAATAACAGCAGCAACAAGCACCTGTTGGGCTCACATCCGCCCCTTTGGTGCGACGCGGTACTGTCTGCCTTACCTTGTGCCTTTTCACTGCGGTTTTATGTCCGATCAGCAATAAATGTGTCACACACATTCATTAAAGATATTAGCCAGACAGTGGAAAGTCAGGGTGTATAATAAAGATGTCTGCAAAGATTATTTTGGAGACATACAGAGAGTCAGCAACAGGCACGCACCAATTGCAGGTATCAACCCAGTGTCTGAGGGATAGTGCAGTCCGAGGTGAGGTGAAGGCTCATCGCCACAGCATCTTGCTTACTATATAATTTAAAACATTTTTTTTATTTGAGCTGATCTGACCTCTTGTTTGTTTCTGTAGTTTTAACAGTGTGCCTCATCTTTGTCCAGAAGCTCTGAACATGGACTCAAACATTATTAAGTACTAATCACACCGTGACAGAACAAAAACTGTTTCATTTGCTTAATTTTAAATAGACACAATTTGGATTTTTGGTTCTTTTTGTTATACTTGGAAAACATAATATGACGTTATTCTGCAGGGCAATTGAAAGGATAAATGAACCAGAATAATTAGAGTAGCTTCTTCCTATATGCACATCACACGCTGTGCAAGGGGCCCATGATCGAAGGGGTGATGGCGTGGCTGGATGTGCCAAATAGTGTTATTGCTGTTTCATTAATTGTCAGATTAACATCATTGACGATCACTTATTGTGATCATTTTCCATTAACTAGCAGTGAGATGGCTTTAAGTCAACACCAGTCAGGACAACAAGAAATTAAAAAACAAAAACATGAAGAAACTCATGTTACACTTGCAAGTGTGTTTAGAAATCTAAGTTTATCTAATTTCCACTTAGCTAGCTAACTTTACATCAATCACCACTACAATAAAGCTAGTATTTACTGGAGTAACAATGATGTAAAAGTAGCATTATGTGTAACCGATTTGATAATTGAGTGTTTAACAGATATTATCTGATGTTACAGTACCCAGGACTGTACACACGTTGTTAAAGGCTGCTAATGTTCAACATATTAAGTACTCTGAGTCTTGTTGCATTGAAGACATGTTTGTAAAATTTCATTTTACAAACAAATTTTGCATACAAGTATTAGGTACAAAACATAGATTTCTCTCAACTTTTGGGCTATTTCCATTAACCGGAAGTGATGCTTTACCTTTTATTCATGCTGCTGCAGAGTTCCAATTTATTCAACTTTCCTTTAATAGTTATTGTTCCATGTATTATTAATTTGATTTGATTTGTTGTTGATGGTTCTTTAATGTACATAATATAAAAATATAATCATTGTCTTGAGGTTTACTCCTCAAATATTCATCCCCATATCTGAGTATATGAGAAAGTTTAGGGGAGACCACTCCCGATTTTTTTATTTGTTGTTGTTGTTGTATCAGATGTCATGAGATACTCTTGCCTATATCAGGTAACAAAGAGTAAGAGCACTTTATTACCCTGGACTATTATTATTATTATTATTATTATTATTATGATGATGATAATTATTATTATCATTATTAATACCACTAATTAGGCCTTCATTTACAAAGGAAACAAATCAAAAAGTTATAGTTAAGTTTTTGATGTATTATACTTTGTTTATCCATCCATCCATCCATTATCCATCCCGCTATATCCTAACTACAGGGTCTCGGGGGTCTGCTGGAGCCAATCCCAGCCAACACAGGGCGCAAGGCAGGAAACAAATCTCGGGCATGGCGCCAGCCCACCGCAGTCTTTGTTTATCCGATTAATTATTTATATATTTATTGTTCAAATTAAAGCTTTTGTTAGAAATACTAATGTAGTAGTTTCAGGGAAGAACAAGTGTTTGGGGAAACCAAGTAGGAAATTCCACTTAGGGCCCCAGGTTTGCTGAGGAGAATAAATGTGTTTTAGATACCAAGCTGAGTTTGTAATCACAAATTTAAATAGGTTGTTTTGCCAAACCAAAAACAGAACGCTAAATCAAATTCAAAGTTCAAACAAAATAGTATATATACCTTAAAACCAAACACAAAATGCACACAGTAGAATTACTGTTGTTATCCAGTCTATGATGATTTGAATTTTTATGCTGTTGTGACAATGACATGTGTGCATCACACAATACCATACAAATCTCTTAATAATGTGGTGGCAACCACAGCACAAAATGGCGGCACCAGTGGAACCCAAGTTGGCTTTGAAAATGAAACTACTTGAAAATGGGACCATGTCAAAAACATAATGTTGAGACTGGATTCAGCAACCCCAAAACCACCATAACTTTTATTTTAAATGCAGGAATCTCTCTAAAAACAAAATAAAAAATAGAAACAAAGCATAATCATAACAAAAATAAGGCAATAAGAGATTTTAGTTGGCTTTTCTCTTCAGTGTTCCTAGGGCGATGGAGCAGACTTTTCATTTCATGACTGAACAACATATACTGTATAGTAAACATTAACAGGCCATGGTATTTTGTTATGTTTAGCTTAACAATTGGATTTTATTGTCATTCATGATTTATTTTATCATATTTTTTGTAATATGGTTCAGTGTAATGACTTTATGCCATCCATCAGATGAACAGCCACTTAACATAGCATGTGTGGTATTTTTAGAACTGATTTTGAAGAGTTGTCATAAACTGACACATTGATGAATTCATCTAATATGAAAAAATCCAGAAACAATAGTGAAACCTTTATATCAGCATCATCATTGCCAAGCTACACTGGGAGCGATTTAAAAGCTTCATTCTTTGCAATCATTGCAGCACTAGGAAATTGTATCTTTTGTTTTATTTTTACTTTTCCTTTTGCTTTTATTTAAATTTTTGCTCCATACATTTTGGGACAGTTTATCAGACTGTCAGATATGGGGAAAATAATATATAATTTTTTACTTTATTGTAGCAAAATATTTGTGTTTGCATAATAATAGAAAATATAAATTAACTGTACATAATCTTGCTGAAACCCTTTTATTTAATGTGTTTGAACTAGAGATAAAACATAAATTTAGTGATATGTACCATTTCTTCCTTATTTATTCTGCACTATAATAGGAACTGAATTCTTTAAACTTCTCCTAAGATGTGAATTTGAATGACAGCCTTTTTGAAGTTTAACAAGAAGCTATCTTTTACATTTTACTATTATAAAAACAGATGGTCTCTATTTTAAGATAAACAATGCCTTTTGAAGTCAGGAACTCGGGATGAAATGAAAGATATTTAATGTGACTGAATATTAATTTGGGACAGGTTTACAAATTCAGGATCAGGTATATACTGTAAGCCATGTCTGTTTTGGTTAGAGTTAGTCTTATTTTCCATACTAACTCTCCAGTGTATACCTTTTTTATTAAATGATTTTTCTTTCAGTCTTGTCAAAACCTGTCTGAAATTTTTTTTGTATTTCTTTTGTTTTTCAGTATTGAAAAAGGTAACAAATGAGCCTGACAAATACTGTATGATTATACAAAGCGCAGAGAATGATGGTTTTGTTTGAGGAGACATCACGGCATTACAAGTATATTTCTTTCAAGATATGACTTGTGTTCTTGGGTGCCAATTCAGATTTCTATACCTTTTCAATAGAATCTGATGCTGTGTTAATACTATGTGATGATAACTGAAAACAAAAAGCTTTTTTTTGGTTCACACACTTTTTTCCCCACAGAATTAAAAATGTGTATTTTTCTGTGAAACTCTTTCTTGATCTTTGCATGCCTTTGGCTGGGTATGAATGCTTTTCTCTCTTTTCCAGGCCAACTAGTATTCATAATATTCACAATGTTTAGTTCAGGCTTAGGGGAGACATAGATGCACACAGTAGCATGGTCAGGTGGCCTCGGGGTGTTGATAGCGAAATTGGCGGATTGCACATTTACATGCAGGATGGTCAGCCTAGCCAGTTTCCTCATTAGTAGTCCAGGGATCATAATTAAGGCACCTATTAGAGTATAAGAGGAGCCTGAGTAGGAAGATTAAGATATCCAGAGAGAGAATGAGAAAGAAATACAAAGAAGAAAGGTTAAAAAGAGAAGGAAAGAACAGAGTTAGGATCATTGCAGAGCTGGGGCAGCAGTGTGGATACTAATGGTCTGTCCTGCTGAATGGCCAAGAATCATCCACTCCGAGTGACTCCCACTGAATGAAGAAGGGATGGCAGCGGAAGAAGGGAGCAGAGCTTGCGGGGTTCCCTGCTGAATGCACAGGGATGATGGTGGGAACTCGAGCCAGATTGAGGGGTGACTGTGCTTGCCAGTGGATGTCTCCCCTTGCTGAGGAGACCTTAGAAGGGTGAGCAGAGGACATGTCAGTTTTAGAGGGATGCACCAAAGCTTGTGATGGTTTTTATGGATAGATTCTGACCTTGGTTTAAAGTTCCACTGTAACCTATTTATAGATTTGTTTTAACTTTTATTGAATTTATTTAAAGCATGTAACATTTCACACAGTCAAGTCAAACTTAACAAAACTAAATTAAATTCAACCCCCATCCGTGAGAAAGAGAGAAAGGCCAACAGCCAGAGTAAAGCTTTTGAGAATAGTATAGAGGGAACAGAGTCTTTCTCCCCAATATAAGTGCTTATTCTAAAATATTATTGATTAGATCCTGCCAGGTTTTAAAAAAGTTTTGAACAGATCCTCTAAGGGAGAATTAGATTTTTTTTCCAATTTCAAATAGTTTATAACATCAGTTACCCACTGACTTAACAGAGGTGGATTAGGATTCTTCCAGTTGAGCAAGATAAGTCTACATGCTAATAGTGAAATAAAGGCAATTAGTTTGTTTGTTCTTCTCCACTTTAATCCCATCTGGAAGTACACAAAACATAGCTATTAATGGATTAGGAGGGATTGTGACACCAAGGATGTCTCATAGGCATTTAAAATTTTTTGTCCAGAATGATGTTAATATGGTACATGCCCAAAATGTGTGGCCTAGTGAGGCTGGAGCTCAGCTGCAACGTTCGCAGTTTGGATCTAAGCACTATGCAGTTATACACCACCCTTGCTGTGTTATGTGTCCTCATTGACCTGTTCATCTTTGGTTTACGTCTATCGACGTCCCAGGTTCAAGGAGAAAATGTCCACTGTGGGCCACCTGGACATCATACTCGTTTGTTTCTTAGCTGCATTAACGTGATGTTATTTCACTTTATAGCAAATTGACTTTACTCTGGACAGCTAAATATTCTTTTCATTAGACAAAACTCATAAAAATATGGTAATGTCAATTTGCATCACATGGTGCAAAAATATTATTTTTGTTACAAACAATATTTTAACACAAGGTTAGCATCTTTATCTAACAAATTGTTACAGTATGAATGTAATGTTGAAAGCAGAAGAGGAAGAGGATGCTAGCAAACATGTCAGTCCCTAAGTCAAACAAGCACAGAATTTTGACAGATTTTCTAGTACAGCAGTGAGTGCATCCATCTTAGTCACTGCCTTCTTTAAATGTTCACCCAGCAGCCACCTCACAGTGAGCACAGCAAGTCATTGACTGTGTTATGCATTCAGATGCCCTTCAGTGCACCAGAGCTGTTTTTTGAGTATCTGTAGCCTTTCTACTACCTTGAATAAGTTTCCTTTGACTTTTCTCATTAACATGACCTTTCCTCACTCACAGAACTAGCACTTATTGAATGTTTTTTGTCTTAAGTTTATAAACTCTACAGACACTAACGTGTGAAAATTGCAGCAAGGCGACTGTTTCTGACATACTGGGATGTCTGACTCCCAGTACCTCCTCCTACCACAGCTAAAGTGACTTGGATCACATGTCCTTACTTTTGTAATGGTTGGTTGAACAACCACTAACCCTAATCCTGAACAACCACTAACCCTAATCCTATTGTCCAAATTCCAATTGAGTTGAGGCCACATAACTGTCTATTAGGAAGAACTTGTCTATATGTATTAAACAGCAGGTATACCTAATAAAGTGGACATTGAGTGTGTGCAAAGGTTCATTGAGGACTGCTTAAATTAGAAGTGAAGTGATTCAAATAGTGAAAAAGCCAGTAAAATACAGGTAAGATTTATAGAAAGCAAAATGCATAAATAGAGAAACAATAAAATTGCCTACATTAATGCTCAAAGTATTAAAAATAAAGTACAGTATGTGAAGTGAATGTGTGCACAGTGGGACATAAATATAACAAGTATTACAGTAATAACAAACCCTGAGTAAGACTGAGAGATAAAAATGGATATAATATAAATGAACATATTTAGAAAAGACCAGCAAGCTTGAAAAGGTAGAGCGACTAACAGAATTTTACATAGAGGGCAACTTCAGATAGACGATGTGTGACATCTTAGTGAAGATTTTTTTAGAATTAGAATAGCAAAAGTTTAAGTAATTCTTTATTTGTTTGATAATAAACTCCCTTATATCATGGATAACTCAATATTCAACTCCATCTTCAACTCCCTGAGCTAAATGGAGTCAGAACAAAAACACCATGGTGTGCTTCACATTAGCGGATTGACAACAGCCACCAATCTGAATGATTGCAGGAAGAAAACAATTTCTTTTTATCCCTCATGTAACCTGTATATGCAGTGACCTTTTTAAGCAATTCATATTGTAGTCAAATTATCTTCAATTGTTATATTCTTGTTAACATTTAGCTTTATTTATTTTTAGTAAAATTCAGTTAGTGAGTGATTCATGTTCAATTCCACCCGGGGGAGTAAATGCTAACTTTTTTCATTTTTATTACTATTTAATTTAATATTGTTTCTTTGTATCAGTATACTGCTGCTGGATTATGTGAATTTCCCCTTGGGATTAATAAAGTATCTATCTATCTATCTATCTATCTATGTTATTTATAGGATACATTTGGGTTGATCGTGCCCTCAGTTTTTAGTTAAGCATTAATTAGTGTTAAATAAGGGAAATTCCAGCCAGTGCTTATATAGTTGTTAATAGCAGTTTAAATTAGTCTGTAATCTTTGGTGATTTCCTTTGTGGAAGGTATTTTTTAGGTATGTCTGTATTATATTACACTAAGAAGCTTTTGTTTATCTAATAAGCAGCAATGTGTTGTGTCATGGCTTTTGTTCTCTGATTACATACAGTAGCATTTGCGTATAGTTTTTGTACTCTCATGGGTTTCCTGTACTTTGTAAAGACTGCATTTTATCTGATATGTAACTCTATAGTGAAATGGACTAAAAGAATATGTGTTTGTGGGTGTGTCTTGTAGACTTGGCATCTACCTTGCAACCACTCCTGCTAGACTAGGCTCCAGCTGTCTTTGACACTTCACTGGAAATAGTAGGTTAAAAATGGATGAATTTGTCTATCAGTTTCCCGCAAAATGACATTTACTGCAACTAAATACTAAAACAATTTGTAAAACAGAATGAGAAGAATGTCATTTTACACTCATTTTGCCTAGCCAAGTGTAGCAGTTTGAACTCACCAACTGAATTTCAGGAACCAGACATGGCGACTAGGACTACAAAATGGTCACTTACAAAGCAGCATGAAATGTTATATTAACAATAACATTTGAACAGAAAAGTCCAGTGTCATTTGTTCCTCATATTATTAAGTAACAGCAGAGGAGTTACCCATTAGTAAAGTGGCTCTAGCAGTTACAACTTTTCTGTATTTAATAAAAGCCGTCTCATATTACACATATCTACCAGCGATTTTCAGTAAAAGACTTAATTTACTTAATCTTAAAGTTAGAGGCAGTCTGTGGCATTCTCCCGCGACTGTCAGTCATACATAGAGTGTGACATACCCAGTGACACGATCCAAATAGTCTGCGACTCACCCTGACATTGTTTTGTCTTTTCGCTGAGCTTTGTGTGCATGAGCACTGATAACCAAAGAGCGCACACCTGGAAGTAAAATGAATATAATGTAGCAATGATGAATAAAGAGCATGTGGTTTGGATCTCACAAACAGGAGAGGTATATCTGTCTGATGTCTCGTGTTTTGCACACTATCGTAAAATGAAACAAAAAAAAAAAAACAAAACAAGGGAAGAGACTGCGACAGAATTCGGTGTATCCATGAACTGTTTGCACAGGCTTCAGCTCGTCAGGAAGTACTTAATCCTTCTTCTTCTTCTTTCGGCTGCTCCCGTCAGGGGTTGCCACAGTGGATCATCTTCTTCCATATCTTTCTGTCCTCTACATCTTGTTCTGTGACACCCATCACCTGCATGTCCTCTCTCACCACATCCATAAACCTTCTCTTAGGTGTTTCTCTTTTCCTCTTCCCTGACAGCTCTATCCTTAGCATCCTTCTCTCAATATACTCAGCATCTCTCCTCTGCATTGGCTGTCAGAAAAAAGGCAGAGCTCGTGATACGTTGGGAATGTGAAACTGTGGTGGAAAGTTATCATAAATTAACATAATTTGACATCGCCAGCGATTTCTAGTCATGTAATTTAACATATTCAATGACAAAATCAGCAACTGAAGTCATCAAGTTTGACTAGATGTGTGTAACGTGACATTGGCTTAAGTCAATAATTTAATTTTGGTACAAATTCAATGATATGATATTGGAGCTTATCAAGGTAGTAGCACACGCAAGGCAGGAACCAGCACTCAACCTGATGCAGATCCATTGCAGAGAACAGTCACTTGAACATTTAGACTCAATCAAGTTAATTGACTTTGGATTAAGTGGACAAATCAACTTGAACATGGAAATAATACATTAAATTCTACATCTTTAGCTCACCAAGACCTGAAAGGAAATGATTTACTCATTGCTATACTGTGCTGCCACTATGTATCAAATATGATGAGAAAAAGTGAAATGAATCGCATAGAAATGTCATGATGTAACTTAACAGAGCTCAGTAGCACCTGTCTGGTCTGTGTACTTTGCCTTATATTTAACATATGTTATATCTAAGAAACAAAAAAGTGGTAATAGAGGTATGATGTATGATGCTAAAATTGTACTAGTGAAATAAAACAAAAGACAATATTGGTGAAACAAGAAAAAAGGGATATTGCATTGTGGAATGTGTAGATTGTAATAAACAATTTTACAAAAATTAACCTTCTTGTGCATAAGCCTTAATAAAATACACTTTTTTCGAGTCTCAATGGTAATACTCTTTTTTTCATCTTTTGGAGAGTCTTCACATAATCAGTGACCCAGAAATGACGTACAGTAACTTGGCTTAGGGTTGCAAAATGTCTCAGGACAACGTTAAAGTCAAGAAGAACTGATATGATACTGTTTCTTCTATTTTTAATGCCCTTTTGCGTCTGAAAGGAATACATCATTTTGTTTTATAAGAAGTTCAGCATTTACAGATACCAGTAGGTTCCCAAATGAAATGGAGGACAGGTTAGGTAATCTAATTCTACAAATATCTTGATAAACAATTAAGATTTTCTAATTGTGTGTCAATTGTGATCTAACATTTTTAATAAAAAGCTTTTTTTTTCCTTTGGTTAACTAAATAATTTTAGTGTATAGCTGCTATATTGTACAAATGCATCTGTGAAGTATTTGAGTTTTGCCATCCCTTTATTTTATATTTGAACTGTTTTTATTTTGTTTTTATCATTATGAAGATAACATCACTTCAATGCTGTCTCTTGTTTTTCATGGGCACAGTCATTTGGCATGTTTTGTTATTACACTCTGCTTATAGATCAAGCAAAAAGATAATTTCCTCTCAGGGGTTAATACAGTGTAAAAAAATGCAAGATGGCAGTGCGCAGCTTCTGGCTTCTTTATATTGGATTCCAAAGTTAATATCATTGTCAGATCTAGCGTGAAGTGCATAAACCTTGCTTAATTCAACAAGCCACACCTATTACCGCCATTTTCTACTTCTTTCTGATCACATTCAGATAAAAAGATGCCTGGTTTGCAAAGAGTTTTGTTCTTTGGACTGATCTGTGCTTTTTATAAAGGTGTGCACAAGACCAAGTTGGACTGCAGCACATGATTACATGCATGGTTTGGGGTTTTTTAGTGGCTACATGTTAAATCTTCTTTTAACAAAGCCTTGTTCAGAACTTAATTATCCTAGTTATCCCCTGCACTATACATTCCATGTTAGTGCTAGAATGGAACCCTGAAATTCAACAAGAAAACCTATGTGAGAGATGATCAAAGTCTTTAGAATTGTGTATGTAATGGTAAAGGCTAGCTCAGCAAGAATTGAAAAGGAGTCTCTATGTTGTTTATAAGCGATCATTTGACCTATAATCTTGTTTATTTCCTCTCTCTTTTGGCAGATAATACCGTATGAGTTATTTATCTGTAACACACATGATTAAGTGGTAATAAACTTTACTTTGAGATTAACCTTGATATTTCTAGTAACAGCAGGTATCTCAGCTTGATAAAAAGTAGATTTTCCAAAGCTGAATATTCTCTCTGTACTCTGCAGTATTTATGCAAGTGATTACCTACTAAAGAAAATTCAGTCTTAAGCTAGGAACATTTCAAGACAAGCTAATGCAAATATTCAAAGATGCAATCGCAGAAAATTTACTTCCAACTTACTAGTACAGCAAAAACTGTAATACTTTAAAATAAAGTGAAGAATGATGTGTTTAATAAGGAGGTTAGTTATATTGTTCCTCAGTATTTTTACAGCACATTACAAATACATAAATGATGCTAGGATAAAATTCACAATGGCATTCTTGTTAAAAAAAGGAAATAAATGAATTGGATATTGAAATTTGGTGAATTATGATGTAAATGTTAGCTTGATGCTGTTAAAGACAGGGAGCACCACTAAGACCCAAAACCTTAAACACAACACACCAAACGGTCCCAGTTGCAAAATAAATAGTTTTATTTCACAAAAATAACTTTTTACAGACCAATCTACAATCTTCTGGTTCAGATTCCTCCTTTTCTTCCTCTAGATAAGCTTTACCTTCTGTCACCCGACTCTGACTCAACTGGAGGAGGCTGGGCAGTTTGCTTTTATACTAGACCTGGGAGTACTTCTGGTATCAGGGCATAGCCCGACGGAAACTGTTATGGGTCAGATGGAAGCCTCCTGAAACAGGGAGTCCTTCTCCCTGCAGCGCCCTCTGGCAGCACCCAGGAACCCCAACAGGGTTGTCTCTTAGTACCATGATTCCCTTGAATCCTGGCAGGTGTCCATACTGGGTCCACATTACTGGAGCAATGCCATCTACCATATTTGTGGAGGAACTGCTCTTGATGCATCAACTCCCCCATTCTATCCACTAATTTTTCTCTTTGTATGGGATATTGATTCAGTAGAATCTTGGCTGGGTTATGCCTCCTGCCATTTCGTCCTTCCAGTACAGCTTCCCGGCCGAGAAGGATCCAGGACACCACTTGCAATGCTTTTTGTAGGAGTATTGTGCCTTCTTAAACATTACAGAGTCTTTTTCAGTATAACAGAGCCTTGGACCTCTGCTGCACATGATGTACATTCTGACCCCCATTACCCCAGAAAGCTTTAGTCTCTAATTAATGGGCTCCAGATGTGAATATCTTCTGGTAGCTTTTATTATTTGTGGCTAACGTTTATGTTAAAATTCTTATGGTATATCCAGTATGATCACTAGGAAGTGTGTGCACCACATTAGGAGGCCCCATTTGAAAAGGGTGACACCCAAATGACTGTCTATGTAAATAGTCTGTAGTGTTTTGGGCTGAAATCACCATGGAGGACCAACTCTACCCTCTGCTTGATGAATCAATCGAGTGTCTTAATCCGGGTTTAGTTACCTTACTGGGTGATGCCAAACCTAGGACTTTTTTTCTGTCCTTCTTAGTTCCTGATTGTCTTTCCATAAAAATAATTCATATTTACCAGTATTAAAATGATGAAAACCTTTGAACTACCTGGAGTTTAAAGAAATAGTCAACCCAAAAATATTTTATATATCACTTATCCCATGCATTTTGTAGTAATAACCAAGAAAAAAATTTTAATGTGTTTTCATGCAGAACAAAGATGACAAATTTTCTTATAGTGACCAATGCTGGACAACAGCATACAATTATTAAAACCATCCAGGAAACAGTCTTGTATTACTTGTGTCACATATTCCACATGTCAAGTTATCCAGTCCTATGCCTACAACATCCTTAACACACATTTTTACTAAAATATCATTAAATGAACCACTTCTGGAAAATATTCTCATGAACAAAAATGAAACATGCTAAGATGCAAGTGAGCATTTATATTATAAGCCTGCCTCCCATTGTTACATTTATATTCATATCCATGACTGGGATTATTTAGCAGTGGTCAGCAAAGCTGAATGTTGTGGATTTTCATTGTGCCTGTTGAAGTTTCTTGAATATGCATTGTTACAAGATATTTTGTCTTCCTCATAAGGTTTTCACTCACTTTTCCTCTTCCCTATCTTTAGCCGTACCCATCTTTCATTGAACTTTGATATTACATGAAGGACAATGCAAGCCAATGAATAAGCTGTTACAGGGCTGGACTTGTGAATGAGGGGGGAGACAGGTCTTTAATTCAAATAATCACCAACTTCTGAGTGAATTCATTCTATTTCATGCAAGTTTCCAGAATGTTTTATTTAAGAACATTTTAGTAAAAATACATGCGTTTGAGATGTTGTGACTGGATGACTTGATATGTGGACTATATGCCATGAGAAACATGAGCTTTTTAGATTTTTTGCTGTTGTCCAAAGATGGTCGCCATTGCTGCCTGTTTTATCATATATTTTATTATCTCTGTTCTGCATTAAAACATGAGAATAAAAATTTAAGTGGAGCATTCCTTTAACCTACATCAAATCAGTAAAATGTAGTACTGTTTGAAAAAAGAGCTATAATGTGACCTTCCAAAAATGTCACTCAACCCTGGAAACTTCCAATTGCCTTAATCTATGCTGGACTCAGAATCTCTTCCACCTTTTTATTTTCCTATTGCAGACTTCAAAGAATTTGCTCTTCTCATAACAAATTAATGTTCAGGAGTAATAATGCCTGACTGCCTTAAAGTGGTTAGATGCAGATAAGGTGATAATAATTAGATGAAGAACAGAAGAATCATGCTACCTAGAAATGCAGTCCTATAATTAACCTGGAGTTGCATCAGTGTGTTCACCAGATACAGAAATGTCATGAGAGATCTGTACAACTCAGATGGTGGATGTGATACAACCAATGAGCTCTAGGTGCGTTGAAAGCTTTCTCGGGGTCATTAATATTCATTCTGTTTTGTTTAATACCTGGCATTTGCTCATTTATTTGTTAATGACACTATTCCCTGTGCAGTGCTAATTTAATGAAAAGTAGTGGACCCCCAGTTACACATGGGAGCAATTAAACAGTCTTAAACACTCTTTTTAAGGGCTCCATTTAGTCAAACAATTGGACGACTAACTATATTTTGCATCCTCTGCTATCCATCTTTGGGTAGGTTTTGTACAAGATTGCTTGTTGGATCTTCTTGGGAGAAGGTCTGCACTTTTTTGGATTCAATTTATCTTTTTCTGGTAATTTCTTCTAAGGATATATTACATTCATTATTTACGTTGCCATTTATTTGTATCAAACCCCAAATCACAATAAAGTTGGGACAGTACGGAAAATCCACTTAAAAAAAAACAAAAAACTTAGTGATTCTAAAAGTTTACTTTGACTTTTCATTGCAGACAGTATGAACCCAACATATTTCACTTTTTGTCTTGGCAACTTCATTTAATTTGTTACTATACAACCATTCCTGTATTTCAGGCATACAAACACATTCCAAAAAAATTTGGGCATTAAAGAATTCATCATTTTGTAATGTCTCCATTGCTTCTCACAATACTTAAAAGATGTTTTGGCACCAAGGATATCAAGCTATGTAGCGTTTCAGGTGTTATTTTGTCCCATTCTTCCTGAAAACACTTCTTAAGTGGTGCAGCAGTACAGGGTTGTTATTGCTACATATTTGTGTTTCAAAATTCTTCACACATTCTCTATTTGAGACAGTTCAGGACTGCAGACAGGCCAGTCTAGTACCTGTACCCTCTTCTTCCACAGCCATGCCTGTGTAACGTGTGCAGAATATGGTTTTGCATTGCCTTGTTGAAAAATGCATGGACGACCTTGGAAAAAATACCATCTGGAAGGCAGAATGTGTTGCTCTAAAATTTCAATGTACTTTTCTGCTGCCATCACTGAAGTATAAATTACCTTTGCTGAGAGCACTGACACAACCCCATACCATAACAGACCCTGGCTTTAGGACTTTAGGTCTGGATGGTCCTTTTTTCTTTGTTCTGGAGCACATAGTGCCCAGAAACATCTGGAATACTGATTCATCCAATGACAACACGTTACCACTGTGGGATGGTCTGTCTCAGCTGCCATTTTAAGTGGTATTTATGAATGTAACTCTGTATTGTAGTGCTTGACAAAGGTTTGCCAAAGTAATCCCTTGCTTGTGTGGTGTCAGCAATTGATGAGTAACAGTTCTTGATGCAGTGCCATGTGAAAGATCGGACATCACGGGTGTTCAGCTTAGGCTTGTGCCCTTGCCCTCCAGATCATATAATGATATGATGCACTGTAGAGGAAGAGTGAAAAGGGAAGGTCAGCAAGAGTGAAAGGGAAGATCTACAGGATGGTAGTGAGACCAGCTATGTTATATGGGTTGGAGATGGTGGCACTGACCAGAGAGCTGGAGGTAGCAGAGTTGAAGATGCTAAGATTTGCACTGGGTGTGACAAGGATGGATAGGATTAGAAATGAGTACATTAGAGGGTCAGCTCAAGTTGGGAGACAAAATCAGAGAGGCGAGATTGCACTGGTTTGGACATGTGCAGAGGAGAGATGCTGGGTATATTGGGAGAAGGATGCTAAGGATAGAGCTGCCACGCAAGAGAAAAAGAGTAAGGTCTAAGAGAAGGTTTTATGGATGTGGTGAGAGAGGACATGCAGGTGATGGGTGTAACAGAACAAGATCCAGAGGAAAGATATGGAAGAAGATGATGCACTGTAGAGGAAGAAATATGCAACTCCCTTCCAATCTTACTTTGAGCAACATTGTTTTTAAACATTTCAATAATTTTTTCACACATTTGCTGAAAACTGGAGATCATCTGCCCATCTTTTCTTCTCAAAGACTAAGCCTTCCATGGATACTGCTTTTGCACCAAATCATGTCTTCACCTGTTTGAAATCACGTGACCCTAACCCTACCCCTAATTTATTTTTTACCTCATTACTGGTCCTAATTTGCCTCCATCACAACTTTTTTTGGAATGTGTTACAGGCCTGAAATGCAGGAATGGATGTATGTTAACAAAAGAAATGAAGTTGACCAGACAAAACTTGAAATATTTTGAGATTCATACTGTCTGTAATGAAATAAAAGTCAAAGTAATTTATGAATCACTGCTTTTTTATTTGTATATTCCCTGCCATCCCAACATTTTCTGATTTGGGGTTGTAGTTCCTAAGTTGTCGTTTGTATAGCTCTTGTTTTGATTCATTTTAGTTGTTCTTTAGGTTTCATAATATAGTCTTTATTCTTTATTAATTTAAATACATTTCTAAAAACTAAACTTGTTGACTCAAGTGAGTTTAGTAGTTCTTTCAAGGCTTATTTTCTAAATAGGTGGGTAATCATAACGCGACCTGCCTACATGTGTTAGTAGGCGTAAAAATGTGTTTCTCCTGTCTCTGCCGCAGACCAATAGAAAAACAGAAAGTTTGCTTTTTTGCTGTGGACCCTCTTGATGCCATTTATGTGAGTTAATGCAGACAAGCCTGATTTCAGCAATATTATTAAAAAAGCATAGCAGTTCTAGTTGAAATAAATATTTAGTCTTTTTAAATTAGCATGTTTAGGTTTCTGGAGTAGCATAATAAAAGTAATCCCTTAGGTTTTATGTACTCATAATTTGCTTGTTGCACTTATTAATCAAAGGAAATATTTCTCAGCATGAATCAAGTAAATATGGACAAACTTTATGACGTGACTGCAAATTGTGTCAAGATGATAAGCACTTAGAAATGCTTAGAGTTGACAAATAAGCCAACTTGATTTAGTTATGCTTGTAGCTATTTTGACAAACTTAAGAACTAAAATATTATTCAAACCTTTTGAAATTTAAGACATAGTAAAGATCCAAAAAAGAATCATGTTCCGCTTGCTGTGTACCTGCTTATTCATGACAAGTGACAAGCCGTCAATGTCAGATTCCCTGAAGCTACAGTAGAATCGTTTTAGTCAGTTTATTTTTGGCATACCAAAATAAATGTCATCTCAATGTTGTTGAGATATGCAAGGTTGATCTAAAACTGTGCATCAGTGAGTAAAGTACAAAAGTGTGTATTTGTTTTACAGTGGCACAGAAGTTTAGTCTTTATCACAGTGGCCTTACTTTTGTACCAACAGGTTTCAATCCTAGTCTGATTGTAATCTTAGTGGGTTTTTGTCAGGTACCTCACTTTTCCTCCCAGATCCTAAACACATACAGTGCATCTGGAAAGTATTCACAGCGCATCACTTTTTCCACATTTTGTTATGTTACAGCCTTATTACAAAATGGATTAAATTAATTTTTTCCTCAGAATTCTACACACAACACCCCATAATGACAACTTGAAAAAAGTTTACTTGAGGTTTTTGCAAATTTATTGAAAATAAAAAAACTGAGAAATCACATGTATATAAGTATTCACAACCTTTGCTCAATACTTTGTCGATGCACCTTTGGCAGCAATTACAGCCTCAAGTCTTTTTGAATATGATGCCACAAGCTTGGCACACCTATCCTTGGCCAGTTTCGCCCATTCCTCTTTGCAGCACTTCTCAAGCTCCATGAGGTTGGATGGGAAGTGTTGGTGCACAGCCATTTTAAGATCTCTCCAGAGATGTTCAATCGGATTCAAGTCTGGGGTCTGGCTGGGCCACTCAAGGACATTCACAGAGTTGTCCTGAAGCCACTCCTTTGATATCTTGGCTGTGTGCTTAGGTTCGTTGTCCTGCTGAAAGATGAACCATCACAACAGTCTGAGGTCAAGAGCGCTCTGGAGCAGGTTTTCATCCAGGATGTCTCTGTACATTGCTGCAGTCATCTTTCCCTTTATCCTGACTAGTCTTCCAGTTCCTGCCGCTGAAAAACATCCCCACAGCATGATGCTGCCACCATCATGCTTCACTGTAGGGAATTTATTGGCCTGGTGATTAGCGGTGCCCGGTTTCCTCCAAACGTGATGCCTGGCATTCACACCAAAGAGTTCAATCTTTGTCTCATCAGACCAGAGAATTTTGTTTCTCATGGTCTGAGAGTCCTTCAGGTGCCTTTTGGCAAACTCCAGGCCGGCTGCTATGTGCCTTTTACTAAGGAGTGGCTAACGTCTGGCCACTCTACCATACAGGCCTGATTGGTGGATTGCTGCAGAGATGGTTGTCCTTCTGGAAGGTTCTCCTCTCTCCACAGAGGACCACTGGAGCTCTGACAGAGTGACCATCGGGTTCTTGGTCACCTCCCTGACTAATGCCCTTCTCCCCTGATTGCTCAGTTTAGATGGCCGGCCAGCTCTAGGAAGAGTCCTGGTGGTTTCGAACTTCTTCCACTTACAGATGATGGAGGCCACTGTGCTCATTGGGACCTTAAAAAGCAGCAGAAATTTTTCTGTAACCTTCCCCAGATTTGTGCCTCGAGACAATCCTGTCTTGGAGGTCTACAGACAATTCCTTTGACTTCATGCTTGGTTTGTGCTCTGACATGAACTGTCAGCTGTGAGACCTTATATAGACAGGTGTGTGCCGTTCCAAATCATGTCCAATCATCTGAATTTACCACAGGTGGACTCCAATTAAGCTACAGAAACATCTCAAGGATGATCAGGGGAAACAGGATGCACCTGAGCTCAATTTTGAGCTTCATGGCAAAGGCTGTGAATACTTATGTACATGTGCTTTCTCAATTTTTTTATTTTTAATAAATTTGCAAAAACTTCAAACTTTTTTCACGTTGTCATTATGGGGTGTTGTGTGTAGAATTCTGAGGAAAAAAATGAATTTAATCAATAGTGGAATAAGGCTGTAACATAACAAAACGTGGAAAAAGTGATGCGCTGTGAATACTTTCCTGGATGCACTGTACATAAGAACATATGAAATCCAACAAACAAGAGGCACCTATTCAGTCCATCAAGCTCATCTGTTTAGCTAATAGCCAAACTGTCGCAATATCCCATCCAGATACTTCTTGAAGGTTGTCAACATTTCTGCTTCAAGTACATGCCTCGGTAGTGTATTCCAGATTCCCTGAACTATATGAGTAACGAAGTGCTTCCTGACTCTCAAATGCACTTCTGCTTAATTTCCACTGATGTGCTTGAGTATTATTAAGTTGAAAGAATCTACTTTATCCATACCTTTGAGGATTTTGAAAACCTGGTTTAGGTCCCCACTCAGACTTCTCTGCTCGAGACTAAGCAGGCTTAGCTCTCTGAACCTGCTAGAGCAGGATGCACTTGATTGTTCTCCTCTTCACTCTTTGAAGTGCTGCTATGTCTTTCTTTTAATGTTGTGACCAGAATTGTACACAATACTGCAGATGCAGTCTTGATAGTGTTTTTGGAATCTGAGCATAGCTTCCCTTTATTTATATTGAACAGATTTTATGATATAACCTAACACTGCATTTGCCTTCACATTTGCTTCTGCAAATTGCATAGATGATGAAAATGTCCTGTCAACATAAACCCCTAAATACTTTACAGTGGTTGTTTCATGTAGGATATTGTCTCACATCTTGTTTTTAATATTGACATTCATGGCACTTCTCTACATGAAACTGCTTTTCCAAGTGTATGTCTATTTCTGATGCTTATCTAAGTCTTTCAGAATTGTTTTCGCTGCCTCTACAGTGTCTGCCATTGCTCCAATTTTAGTATTGTGTACAAATTTCCCAATTTTACTAACTATACTGGAGTCCATGTCATTAATATATATCAGAAAAAGTAATGGTCCAACTACTACAACTACTGAGGGACTCAACGTGGAACATTCTCCTCTTATGTGTACTCTTTGTCTCCTGCTGGCTAACCACCTTTAGATCCTGTTTTACACGTTAGCCCCAATGTCTACAGCTTCTGGTTTTTGAATTAATCTTTGGTGTGGGACAGTATCAAAGGCTTTCTAAAAATTGCTTTTGTCAACTGTTGCAGTTGCCTGTTAAAAAAAAATCTAAAAGATTAGTTAGATAAAATGAAAACTGTAAATATTAGGTTTAGTTTGCCGTTTCATGCAGTGTTGCAGGAAAGTAAGTGTTGTAAATGTAGAACTAATGTTTTTTAATTTGATTGAGCTCTTTGTGAAGGGGCTGAATTTCTATTTCTTGATCATGCATATTTTAATCAAAAATAATAGATGCAGTTATCTTTCCCAATGCAGTTTTTATATATTTTATTTCTATTTTGATATTTGCCAGCATATGCTCTAACCCTAAGGGGACTGAACTGCACTAACCTGTATAGATGTTTGATGTGCAGAAAAAAAGATTTTCACCAAATGTCTGTATAATATATCCTCTGTAATAAATCAAAAAAGTTACTGTCAGTTTTCATTTTATGCCATAGATTCTTCCTTATTTATGTGTTTAATTATTTGACTCTTCCATGTTTAATTATGACTAATAAAAAGAACTGGATGATTTGACAGTATAAGTTTAAAATCTGTTCTCAGAGTGATAGAGGAATAAGTGTTTGGGGGAAAAACTCTGTTTTTGATTCAAAGGGTAGACAGATGTGTGCAATATACTGCCTGCATCAGCTATTGCAGTTATCCCAGACTAGCTACTGTACATCACAGTCTGACAATTGTGTAAGTCCATGTGTAGGAACACTGCACTTTCTAAGTAATGCTTTGCTATTAGTATTAGATTTGCTAGTACTATTTCTGAAAGTTCAAGTTGCCATTGATATTTTTGTGACTTTTTAATAATTTAAAATTAAAAATAAGTTATTGTTATTCAGGGTTTAGTTCTGTTAACTACCACATACAAAGCATAATAGGGTTTCATAAAAGTAAGGCTGGCATCACAGGAAATAACTTTCAGGCAACTTTCAGCCCTAACCTTCATTTATGTAATACTAATGATTCATAGACAGCCTAAGCTCACACTCTTAACTGATAGTAATGTAGTGTGTCAACCCCAGGAAATGAGTTGTGGAACTATATGACTCACTACAACAAAATCATGTAAGTATGATTTTTGACTTTTGTCATTGAGACAGGCTCCTGTGTGTAAGACTTGATAACCAGTCAGCACTCAAGATAAAGGAAGTGTTTTGGACCACAAAGGCAGAAGATAGACTTGCCTGTCCTACAGTATGTCTTAATTTTGTTGCATCCTGGCAGAATGGAAAAAAAGAAAAAGATGGGCTGAGACTGTGGCTGAACTTGCCATACCTCCTGTGCTTCTGACATGCCAAAATGGCATTAGGCCTGTAGAGAAAGCAAGCAGAGACTCAGAATATCCGAGAAATGCCTACTGGGTTACCCCAGCTAGTTATGAAAGGGCACACACAGGTTCTTAATAAATAAAAGAACATTATCACAAATTGCTCTGTAGTACAAAAAGCTCAGAGGAGCACAAAAGACTTTGGAGGAGTCTCCTTCAAGAATTTGGCAACTCGGAGGCAAATAAGTCTCAATATACAAATCCCAAAAATGAACAAATAAAAAGGACAGAGCTCAAAATCTAGCAAATCAATAATCAAAATGAAGCAATAAATCACTAGAGAACTCCCCAGTGCTAGTGCATTCAATGAACCGTAAAGGACTGTGAGTTTTTTTAGTCTTTATAGGGCTGAGGGTAGTCCCTTGCCAGTAACAGACAGGTGGTCCTGCCTTTTGGGGAACCACCCACAAAACACAAGGAACATGACAGAAAATACATAGACACATAGAAACTAAATGATCAACAATACTCATTAAGAATACATAATTATACAAATAATAAACATGAACAACAATATTAACATAAAGAAAAGAATCAAAAGTTAACCCACAGACCTTTTTACATCTTTTTTGTTATCTCTGATCTGTACCTACTGCATAGGCCTCACTCACAGGCAGCCTAGCTCCAAGCTCAAAAGCTTGGCTTTCTGGCCTGCACAGGGCCAAAATAGGGCTTAGGCTTTTAAAGATTCAATGAACTTTAAAAGTGCCTTTAAGACAAGAGGAAAACCGTAAACATCTGATCCACAGACACCATAACTAAAGAAGTAAAAAAATAAAATGGAGTGTTGTAATGGTTTATGGTTATAAATGCATTTTGTGTTATTTTAGGTATATTTAGAATAGAGAATCAATTTATGTACATTTATATCTGTTTTAATGTAATATTCATCCATTATCCAACCCACTATATCCTAACTACAGGGTCACGGGGGTCTGCTGGAGCCAAACAAACCCCGGGCAGGGCACCAGCCCACCGCAGTTAATGTAATATTGAAAAGTTTAATTTTGTTTTTGTTCCTGCTGTTATTTGTTTATGCAACACGTGAAACTTGTCACCTGACTGCAATCATCATGCTTCTAATGTCACAGGTAGTGAATGTATAAAGAAAGCAGCATTTCCATCTCTTAGTATCCTTCTTTTGGATAAAACAAACAAAACTGTTAGAGTAGTTAGCTTCTAAACAAATATGCTAATGCTAGGTTCATTTTGTTTAGGTTTTTTTAATTCCCTTTGTGGCCTTGACCTGCGATTCACTAGCTTTCCCTTGTATATTGTTTGCTCAGGCCTCAATTATTCTGGCTTTGACACCTTTTCTGTCTCTCACTACGTTTGACCATACATTTGCATCTCCTGGCAGTCTATTATATTCTCACAGTAATACCTGGAGATAAACAGATTACTGCAAGAAGCAGCACAAAACAGGCGTGTTATAAAAAAATAATGCATGCCAAATCAAACAAAGTAAGTCCATAATTCAAAAAGAAATAAACAAAACAGAGCAAAAAATGTTCCAGAAACCCTACGATGATCTGAATTCCACAGTTCTAACACAATGTCTCTCAACACTTGACACTCAGCCAGAGGGTGGTCCGTCAACAGTGACATGGGAAACCCGCCTCCTGAGGCTTCAGCCACAGATCTCAAAGCACTTAACAAAAAAGGTTTACATAATGCAAAATAATAAATAATAGAATTATAAGAAAAATCATTAAATTGCATACATTTTATAAAAGACAAATCCTGAAACAATAATTTGAAATAAAAACAATATTTGAAAAGCAACAAAGCCATTAAACAAGCAAAACATAAACATGAGCCAGGGCAACAACCCTGGCTGAACCATGACAAGTCCAGGTGAGAAGTTTGGGATGAATGAGATGGGGGCTTGGGGACCTGCCTTTATGTTCGGGCATTTGGGGAGAAGTGGTCTAACAAGGAGGCTTCTTTTTCATTGAACTTGGTGAGAACCAGGTTTTTAAGAACTAATTAAAATTAGGAGAGAGGTTTGGCATAATTTGAATATAATTCTAAATTAAAAACAGCTTAAACCTCAGTAGATTTATTTGTAAGGGGTTCTAATTTGGCTTTGATTAGCAAATTTGAAGCAAACAGATCACAACAGAGAAGCACATTTGAAGTAGTGTTTATTTCCATATAGGAGAACATGGTTGGCTACCCACCTAATTTTTTTTTTGGAAATGCAATGCTAATTTTTTTTAATGCCCCCTGCTATTCAAAGAACATTTGTCAAGTGTCACTCATTTGGCCCAACCCATAAATTCACCCAAGCAAAATCGGGATCAACAGACCAAGACTACCAAACACCAACTAATTCCTGTCTAACCAACTGACCTAATTATTTACACAGATGCAACAATCACCCCTATGTCTTTCTAGCTCTGTTTTTGAAAAACACAAAGGTTCAAAGCAATATGAGTAATGTAGTTTATGGCTATTAAAGAAATTAGAAGAGTGCATCTCATCTTTGCCATGGAATATCATTAACATCAAGCAAAGATGGACACAGCACTCGGGGAGCAGAAAAGCTTAATTGAACGTAATTCCTGGAGGTTCATTGAATGGTTCTGCAGCACAGAGGTTACCTGCAGTACCCTGAAGACGAAAGAAGGAGGATGGCACAAGCTTCCTAACTGCTGCTCTGCAACCTCTTGAGCAATAATAAAGAAAGAGTAGGCCAGTGATAAATGAATGTACATAAATTCTTCTTGGTAGTTCCAAATGAAGAAGTGTGATCAGGATCAGAGGGGAAGCAGAAAGTCAATTTCTAGATGGGATGCTTTTTGTGTCCAGTTTGTATTTTCTGTTTTTATGTGGGTTTCTTTTGAGCAATGCAGTTTCCTATCATAAAAATGTTCTCTTAGGATGAGCAGTGTTTCAAGATCAGCCCTGCATTAGATAATATAACTGTGTTCATAACTGTGCCCTCAAATGCACTTGTGTCCTATTCAGGATCGGCCCCTTTAATTTGATTATTTTGCTTGCAGGCCAAGCTCTGTCTCTTTAAGATAGTGACTGGGAAAACCAATTAGAAAAATTTGAAGGCTGCTATTTAGGAATAAATAAACTTCTGCAGTTGATAGTAGATCAACTTAATAATGTATGTCCTTTATTAATTAAAATTCAAGAGCCAATTGTAATTTATTTACATAAAACATTAACACCTTAGTATAGAGAGAAAAAGTATTTTTATAAAGCTGTCACATATACCACAACCTGTTTGTATTTGCACATATGCAAATTAAGTATCTCAAGATAAATATGAACATAAGATGTGTGAAAGCTATTTGAAGGTTCTCAAATCCTGATTGGTGTGTTTATTTAAATATTCTATTGTCAGTATTGGTTATGGTGATGAACTCCTTTATCATATGCTTCTAAGTGTTGCAGTAATTTTGTTTTTTCAAAATATGCACAATTTTAAAAAGATAAATAAACAAAAAGATAATTTTGTATTATCAAACTCTACAAAGTGAGAGCCAGGCTTCATTTTTTTTACTCTACTGTACAGGTAGATGTTACAAAAGAATATTTCAACTAGATCTCTTCAATCTATTTTGTCTGTCTGCTTTTATTACTTTATTATCCTTCTTTATTAATGCAGTCCTTTTCAATAATATTCCATGCATGATACTATTCTATCCATCAATTTCCTGCACCTACGTACGTAATTTAGGGTTATGGGTGCTGATAACCATCCCAGTACCAGTTTAACGATTTAAGGATTTTATTTTTAGTGCTCATTAACACAGAAAGCATCAAAGGCACTTTACATCTTAAAAGCATATGGAATACAAAACATATATTAAAATACAAAAGTCAAGCTAAAATAAAATTGCATAACACAGAATAAGATTTAAAAATATATAATAATTGAAATAAAAACACCTAAACAGAATTGAAATTTTGATGAAATAAAAAAAAGCCTTAAGACCTAATTTGAACACATCTGAACACTGGAGCTGCCTAATGCTGATTGGGAGTGAATTCCAAAGTTTAAGTGCATAAGAGCTGAAGACTCGAGCCAGAAAGGTTTTACTCCTTTATTTTGGAAACACAAGAAGATGAGCATTGTCAGACATGTGCAAATAGGAAAATGCTGAGTGGACCAAGTGGAGGTAATTACCTGCCAGGTCAGGGTGTGGCAGGGTGCACTAATCCTACTTCTGTTATCTCTGCAGGCCGGATACGGGAAAACCTACCAAACGCACCATAAATGACATCACTTCTGGTCACTGTGCCATGAACGACATCACTCTCGGTCCACTTACGAATGGCATCACTTCCGGTTCTGGTGTCACAGACAATATCACTTCCGGTTCTGGACACAGATGACGTCACTTCCGGTTTTGGCCTTTAAAGCCGCCATCATTTAAACATGCAGTCAGTTCAGTTCAGGACTCAAAACAATGCACATGAGTGTGCTATCAAAACACTTTTGCAGCCAGGGACAATATATGGGTGGCTGCCCCAAACCTTTTTGTGTGTGTCGAGGCTGTTCTTTTCACAGCATTAGAAGACCAAAGAGCTCTCTTTGGCATATAATGGTTTATCACAATAGATAAAAATGAAGGGGATTTATCACGTAGTGCCTTAACGGGTAAAGACAGCATTTTAAACTCTTTATTCTTTTTAGTTCGAAGCCACCTCAAATGGTTTATTCTTGAATGCATCTTGATATGCATAAAATGCATGTGGCTGAATTATGTACCATTTTAAGATTATATATGTATCTTTACAGCAGACCACTATATAAAGTATTGTAATAATCTATGCAAGAAAGGTTAAATCATTATTTAGTAGTTTAGCTGCCACAAATATATTGTAGCGACAGACGGCACTGACGTCCTAGAAGGCTCTGCAGTGCTGCACCTAAAATTAGACTGTTAATTATGATTTCTTTCATGTTGGGTTTTGAACAGTTTTCTTTAATGTTGGTTTATAGCTTTTGGCAATGGGAGTGTTTTATTGAAGTTTAAAGTAGGGGTTTGAATTTGCCTGCCATTACTAAACGATGCTGCCTGGTGTATGAGCCCTGGTGTTGGGAGTAAAGGGGAAAGCTTAATGTAATATTGCCATTGGTAGTGAATGTATTACTTGAATGTACAACACTACCAGTATTAAGAAGAGAGTAAAGAAAAAGCGTTTTCTTGATAAATCAGGTGTGTCAGTTTGTCACAATATGGACAAATTTGAGCAAAGCTCTTTACATGAAAGTAAGCAAATTTTACAAGTGCCCTTTATTTTTAATTAAAACAGATTTCTGAGTCAAATACCACATCCAGATTGCACACAGAGCAGGTAAAATTGATTGTTTTGTTACTGCTCCTAGGATTAAATAATTGTCAGGTAGGGTTTTGTTCACATATAAGCTCATCCAAGAGTAAATTTCATTGAAGCAATCAGAAAGTTTTACTAAATCAGTGAAAGCATCCTTCTTCATCGCCATATTAAGTTGAACGTCACAGGGATAAATATGGAATTGTAAATCTGCATTACGAATAATATTCCCTTGAAGAATAAGAAAAAAGGGCCTAATATTGAGACTTGAGGTACACCACAGAGAAAAGGTATTTAAAATTATCTACCGCAATATACTGACACCGATACTCTTAAAAAATCCCAGTTCTTTAATCGCACTTTATGGTTCTTTACTGGGTTGTATGGTTGCTGATAGAACTTGCTTGACCAAGCACCATTTCTTTCTGGTAAGGTTTTCTCTGCATATTAAGTTGATTGTTTATGCTTTGAAAAACCTCCTAATATGTGGAAAAAAAATTCAATTTTTAATGTATAGTAGGCTACCTAGCAGGATACTAACAGATTAAGAAAATCTGGATTTAGCCCATGTTATCGTATTTTAAAATCATTACCAATTAGCTCACATATCTTTTACCATCTGTTCTTGATTATTTATTGTATGGAACCTTCTATAGACCTAAATAAATAGAGATTCTTCCTGGAACCTTCTTGTGGTTGGCCCCTATGGCATAACCATGAAGATCCATTCTGTCACCTTTATTTTTAAGAGTAGATATGACAAATAAGAAGCAAACAGTCTCAGGATGGTGTCTGATATTCCTACAGCATGATGCTAAGTGATACAGAAAAATCTAATTATCAACAGAGTTGAATGCAGCTGAAAAATCCACAGCAGATGATTCAGTATTTGGACTAAGCGGTTTTGGTGCTATTGGCCTTTTGAACTCCAGTCTGAAGTTGCTCAAATTGGTTGTTAGTTGAAAAGTGATCTTGTAATCGGTTTGCAATGCATTGTTTCCAAAACCTTAGAAAGGAAAGGGAGATGAGAGACAGGACAATAATTAACACAATCAGAAATAGCTAAATTTACAGTTTTGAAACTTTCAGGGGCTATATCAGATGTAATTGACAAATTAAACAAGTAAAGAATAAAAATATTAAGGCACAGCAAGTTAGACATCACAAACGATGTACGCATGGGGTCTAGTGAGTAGTAAACAGTTTTTTAGTGAATTAAAGACCTTAACTAGGTTGTTACAATTTTGGAGATTTACTGTAGTGTAGTGGTGTAGTATAGGAGTAGTTTAAGAATAATGTAGAAAGATGGGAGCAGAGGATTAATGCCATCATTAGATAGTTACTGTGAACTAGTCATGGGTTGTAAAGTGTTTAGTCTTATTTATAAAATAATCCATTACATTCTAACAGTCAGTATCAGATGATGCAGGGAATATAAAAGCCTTTTGTGAAGAAAGAAGACTGTTTACTATACTCTAGAGAATAAAAAGCAAGGATTCCTTTTATTTTCTGTGATAAGTTAGTTTTAGCATGCCTTGAGTTCTTCGGAAACCTTCTTACTTTCTTTGTCCACGGTTGCTTATGAATTTCCAAGGAAGTAGAAATTCAAATCTTTTTAGCTTTATGCATATCTTATTACATTCATTTCAGGTTATTTGTGAAATAAGGAGAATACCTGAAATGTCTTATAATAATGGATTTAACAGTGAGCACACCCACACATTTCCACCTAGTTGCCAAACGTACATGTCTTTAGGATGTGAGAGAAACACAGATATATGAAAGGATAACCCATATCAACATGAACAAAACACAGATTTTGCCTCGGACCATGAACTTAAACCCATTACTCCAGAGATGCTCTGCAATAGTGCTGATCACTGTGCCATTGTGATATTCTTTACTTTGAAGTATCATTTCCGATTGACTAAGTGAGTAATATATGTACTTTTAGACTTGTGATATTAGCTATGGTCACATCTCTAGGTTTTTTAGTGTAGTATGTTCATCAGCAAGAACAAACCCATATTTCTGCATGTATGTGTTTTGGTTTCATAACTTTAATATTGTTGGATCAAGACAGATAGCTAGATATTTATGGATATATATATACTTTTTATGGATAGATATATATGGTATATGTTCCCAGTGGGGGAGTTCAAACTATACAGAATATGTATAATATATATAAAATACAGAATCTATACTAATAAACGGCAAAGCCCTCACTCACTCACTCACTCACTCACTCACTCACTGACTGACTGACTGACTGACTGACTCATCACTAATTCTCCAACTTCCCGTGTAGGTAGAAGGCTGAAATTTGGCAGGCTCATTCCTTACAGCTTCCTTACAAAAGTTGGGCAGGTTTCATTTCGAAATTCTACGCGTAATGGTCATAACTGGAAGTTGTTTTTCTCCATTTACTGTAATGGAGTTCAGCTGGAGGGGCGGAGTTTCGTATGACATCATCACACGTCTCACGTAATCACGCATTACGTAGAAAGCCAGGAAGAGCTACAAAACGCGCTTTAGAAAACATGCATTATATAATTAAGAAGGCAGCGAAACAATTAGAAGCGAGCGAGTGACATATAAAACCATATTCAGCGGCTCACGTGAACTGACGCAGTGCGCAGACAAAAAGTAACAGTTCCAAAGAGTGCTGAACAAAAACCGAATTACACTGCTATGCTCAAATAGATAAACCACACGCAGTGGCGCGATAGTAAAGCATTCGCCTGTAGCGCCCACGTCCGAGGTTCGATTCCCGAGAGGGGATGCACTAAGTATGTACGCGCGCTTCTCGATTTATTTTAACCTCGCATC
>JANRMT010062841.1:57345235-57409952 GCA_026402145.1 Polypterus bichir lapradei | reverse complement strand
CCCTAAACACACATAACAACTTATGGCTTGGAAACTGGAGAGCTGCTGCTGTTTACAACAGGCTTGTAGGGGGCAGTAAGATGGACGGACCTGACCAGATGTACATTTAAAGGCATTAACTTTTGAATACAGCTTGTTGTGTCCACAACAGGGACATGCCATTAGAAGTTTGTTCAGTTTGACTCATCTTTGTAAAATTTATAATAGAGTGAATAATTTCTGATGCAGAGTTTAAAACTAAACATCAATAGGTTGATGCAACCCACTCCTAGTTAGCATGGACAGATTTAGTCAGCATTTCAAAGTCAGGATCACATAATGATAATGTGCTTGCTTCTCATATTTCTCGTTCACCTAATAAAGAACCTCCACCCCCCCCCCCCCCCCCATTTTTTCCACTTTTCCTAATAACATTAGATGAAACCCATCCACCCTAAAATAGCATCAGAAATGGGAGGTTTAAGCCAGTCTGCCCCAGTAGTAAAAAAATGCCACAGTACCTGAAGCTGCTGTAATTCACCATGAGATGGGATCAAACATTCCTGAGGTCGTCCACTTCTACAGTCTTTCTTTCTTACTTTTTATCCTCATCCTTTCCATCCTTGGATGAGCTGCTCCTCCAATAAATATAAAAAAAAAATCTGACATGGATAATCTTCACTTTTTGACATTGTTTTACTTCTAAAACGGTTTCATAGCAGGAATATTATTTCTAAATTTTGACATAATTTTATTAGCCCATTTGCTGTGTGAGAAAATCTATTTCTGATTGTTAAAGTTAAACATGACACTTAAAGCAACAGGGGTTTTTATGAAATTATTCAGTCATCCTTGTATTTCTTTTGTGCTACCTGCTGATACCAGTTAGAATTTCAGTAGAAGCATACATTTTTATGCAGTGAGGTCATTTAGCATTTTATTTGTATTTAGCCCAACTTTGTTTTGCCATACAAGCTAAAAAAGTTTGTTATTTAAACCTCTTAATGTTTTTATGACACCTGAACTGCTCTACATTCAGTACTGAAATGATATTTTTTTCTTTTTTTTTTCTTTATGCATTACAATTATATGTCAACCTTTTTTGCTCTCTCAAGTTCACAACAAATATCTGCATTACAAAAATTCACCCAAAATTCAGAATTTTTTCCAGGTATGTTTTTAAAATGAATGGCTAAGGGTTAGGTTTAACTGGCAACTCTGAAAGGACCTGGTATGAGTGATTGCAGGTGTGTGTGTGTGTGATAGTAGGCCTCGTAATGGACAGATGTGCTGTCCAATAAAAGTTCCTGCCTTGTGCTGATGCTGAAGCCAGAATAGGCTGCATTCCTATGACATAACCCTAAATTAAAATTAGGCAAATAGAAGGAGTACTTGCATAGAAGGGCTTTCTTTGGCAGAGCCTAGTCGATGCTTCAAGGTGTGGGTGTGTCTGTCAGTTTTTGTGGACTAAAGAGAGTGGGAGTCAAATCCTTTGAGGCTTCACAGCTTCTTGTACAAGTGGCTTGGTGTTCCTGTTGCATTTTGATGAAAAAGACAAGGCAACATAGGGTGTGTTGATGGAGAAGATTACAGCAAGTATACCAAGCAGTTTTATAGAATAAGAAAAGGCAAGCTAACCCTTAATAAAAGTGGTGCATTTGTCATTCCAAGAGATTGCACATCACAAACATTAACACTGGTTTTACAAATCCCATAACAAATTGCATATAACAGAGACATATGCATTGCATTTGTCATATCAACAGGAGGTGCATCACAAACTTATGTAGTAGTGCACTTTATCATTACAAATGTTTGTGATGCACCTCCTGTTGGAATGACATATGCAAAGTATTTTATTACTACATGCATTACAAAATACTTTCTAATAGATGCTGCGCTGCAAATGTTAACATGGAGGTCTATGCTGTATACTTAGATTTCAACCCATCTTAGATGGGTAGCAAATTTAGGATTATCATAAAATAGCTTGGTGTGTCTTAATTTTTCAGCTGTTTCAACATACATGAGGAATCATAATGACCTTCTTTTACAGTATAGCTCTCTAATGTGGGTAAGGGGAAAGAAGGCATTTTTTTGTTTTATTTTGATTGTTTTTTTATGTAATAGTTGTTCAAATATATTGTTCATGTGCATTTACATGATCTATACATTACTAATTTTGTTTTGTTCTCCAAATAAACAATAATGAAAAAAAAATAGTGTGTTCAATCATACAATTACTAAAACTGAAATGACAGAGATGTTTAGTGATTTGTTTAGAGTAGAGGTGGGCCAGTGGGCCATAATGTCTCTGTTATATTCCATTTGGTATGGGATTCATAAAAGCAGTGTTAATGTTTTTAATGTGCCTTCTGTTGAAATGACAGAGACATAGCAACTGAACTGAAGCAGATTGGCGGACACTTATCCTTTTATTAAAGTGGATAAAAGGAATTTTGTCATATCCAAAAAAAACATCTTGAGACATTCCTCAGGGAGAAGATTTCAATTTTTCCTATTTTAAGTAATATAAAGTGTCATTTCCTATTGGCTATCAGTGGTGGATTTTGATTTTTACAATTTTTCAAGATGAATCTTCTTGTGAGCAGTGCAGGATACCACAACAGATTTTGCCTCGGGCAATTCTATACAGTTTGGTGTTACTCCAGCTATTGCTATTATGGGACTGGGAATGATATTAGATCCTTGACTATCTGAGCAATGTGTAAAAAATTTAAGTCTAATTGGTGTGAGTGTAGAGCACTCCCAAAATATTTGACCTAGCAAGGTGGGCACCTGTTCACAGCGTTCAAAATTCTGTTAATGTCTTTGATACATTTAGAGTGTTTTGAACAAGATATGTATTCACAATGAACAATATTGTACCTGAATTATAAATACACTCTTCACGACTTTAAGAAGAATACATTTTCTGAAAAGCTGAGCTCCTTTACTAACCATATCTGAAATTCTAATGCAAACGTTCATTTCCAGCCATCTCTTCACATCGTCTGGGGCAGGGGTGGGCAATGTTGGTCCTGGAGAGCCGCAGTGGCTACAGGTTTTCATTCCAGCCCAATTGCTTAATTAGAAACCAGTCCTTGCCAATCTCAGACCGTATTTAATTTTATGGCTTGTTAGTCTGTGCAATGTAAAGCTCTTATATCGTAGAATTTTTTCCTTTCCAAGGATATCATCCAAATGATTTAAAGCCTAAAACAGATAATTTTCAGTGTGTCACATTTTTCTATTAAGTGTTTTATTAAATCAAAGAATGCATGATGAACACACACAGATGTAATTGGGAAAAAAAGCTACCTGGAGAACTTTTGTGTGCTTTGTCATTTACATCTTATTGCTAATAAGGAACCATTAAAACACTGAATGCAGCAGTTTAAGATTGAAATAAGCAATTAAGACGAGCGAGACCACTAAAATGAAGCATCAAAATGTCACTTAAGCAATAAGTGCATCATCAGCAATAATTGACTTCTCATTAAGAAACTGGGTCGGATCAAAAACCTGCAGCCGCTGCGGCTCTCCAGGACCGACATTGCCCACCCCTGATTAAGGGCAAATTAAGGGCAAATTCCTATAACTTTGCTGATAAAACTTGGAAACACTCCCTTTATCTTTATCAAAATCAGCCAGTATTAATTCACTAGGATTCTTTTCAATTGGAATATAATATGGTACCAATAGCTGGTAAATTGGTGTTTTCCTTATTTTGTTATTTTATTTTATTATTATTATTTTTTTAAATATCACTTAAGAAGAACATATTTGAAGTATTAAATATTTAGAATGAGTTAAAGAAACATTTTAAGGCTCTGAATCTTAAAAATTGGGTGAACCAAAAAATACATTCCATTAGCAACTATAATTACCTTTTAATTGTGAAATTGGCAGGAATGAAAACCTGATAAAGAGAAAACATGAATACTGTTTGATTTGAAACAAACAGAAAAGTAAGAAAAGTTCCTTATACAGAATTTCCAGGCTTATGGCTTCTTATGAAAGCTGATTCTCTTCATGTTATTGCGATTTACCATTTACATAAATGATATACAGAAAAAGAAATGTAATATTGTGTAAATAATAAGCATATCACTGGGCAATTGTTATTGTAACTAGGTGGCTCAGTGGTTACCTTTAATTGGAGAGCATGGGTTATGTTCTGTCCCCTTGGGCACTGCTTGTGTTGGGTTTGCAAGAGGGCCACAACCTTGGCTCGTTCAGAATTCTTTTCTGTAAGGAGTGTGAATTTAAAACAAGGAGACAATGACTCTCGGCTTAACAAGGTATTCACCACAATGCTTATTTTGCCTGAAGGGGTTAAAGATTAAAATGTATTTTTATGCCAATGAAAAAAAAAAAAAGGAAAGTTTTGTGAAAAATCCCATTTCCCACTTTGGTTTAGGTAGCTGGACTTAATAGTTAAGCATTCTGATTTGAACCTTTTGAGGTCAGCTTTTGCTTGTTACTCACAAAAGATGTGAAATAGAGAAGTAGCCCACCCACAGTTCTCTGTCATAACTATTTTTGTATCTAAGCCTGAGAACGAAAAGAAGTCATTCACTAATTGTTCATACTTCTAAAATGGTTGACTTAGAGAGGGTTATTAAATGCTGCTTTTTCCCCTCTGTCGTGGTGGTGTGGCCAGCTGTATGTGCAGTTTTCTTACATTATGGTGTCAGTGCCTCATCTATTGTTAAGTAATGCATTTGTTCTTCTGCGACTTTACCTTAGTGTGCTTTAATTTGGGACTGCAAACAAGAAAAAGATTTGGGACTGTAAGTAAAAAGCATTCGAAATATCTAACAAGCCCAGAAAACATGGTGGTGAAAAGCAAAGAGTGACAGTTTAACTTCACTGCATTGCTGCTGTGTTTCATAGGCTACAATAATCCCTCAAACGTCTGTAAAGTTTCACTCATACATAAGTAACCTCATGCCTTATACAATCAAATTGGATTTTCCAGTTCAGCAGTTTCTATCTTGCTGGCAGATAGAATTTCATTGTTATGACAGCTTAGTTTCATGCATTCTACCATAATCCACTCTAGGGAAACATATTAACAAAATAAAAAAAAAACGCCCCATCAAAAATAAGACTTAATTTACAAGGCAGTAACGCTGTGCAGACGACTGCTATTACATTGCTCGCCAATGGCCTTATTATGGCTCACCGGTTAGCACAAATGCTGATACAAAGGGGCATGAATTTTAGGGTGCCACCATATATCTGTCTGTGTGGAAAAGTTTAGAGAAGTACAACAGACATGGAAACATGGACAGACATGGGACAAATATTGCATCATTAAAGGATTTTATTTGCAATTATTTCTGAAGACTTTCATGTAGCTTCTTACTCCCTTTTATTCCATTCTACTCTCATATACGACCTTAGTTTTGTAAAAATTTAAATTGAGCGAACATTACTAATAATTTTGTAGAAGAAAAACTTGAAAAACAGCTCCACTTTCAATAATTTGAATTTGACTCCCTGATGACATTCGAGTTTCTTTGCTTCACTCTGTGGGATCCTTGGCAAATATTACTGTATACTGGAAACTCAAGCTGTGATGCAAATTAGCAAGATAAACATTTTTTTTTTCTTGAAGAATTAATCTAAATCACTTTTTCTTCCTTCATTCTGTCTTTCATAAATGCCTGATGAGCATCATTCTAAAATTACATGTGTCCTCTGTGTAGGTAGGTAATTGGGATAGGAACTTAATAACAAGTTTTTGAAGCACATAGCTGCAGCACTGTTTTAAATCCTAATCTCATCTGTCCATTTTTTCCATGTTTACAGGAAGCTGACACACTCAAAACTCTGTCACATTCAGTTCTGCAAGTCCAATTTAACATTGTCATGTCAGTCACGTCCTTAACATTATTGTGAATGTTTCCATTTTTCAAGTGATGGCCAAACCTTAACAAATTTATTGTGTCCGGGCTAAGCCAGGTTCACAAATCATTCTGATTTTTAAACTTTTTTTTATAGAAGACCATGCAAGTCAAAAGGAAAGTGCATTTCAAAGTAAATATTCTGGGAAAGACACCTGTCAGTGGTTTTAATGTTGCAGCTGATGTACTGTATGTATGTGTGCATCAGCAACGACATTAAAATCACTGACAGGTGAAGTAACATTGATAATCTTGTTACTATGGCACTTGTCAAGCGGTGGGGTATATTAGACAGCAACCAAACTGTTAGTTCTTGATGATGATGTGTTGGAAGCAGAAAAAAATGGGCAATTGTAAAGATCTGAGCAGTTTTGACAAGTGCCAAATTGTGATCTCCAAAATGGCAGGTCTTGTAGGGTGTTCCCAGATTGCAGTGGTTAGTGCCTACCAAAAGTGGTCCAAGGATGGACAACCTATGAACCGGTGACATGGTCATGGGTACCCAAAGCTCAATGAGGCACGTGGGGAGTGAAGGCTTGCCCATCTGGTCTGATCCCTCAGAAGAGCTACTTTAGGGCAAACTGCTGAATGCTGGCCATGAGAGAAAGTTGTCAGAACACACAGTGCGTTGTAGCTTGCTATGTAAGGAGCTGCATAATTGCAATGTGCCCTTGTTGACCCCTGTCCACTGCTGAAAGTGCCTAAAATGGGCATGTGAGCATCAGAATTTAACCATAGACTAATGGAGGAAGGTAGCCTGGTCTGACGAATCACATTACCATTTAGATCAGCTTGGTGCCTATGCATTGTTTACTTGAAGAAGAGAGGGCAGCAGAGTGCACTATGGGAAAAATAGAAACAGGCAGAAGCAATGTGATGCTCTGGGCAATGTCCTACTGGGAAACCTTGGGTCCTGGCATTCATGTAGATGTTATTTTGACACCACCTACAAAAAGATTTTTTCAGACCATGTGCACTCCTTCGTTTCAATGGTATTCCCTGAGGGCAGTGACCTATTCCAACACAATACCACATTCCAAAAAATGTTCAGAAATGGTTTGAGGAACATGACAAAGAGTTGGAGGTGTTGACCTTGACTGCAAATTCCACGGATCTCAATCTCATCAAGTATCTATGGGGTGTTTTGGAAATACAAGTCCAATCCATGGAAGCCCCACCTGGCAAATTATAGGACTTAAAGCAGCTGGTGCTAACATCGTGGTGCCCATTACCACATGACACCTTCTTGTCTATGTCTTGATGAGTCAGAGCTGTTTTTGTGCCAAGAGGGTGGCCAACACAGTATTAAGCATATGGTTTTAATATTGTGGCTGATTGGTTTGTGTATGCAATTGTGTTTATATATAATGTATATGTTGTGAAGGACAGCCGGTGTCCTTACCCGGCCGGGACTCCCTTAGGATGGATGGACATGGGGAAATTGCTTACACAGGGCTTTACCTCCCCCAGGATGCTAGATGGCAGCAAGCCGAGGCTCGGATTTTCACATGGGTGCCCGCAGGGCATGTTGGGTATTGTAGTCTTGAGGGACAGCCCTGTTGGATCCCATTGGGGCCACCAGGGGGTGCTGCGGGTTTGAAGAGTTTCTCCATCATGGGATATCCGCCTCACGCGGAAGTGCTTACAGACCACATGTGCGGTAAATCGGAAGCAGTTCTGGGACAGCTAAAATAAAAGGAGCTGTCTGCCTCACATCATGGAGCCAGAGTTGGGAGGTGGACAAAGCTTATGGGGAGGTGTGGAGGAGGCAGCAATCAAGAGAAAACAGAGAGGAGACAAAGTATTGCTGTACTGTGATGTTTATTGTGCTTGTGTGTGCTTGTGGTTATGGTGGGAAACGTTTGGGGACAAGTTTCCTGCAATGAAGACTCTTTGTCTTTTAACTTATGTCTTAAGCCTATTTATGTTGGGTGTTTGGGGAACAGGATCACCCCCTACTGTCCACAATGTGTAAATGTGAAGTAGCTACTTAAAATAAATTTGTCTGAATTGGCAGATTGCAGGTGTATTTCTTGGATAAATGAAAACAAATTAATTCCACTTTCCTGCTAAAATGATCACTACCCTAAATGTAAAAACAATAATCGTGATATGCTATTTATTAGTTTTAATCCTTCACAGTGTTATGAATAAAAACTGCAGTAAAATTTTGTGAAATGCATGATTATTTTCTATTTTTTCAGGGACCACATCATATAAGGGAGACACTGCTAATTTTAATTTTTCTGAGGAACTGTTAAAGTTAGGTAAACATTGTGTATGTAGTTATGAGGAAAGCTTAAAATAGTGTTAATTGGTGTAGCGATGCAGCAGTTATTGATTTAATTATATACCTTCTGAACACATTTGCTAGACATGGGGTCAAAATTTAGGGTGCCAAGCTGGTGACTGGCATTTAAATGCCACCAAAATAAAATTAGTGTTACAAAATGAAAGTATTGGCCACTACTGTGTGTAGGATCTCATGCTATCGCTCTCTCACCCCCATGTTCAAGATGTAAGACTCTGACCTCAGTCCAGGCGGCCATATAAAAATCATCTGTTGCAGTGTTTCGGAGCTGATGATGGGAAAAACAAGGTTATTAGCAACAGTTCCCCATCTCATCCCAAGGTGGGAATGCTTACTTTATTATGCACCAACCCAGAACTGATAAGGAAAACATCCCTGAAATCAGTTCTTCAAGGTTGCAATGTCTGTGACCCAATGTTAAGACTGATTTGCATTCTAAATGGCAACACAAGTCTTGTCAAGTCTGCCCAGCTGATAAGTGACTGGCTATTCACACTTCAACTATGTGAGTATTTTAAAACTGGAGCAAGTGTTAATGACATATTATTGCAAGATTTTCAGCTAGGTGACCAGATGGCTCCATAAAAATGAGATGCTTCACTCCAGGAAAGATTTAAAAATTTGTCAGATAATTAGAGCTCAGCATGCTTTCAGTTTACACAGTTAAATACATTGTCTGAAATCCGTCTCTCAGAAATCCCAACCTAGATATAACATGCACCCAAATAATGAATTGGAGTGAAGTTTGTATAGCAGTCAAAGTAAATTACAGAACATAAAAGATCCCATAACATTTCAATTGATTGTCTGAGTTGGAGGGAGTTAATTCTTTCATAGTTACCATTTTCTTCATTGTACAAAGTCATAAGGTTAGGCAGCTGTCTAAGAGCAGCTAAGCAATGTCTTTACTGTTGAAGCAGTGATACTTTTGATAACAGTGAAACTTTCTGACAACCAGTTTTTTCTAATGCTCTGACATTAGCTCATATTGTTTGAAATCAGCACATTTACAGTCACCTTATGGAGGGAAAGTTATTTAATTTGCCACTAGGGAGCCGTGTTTCCCTGGCTGTCTCTCTCCTTTTCATATAAGCTTCCGTCTTTAACCAAGTCTTATGTGAAGTGCATCATTCATCTACCCAACTAGGCATCCACTTTTTGAGTCATTGACTTAGGCGCCGACGCGAGTGGCAGCCTTTCCAGCAGCTATGTGTATGACTTAATCTTTAAAGTCTTTATCTTTCTACCTTTTTCTCTATTTATCTTTATTTCACTGTTAACTCCTACCACTTTCTTTTATGTGGACTCATTCCCTGGACACTTTTTACTACTTGGAGATGGATTTTTACACACTGAGACTCGTCTACTCAAGTAGTCAACTTCAAAAACTGAGAACAAATGCCTGTGCCGGTGTGGTTCCCTATTTACTCGACGAGGTAAGACGGCGGTATTGGGGCAGCAGAGCTGGTGCTAAGGTAAAAGCCAAGTGCCTAGCAAGAAAGTGGCGCTACAAACCTTCAGTGCCTTCTGTTGTCCTGGGAAATGTGAACTCACTACCAAATAAGATCGACGAACTGGCTGCAGGGACATCGAACTGTTGGCCGTAAGTTTGCGTCCCTATTACTTGCCCAGAATGTTTGGACACGTGATTGTTGTTATTGTTTATATCCCCCCTCGAGTGAACGTGGAGATAGCGAGTGATGTCATCCATTCCACAGTTGCTAAGTTACAAACGCAGCACCCTGAGGCGCTTGTGCTAATCGCTGGAGACCTTAACCTTGTAACGCTGGACAAAACATTATCTGACTTCTCCCAGTATGTGGATTGTAACACCCGAGGAAATAGGACTATTGACCTACTGTATGCAAACGTTAAAGACGCATACAGTGCCACCCCGCTGCCTGCGCTTGGGAAAGCAGATCATAACCTGGTTCTGCTTCAGCCTCACTACAAACCAAGAATGAAGGCGCTACCTACAACCACACGTTCATTCAGGAAATGGTCCCCTGAGGCAGAGCAGGCTCTGAGAGACTGCTTTGGAATTACGGACTGGGATATCCTGCAGGGATCACATACTGAGAACATTGAGGAGGTTGTTGACTGCACTACTGATTATATCAACTTCTGTATGAACATTGTAGTTCCAGTAAGAACAGTACGCTGCTATGCTAACAACAAACCATGGATTACAAGTGACATCAAGGGCCTTTTGAACCTGAAGAAAAGGGCTTTTAAAGGCGGTGATCAGCATGAGCTCAAGCGCGTGAAGAAGGAACTCCAAGTCCAGCTCAGGGTGGCGAAGGAGCAGTACAGGAGAAAGCTGGAGCAGAAGTTGCAGAATAACAGCATGAAGGAAGTGTGGGATGGGATGAAGATCATCACTGGCTGCTGCTCGAAGCAGGGTGCCACCATCGAGAGAGACGTGGAGAGAGCAAACCAAATGAACAACTTCTTTAACAGGTTTGACCACCCTAACCCACTCTAACCTCAGAGAACTGCATCCTCCAACCATCCTTCTGCTGATACCAGCATAGGAGAGACATCCCCAGCCACAATTACAGCAGCGCAGGTGAGCAGAGAGCTAAGGAGACTTTGTGCCAGCAAAGCAGCGGGTCCAGATGGTGTATCGCCACGACTGCTGAAGGCCTGTGCGCTGGAGCTGGGGAGTCCTCTACAGCGCATCTTCAACCTGAGCCTGGAACAGGGGAGAGTCCCGAGGCTTTGGAAAACATCTTGTATTACCCCAGTCCTAAAGGTATCACATCTTAGTGAGCTGAATGACTTCCGGCCTGTCGCTCTGACGTCACATGTGATGAAGACCATGGAGCGGCTGCTGCTTCACCACCTGAGGCCACAGGTCTGCCGCGCCCTCGACCCTCTGCAGTTTGCATACCAGGAGAAGGTGGGAGCAGAGGATGCCATCATCTATATGCTACACTGATCCCTCTCCCACTTGGACAGAGGCAGTGGTGCTGTAAGAATTATGTTTTTGGACTTCTCTAGCACCTTCAACACCATCCAACCTCTGCTCATTAGGGACAAGCTGACAGAGATGGGAGTAGATTCACACCTGGTGGCATGGATCGTGGACTATCTTACAGACAGACCTCAGTATGTGCGTCTCGGGAACTGCAGGTCTGACATTGTGGTCAGCAACACAGGAGTGCCGCAGGGGACTGTACTTTCTCCAGTTCTGTTCAGCCTATATACATCAGACTTCCAATATGATTCGGAGTCCTGCCACGTGCAAAAGTTCACTGACGACACTGCTATTGTGGGCTGCAACAGGAGTGGGCAGGAGGAGGAGTATAGGAAACTAATCAAAGACTTTGTTAAATGGTGCGACTCAAACCACTTACACCTGAACACCAGCAAGACCAAGGAACTGGTGGTGGATTTTAGGAGGCCCAGGCCCCTCATGGACCCCGTGATCATCAGAGGAGACTGTGTACAGAGGGTACAGACCTATAAATACCTGGGAGTGCAGCTGGATGATAAATTGGACTGGACTGCCAATACTGATGCTCTGTGTAAGAAAGGTCAGAGCCGACTATACTTCCTTAGAAGGCTGGCGTCCTTCAACATCTGCAATAAGATGCTGCAGATGTACTACCAGACGGTTGTGGCGAGTGCCCTCTTCTACGTGGTGGTGTGCTGAAGAAGAAGGACGCCTCACACCTGGACAAACTTGTGAGGAAGACAGGCTCTATTGTAGGGACGGAGCTGGACAGTTTAAAATCCGTGGCAGAGCGACGGGCGCTGAGCAGGCTCCTGTCAATCATGGAGAATCCACTGCATCCACTGAACAGTGTCATCTCCAGGCAGAGGAGCAGCTTCAGCGACAGACTACTGTCACTGTCCTGATCCACTGACAGACTGAGGAGATCGTTCCTCCCCCACACTATGCGACTGTTTAATTTCACCCTGGGGTGGGGGGTAAACGTTAACATTATTCAAAGTTATTGTATGTTTTTACCTGCATTTTTATTAATCTTTAATTTAATATTGTTTTTTGTATCAGTATGCTGCTGCTTGATTATGTGAATTTCCCCTTGAGATTAATAAAGTATCTATCTATCTATCTATCTATCTATCTATCTATCTATCTATCTATCTATCTATCTATCTATCTATCTATCTATCTATCTATCTATCTATCTATCTATCACTTTTGAAGGACATCACAATAAGAGCAATGACTAATTTTATACTTTTAGCCACAGCCTTCTTGAAGTAAGTTAAGCATTAAACTTCAGAACAAGTAGTTGTCATTCAAAATGTGAAATATATTTACATTACAAATGTAGATGTATGAGTAAATAGTGCGTTGCAAATTGGTTAAATAGTGTTTTCCAGTTTTCCTGTTAGCTTTGCAATTGTTTACAAATTGTCAAATTCCCAAACAGCAAACAGGAAGAAGGGAAGAAGGGCAACACGATGTCCCAGGATGTTGGGTTTTCATGGGCCACCTGCTCAATTGTTTTAAAGTTTTGTTAAATCGTTCAGTCAGGCCAATCATCTGTGGGTGATAAACAGTGGTGCACAGTTGTTTAATTGCAAGGTTCTCACACAGCTGCTTCATGCTAAGAGAAGTAAAATGAGTATCCTGGTCAGTCAAAATCCAGGATATGCCTTTGCAACTGCTTCGGCATTGGCCTTCCGCAGAGTGGCCACCTCAGAGTACATTGTTGCATAATAGATAGATAGATAGATAGATAACGAGTGGAAATTAATCAACCAACACGAGCCTATATTGATAACCATTCTTACTCTAGGGAAGTGGACCAATGTCTAACCCAACCCACTCAAAATTGACTTCCAAATAGGCATCAGTGAGAGGTCTATGAGTGGAAACAACTTGACAGTCGGGGCAAGACTTACAAAACTGCTCCACATCTCTGCCCATTTTCAGCCAGTAAAAGTGTTTCAAAATGCGAACCCTCGTCTTCTTCTTCAAGACATGGGTGGGAGCAATTTATAAAACCGTCTCTCTATACCCACTAGGGACCACCATCTTTTCAATCAGCTCTTCCCCTATGCAATCAGAAATCACCTGATATAAGCAACCAACCTTAATTAAAAAGTGTGGTGTTTGATTTTTGGGTCCTCCTGGTCCCTATAGTAAGAGTCATTTGTGACATGAGCTTTTTTTAAATGCAAAGTCTAAGCTGCTATTGGCCAGGTGAAGGCACGCAAACTCGGTTGGAGTGTCAGTCCCTGCTTTCCCAGGGCCTGATGTAGCACCCTTCTCTTCTCCAGCCATTGTTTCTGTGGGGTATGTAGCTGCTGTGTGGTTTGTGAAGGCTGAAGGTGCGAATGCTTGATATGAAGTGTCGTCCAATTGTCCCGGACCCTTTGGTGAGGGGTTGTCTCCCGCTTCTGTTCTACTGAATGAAGTGCTGTGCAGGTAGCTAGGGTGCATGGCAAGAGGGCATTCCTCTTCCCTATTAAAACTGGCCAGGTGAAGTGTCTGATATGGCAGTGCAAACTTTAAAGTTCCTCCCTTTAAATTTCAGAGGGAGCAAGATATTTTTTAATGTCTCCATGAACACAGCAAAAGCTCATTTGGTCTGTGTTTGTGTAAGTAATCTGCTGGAATCCAACAGTACTAGGATTTTGTGTCCAGCCGTTTCAATGGAGACCTTAAAATAATCTTTCTTCAACACCCTTGGGGAAGCTTGAGGACCATATACCTGGTCCAGACCGATGTCTATGGACTGTACAGGTGAGAGGTGGCACTCCCAAGGCAGATGTCCCGGATTATCACAGTTTAAGCACCTTCATTTGATCCTACCTTTAGAGGTCCTACGATAGTGTCTTCTACCTGTAGCATCAGCCTGTGTTCCAGAAGAAACCGAGGCAGGGGTTGGTAGCAGATGTTGCTCTGAGAAGAAGTGAGGATGAGTTGGAGGCACAAGTTGAGGCTCATAGCTTCACAGAATGGCCATTGGTCAGGGATGTGATGGTTGGGTCGAAGTCGGTGCCAAGTTAGTATAGTTTCTCTGTTTCCCAGTGCCTTGGAGGCCCTCTAGTCTGTGGGTCAGGTCCAGCAGAGAGTGGACATTGTTCCGGAGCATCTCTCCACAAAGGTCTTTGTTTATCCCTGACACAAGTGGTCAATAATGATCTTTTCCACAGTGTGCGTGACAGTGTCTCCATGAAACCAGCTTTGAATCAGGTCTACTAAATCCTGGACCTATCCCCGTATAGGATAATCTGGATCAATTTACAGCAGCTGAAACTGACATCTGTTGGCCAAGGAATTTTTAAGCCATATGGAGGAAAATCTGTTACTTTAGGTAATCATAATCATCCAACCTTTCGGGAGGAAGATTTTGCATGACCTGTAGGGCTTCCCTAGTGTAACAAGAATGTAAGTTTAATGTTACTGTGCTCTGTACAAGAAATTATTTTATAAATCCATTCACATGTACAGGCCAGGCCAAAAAAGGCTCTCAGCATTTAGAAGTGCTTAGCCAAGCATAGGACAAGATGGACGGAGACAGCTTGAGGAATGCGTAGTCAGCCTAAAGACAGGTGTATGCTATTTTGTCCTCTGTTAGAGATGAAATTGAATCCTTTCCTTGTTTGGAAACCAAAGAAGGGCCTACACGTGAAGAAGACAGTATAAATACTTGGGCAGCAGCCAAACACTTCGAAGCCAAAGGGCAGAAGATTATGTCATCCGTTCGAAAAATCCTTTCAACGCAGTGACAAAAGATGGCAGACTGTATTTATCAAGATCCCACCTTGATAAAGTTTGTCATTGCTTCCTTGTCTGTATTGCCACGTAAATCATCATTAATAAAAGCTAAGTTATTTTCTCTCATGTGATTTTTTACCGCCGTATCACTATGGGAGGGATATCGTCTTTTACATTATATCTATATAGTTTCTGGTTACTTAAAATGCCGCAATTATAAAAGAACTTATTCCAATTAGGGAGCTATATCGCCCCCTAAAGGAAACACCCAGTCAAAAAATGGGGCCAAAATAAACTCCCAGCCTCTCTTATCCCACTTCATCAGTGTTGTTGTGCGTTCAAAACACAACAGGATACATCTATAGGGAGCCATCTTCACCAGTTCATCCTTGGGACTGACAAGGGCAGGAATGCCTGCAGGAGCCTCATCTGGCTCCGGTGGGAGGGGAACATCGTGTGCCAGTTGAGGATCCATGTGATGCATGAGTCACTATCTTGCACTGAGTCCAAAGGCTTTAAGAAAACCAACTTTATTCTAATGAAAACAGGAACAGTCTTTATTCAAAGTTATGGGGCATTACGCTGCAATGCTGTGAACCTGTGGTTTCCTCAGTGATTAACAAGTGATCCCTGCCTGTGTTAACTGAATGTATACATTATGAAGTTCTATCACCTAGTCTAGGAGTCGTTGTCTATTTTCTGCCTAGTGCTGCCTGGGTGGGCATCACCCCTTAATGACTGAGTTGGATTGGGTGTAACAAGTGAACCTTATACAGCATTCATCAGAAAGACGAGGAAAATATGAATGTTTACAAAAAACATTGGAGTATGAATTTTTTCAATATGTGTAAGAGGAGGCTGTGGTGTTGTGAGAATCCAGAATACCCATCTACCCATGATTATAAGAGACATGGCATGTGAATGTCACTCTGGATTGGCATATAATTTCTATGTGTTGTTTCCTTCCACAATCCAAAGTTCTTTTAATCCATTCCTGCTGGCATCTATTTTGTCTTCCTGTAAGCCTGAATTTAAGATGGAATTAAATTGATGATAAAAAAAAGAAAAATATGTGAATACAAAAACAGAGTCACTGGACGACCCTTACACAGAAGGAAGATACCTTTAACCAGCAGATAACCAAAGTCAAACTGTTCTGTTGTTCCTCTGTGCTGTTACAGGAATTACTTTCTGGGTAACTTCTTTACTTTTCTGTGATGTCACTAACCTTCAGAAGAAGGTCGTAGAAGATGCGTCATGTGTTGATTAATTTTAAGCATATTGGTGTTTTTTTTTTAATTATCTTCCACATTCCATTAGAGCCTGGTTCTCATCTTACATTTTTTGCTACCAGTCCAGTCTCCTGCAACATGTCACAATACAGTGGAGAAAGCAGATTCTAAACATCAATGAACTGATGGATGGAGGTGTGCAAGTTTCCATCAGACTGGAAAAGGCAGGAGTTTTTCTGGTGTATCGTGTATGGTCCTTTTTTTTTCCTGTCAAAAATGTGCCTGGCACTACCATCATTTTGAAAATATTGTTCTTCATTTATTTTAGACCACTCCTGTCAACAAAGGTTGGTTTCACTATTTTGAAAGCTAAAAATAGCTCCATTGTTTAACTGACTTCCTTCTGAAGGTGCACCGCAACCTTGACTGTAGAAGGTAGGGGAACTCATTTGGCATATACTTCAATAATGCAGTAAACAAACAACAGAAAATTAGTCCTGTCAAAAATTATGCTATCCTATGCACAATTCAATAAAAGTGTTTCTACATTTCCAGTCAATTACATTTTGTTAATGCTTTCCTTGAAATTGCTTTCATCTTTGAGCAGTTTATGGCTCAAACATTTAATAACATAAATATAATATACTGTATATATAATTTTGTTGTTTTAACATAAGTAATGCTCATTTATATGGTAAAAAGTTCTACTCATGTTTCATGTGCTAAGTGAAGAACTTTAAAAGTGTTTGTTAAAAAGAAGTTTTCACACATTCAATAGTTACATAAAGCAGGGGTATTATATTTTTAATGTAATATAGCAGAAGCCCTTCCCCCCCAAGAAGAACACAAGTCTACTGTATTATTGTGGACTCCTTTTGTATATTGAGAAGAATAGGCTTCAAGCTACCTGACACTTTATAGGAGACCTGGGGCCTCAGTTATAAAAATTTGCATGGATATGATCATGAAAATATGCACACAGCAAAAAAAGGAAAGTGCATACTCTAAAAAACAGTCCGATTTATAAAATCTGCCATACTTACATTTCTACATAATTTACCTTTATGAATCATAATCATTTTATAACTTTGCTAATCCACCTCATACATATGCAATTACAATGTTTCAGACGTTCATTGGCTAGTAGAGAAGTCTCCCTCTTCTAATGTGTCGGGACCCAACCACATGCATTCAAGAGCATCTGGCTGCGCTCAGTAGCTGAGCACGTAGAATTATGTGTGGCATTATAGTGCCTCTCCTTGTCGCTCAGGAGACTCGGGAAAGGCATAAGGTGACAGCGTCTGAGCAGGAGCCTCTAGCACCTGACACATGTATTGACATGTTTGCTGATATAATGAATTGTATAGAACATATGAAAAATTGATGGTACTGCCTGCAGCCTAACCGACAAGCCATGCACCACGTACCGTACTATGTCTGTCAAAGCTTTTTTTCCTTAAAATAAATAAATGAGGGGTTGACCCAGGCCATGGAGATAAAATGTTTGTCAGTCTCATCTTGGCACATTTGACTTGTGCGTTAATGGAATATAACAACTTACGGTTAACAAAAGCAGCTTCATTCTTGCTAGATGCCATTATTGTAATATGAGCCTTTTTATGTTGGCAAAAATATGTTTAATGTATGTACACCCACATAATACAAAAACTGGATGTAGCACCCTCACAGTCAGCTCACTTTTTCCAGCACAGTGGGCATGATGAGAGGTAGGATTCAGTTTCTGTGGTTCATTTTAACTTAATTTGAGAAATATTTTTTTTTCCTGTCTCGTTTAGTTTGTTTACATGATGCCATTTGGAGGCATCACATGACCATGATTGTTGCGCTGTTGACATCACTTAAGTGGTGATCTATAAATGTGACAGTGTGGCGGCCGGCCGGGACCCATCCCCGGCCTGGATGCCCCTTCAGTACTTGGTCTGGGGGAACAGCCATGGGTGGCACAGTACCTCCCCCAGAACGCTTGGTGGCAGCCCCCCTGGATGACAGTGGTGCGTCAGACTCGGGAGTTGGTTACAGTCCTGTTGGGATCCGATGGTGCCGCCAGGGAGTGCGGAACAGTAACTACTGGGCCGGAAGTTGGTCAACGAGCACCTGGAGTACTTGCAGGGGTATTATAAAAGGAGCCAGCAGTCACCACTCCCGATCCTGAGTCGGGAGAAAGAAGAACAAAACTTGCCAGGAGGAGGGGTGATGGTGGTGGTGGAGGAGGAGACCAGTGTGTTTTGTGTAGTGTACTGCCTGTGGGACACGGGGAAGACGTGCCCACAGGTGACGAAAAATAAAAGTCTATTTGGGTTTTATACGTGCCTCTGATGTCACTCTGTGTCGGGTCGGCGTCTATATAGTGCCTTTGTTACAACGGTTACTTCACGTACTTCACATGATACGATAATTGACAAAATCTCCTTTAGAGCAGTAACTTTCTGAATTCAAGTAGACTATACTGCTTGGATTGTGCTTCTGGTTCTCGACCTCTTTTGTACCTGAATTCTGATTATCATTGTGGCTCTTTTGCTTTGGTATTTTTTTGATTACTTCTGATCTTACACTTTTACTTTATCTATATTTACCATATCTCTTTATTGGTGACCCATCTCTTGGTCAGTCACTCTGTCACAAAAATCCACTGACACTGTAAAACCAGGGATAGGACCGCTGGAGATTTTGTTGTTTTCTTTGGCACTTGTTTAGAACTTTGTATTACAGTGTAATGATAATTTGCCCCGAGTGCTTTCACATGTAACTTTTGCATCCTTTGAGTATGTTTTGGATTTTGAGGTAGCTTAACAAAGTATATTGTCATAAGCTGAAAATTACCCGGTTGCCATTTGGCACTTCTTTAAAAGATGGACACATGCATTATAGGCATGCATTGATATTTATATACTTCTTTCTGTCTTTCTATTTATGTGGTATGTTGTAAGTAGTGACATTTGGCCTTCCGTTTCAGACAATCAAATCTGAGTGATTGGGATATTGATAGTTGGTTGTGTAGGGAAGCATAGTACACTATAAAAAATATTCCTCTGTTACGACAGCTAAATGAGTACCCATTATTAATCTGTCAAAATCTGTCAACCTCAGTACTATTTTTATTACTAACATTAATCCAATTAACCTTTAAAAAATATCAAAATTAACATAAAATGTGTTCTACAATTACTTCATAACAGTGAACCAAAAATAATTGTCTGTGTAAATCCTAGATACTAGACCTATAGAGGCATTTCCAATCCATCTTGGCAATAGCAGAGAGTCGATGCAATTGTTTTTACAATTTTTTAAATGGAGTATTGGCCAGGGGTGCAACCTGCTCAAGGTCACACAGTGAGTCAGAGGCGGGGGCAGAATTTTCGGCTTGTGGTTTGTAGTCAGACGCCTCATCTACTCAATCACACAGACTTATTGAATGGGGCACCAAGTTTTCAGCAGATTGATTGCATCTTCGTTAAAGGACATGGCGGAGGAACATTTAGTCTGTGACATGCTATTTACAGTTAGAAGTTCAGCATTTTATTGTGCTGTTTGTCATCCATAACAAGAAGGGAAGGATATTATAATCATGATCAAAGTATTGGTTGATGAAAATATGCTTGCCTTTTCAACATTTAAGCATATGTTTAGTATATTCAATTATTCAAGAATGTTTTTAATGTTAAAACTTCAAAAGTGTCATGCTGTTCTTTTTTGACTACATAAGTACTGTAGTTCAAATCCTGTTATCGGCAGACAAAAATATATAATTTATATTACTATCCACTTGAATGCATTCTTTATTTTTTTACCAACAGCTATCAGCCTGTAGGCACATTGATATGTGAAAATGCTGCTGCAAAATTAAATATTTTGTAATGTTTGATGAAAATATAGTGCAAAGCGAGTAACACCCTACAGGTATAGTTCTGCCATTTTAAAGAAAAACTGCAGTCTTTATGCCTTTGATTCAGTATCTTACAGAATCGAATATAAAATCCTACTAATAACCTACAAAGCTTTAAATAACCTCGCACCAAACTACATCAGTGACCTTCTCCATTACTATGTGCCTGCCCGCTCACTAAGGTCCTCTGATTCTGGTAATCTTGTTGTACCCCACACTAATCTACACTCCATGGATGACAGGGCCTTCAGCTGTATAGCGCCCAGACTCTGGAATGACCTACCGAAATTAATCAGATCTGCTGATTCCATGAATTCTTTTAAAAAACAACTCAAAACTCATCTGTTCAGGAAGGCTTTTAGCTCTACTTGACTTTATTCCCCTTCTCTCAGTTTACCTCTCTGTCAAGATGCTCATGTAACCTGTATGTGTGTGCTAGACCATCAATTATGTTGTCTGTTAGGCTTTCTCTGAATTTACTGTCTTAATCTTCCTTATTTATTTATTTGCTTTATACTATGCTATATACTGTATACCCTGCCGTTCTTTCTTATATTCTGTAAGTGCCTTGAGCATGGGAAAGGCGCTATATAAATAAAATGTATTATTATTATTATTATTATTATCTTCGCATAGTTGTCATCTGAACACAGCTGGAAGTCTATCAAAACACTGTTTAACAATGTTCCATAAACTTTTCTTTGCAAATTATATCAGTTGATTGGATTGCCATTCACCCATTTTTCTATGCATGTCTACTGTTTCTTGGAAAAAAGACGACAACCTGAAGGTGTGGGAAGCCCTACCAAGAAAGAGAGAAGTTGTGCAAAATGCAGTTTCTTTTGAGGGTGCTGTTATTCTACCTGTATGAAAAAACATACCAGGCAAAGCTAAAAAGCACAATAAAAAAATGGACCAGGAGATGACCTTAGGGAAAAAGACCAAAAGAGTCTTCTAAATAGCAGGCAAAAGTACTTTATGGGAGATCAAGATACTGAGATATCAAATCAAAAATTAGGAACCAAAAATTCTAGTCATAAAAACTTTAAAAAAAGTTCTGAATCGAATAAAATAATTAATAGTAGCACAAAGCAAACAAATATCAAGGTATAGTTTTAAGATTTTATGCAGATACTAGGTTATCAACCATATCCATTCCATCCATTATCCAACCTGCTATATCCTAAATACAGGGTCACAGGGGTCTGCCGGGCGCAAGGCAGGAAACAAACCCCAGGCAGGGTGCCAGCCCACCACAGGGCTCACACACACACCAAGCACACACTAGGGACAATTTAGGATTGCCAATGCACCTAACCTGCATGTCTTTGGACTGTGGGAGGAAACCGGAGTGCCCGGAGAAAACCCACGCAGACACGGGGAGAACATGCAAACTCCACGCAGGGAGGACCCGGGAAGCAAACCCGGGTCTCCTAACTGCGAGGCAGCAGCGCTACCCACTGCGCCACCGTGCCACCGATCAGCTGTACCATGCTGCCGTATTTTAGAGCACTTCTGTTGTGACATCATACGCCCAGTAATGTGCCACAGATACTAACCAAAATCACCACAATTAGTGGAAGACAAAATCGTGTCACCTAAAATGAAAAATGATAAAAATAAGTAAATAAATAATACACAACAACACCAAACTGCTCATATTATGACAGCTGAACTGAAATGCCCTTCCCTCACATAATTTTCAGTCAAATGTAGACCCGTTGGTGTTGGATGGCAGGGTGGTAGTGAGTGGTAATCGATTGCTTGACGTTGCTGCAGGTTAAGGGCATCCTCTTACTATCCAAATTTCTACACAAAGGATGGCATTGGTGTCAGCCTTGTCAGCTCTTCATTACTCTTATACGTAGTTTTGCTGTCTCATACACCATGGTGTATCCATCTGAAGTAGTAGATACCAAAAGGCAAAACCCTTTAAACTGTTTTCTCGGAAGTCATATACACAGCTCAGTCATGCTGAAAAAAGCCTGGTGCTCTAGTGAAGCCCATTAGTGATCAGTGAAATTCACCAAAGCATTTTTTGCATCACTTTTAATGTGTTAATTTTTTTTCTAACTTGACCATATATCTTTTGGTTTGAAAAAACACTTTGACATACATAATTGTCAGAGTTAACAGAACTGTAAGTCTGACTGTCTCTGGCTAGACTGGACCTTAACCATTGAAATATTGGGTGGCTGATACTCTTGCCTGCGTTTCTTGTCATTATTGTGTTGGGGCTTTCCATGCTGCCTGTTGTGATATGTGTCCAGCAGCAAATAATTTCCTTTTTGTTGCTACGAGAGTTTTTTTTTAATTTAAATTTCTTTTAGACTCACTGTTGAGAAAAGGAGACATGAACATGGTTAAAGGGGTGTGAAGAATCTAAAAAGATCCACAAAGCAGGCCCAGACCTGCCCACAAATGGCCTTACCCCAGGCTGCCAGGCCCCAAGTATTACCTGCATTCTTACATCTGCCCAAGCCTAAAATAGGAAACTGGCTTTACCCATCTATCCACTCACCTTACAAACCCACTTATCTGGAGCAGGGTCATAGGTAAGCTGGAGCATATCCCAGCAGTCTTTGGACACATAGAAGGAAGAGGCTTTGGACAGGGCACCAGCCCATTGCAAATGTGAACACACACACACAAACACACAAATAAGGACCCACCTTAGCATCACCAGTTCCTTTATTCTGTATGTCTTAGGACTGTGGAGCACCCAGAAGAGACCCATATGGACACTGGAAGAACATGCAAACTTTCAGGAAGTACCGGGGACGCAAACCCCAGTCTTCTTACTGGGATGCAGTAGAGCAACCACTGTGCTACCATGAAGCTTTCTTTAAATGTGAAAAAATAAATCAAAAATGCCTTGCATGGGAGAGGGAAACCATAAATTTCTGTCTTGTTAGATAATCCAAACAGAAGTATTTTTATAATTGAAGAGTTGATTAGCAAAAAACAGTTATCAGGCACAAATAGGAAATTAAAAGGATTTGTCTAAAAGGCAATCCAGATCTAACAAGTTCCAGTTTACAGTAATCAGAGTCCAAAAGTGGAGGCAAAAATTGCAAAAAACAGAATATCAAAAGTAAAGTAAAGGCTCATGAACTCCAAACAACACTCTGTGAAATCGTCTCATCTACCAGAATGTAAAGATGGAGGGCGGTGAACTTGGCATCCACCCACCCAACACAAGGAATATATATAAATCTAAAGACATAGTTCATAATTACTGAATAATAAACAAACATTAAAAAAAATAAGAAAATACACTTAACAAGCACTTCCAAGATGTTGGGGCTAAGTGATAGCATTATTTAAAATCTCCATGACTAATTACGTTATGTTAGAAAAATTATTCATTTAAGCAATGGGGTTGAGCTGACTTGAACAACAAAATAAAGACTGGATTAACATTGCTTTATCATGATTAGACTTGATGATTGAAAACAGCCTGGACAAGGTCTTGATTTTTTGCAGTGTTCACTTTGGAATGCCTCACACACATATATACATCTTTTAGATTTGAAGATCCTTAGAGAAATCATATACTGAGGTTTGAATGAAAACTTTTCGGTAGCTGCAATATGCAGACAAAGGGGTGTCATAGTTACATGACTACTATTAATATAATAATTATATACTGTAAATATATATAATTCCACTGTTGTTTTAATACTTCTGAATAATGCCTTCCTTTTTATTCCTGTGTAAACTTCTTCTCAGTAAGCCATATGAAGGATTAACACAATTTTAGAAACCTCTAAAAGGTCAAGTGGTGCAAAGAGACATGCTTAGTATGTGAGGTGAGGAATCCCACTATGCATCCTTAACTTACAGTTTTAAACTCATAAGTACTTCTCCTGTGGCACTTTCCAGTTGAGATTTTTTCGTCTTTGTTGGCAGTGTCCCTAGAGTGAATCCTGTATTAAAAAAAGGTTTCGACTGCTGGAGATGAGCCACAGTGTGGAGGACTGATGTGTTTGTTTATATACGAAAGAGTTAATTTTATCAGCTCCCAATCTCTTTTGATGTTCAACTTGTTTCTTAGAAAGGCAGTCATTTGAAAAAATTTACAAATGGTTCCTACATAAATAAACTGATAAGCAGAAGAAATGATGTTCCTTTAACTTCCTCATCTTATTGTACAGGTAGTGACTAAGACAGTATCTTTGCAAACTTCTAAATGCAAACACAATTTATAATCCATGCCTAATTCAGTTTTATTTAAACATCCTTTCAAACAAACGTACTGATTTCAATTTCCTGCAAATCATAGAAGTCACTCTGGCCTACAAACATTGCAAACAGAATGTACAAACATCTAAACATACTTCAGTCATAAGACCAACAAAAATTACCAAGATGATCATCTTGCTTTGAAAATGCTACTTATAGCTTTGATTGGATAATTTGAAGGGATGAAGTGGTATACCAGTGGCAGGGTGTTCTTACAGTGGCAGAAAAGAACTGTGAACAGTGGTTAGCACTGCTGAATCCCAGATGTGGTTTCCTCAGTTTCATTCCCTTGGCCAGATATTTTCTGTCCTGACTTTGCACATTATTTGCATGTGTGCTTTGGGTTTTCTCAAAGCACCCTCCCACATCACCAAGGACATGCGTGTTAGCTTAATTAGTGATACCAAAATGGCAGTTTGAGAGTGCAGGACTGTACATAAGTGGACTCTGTGAAGGGCTGATGCTACATTTAGGGCTGTTTGTTTTCCTTGTGCCCAGTGCTGCCAGGAAAGGCTACAGACTCTGCACAACTGAATTAGGAATTAATGTTATAGCAAACCCTATAGTGACCTTGCAACCATGGTTCATGCATGGTTTCCTAATCTTCAGTAACAGAAAGCAGTGGAAGAAATAATAATATCATGTATTGTACAGAAAATGTAAGCTAGAGGTACAAGAAGGTAAACCTAATGCATCTAAAAAATGTATTAACAACACTTTTGGGAGTGCCATCGGTTCTCTTTTGTGTCTTCTGGTCAAAGGACAAAGATCGCTGGTGACGTGACTTTTTATTCATCCTGGATGGAACAGAAGTGAGGCTAATCCTCTTTCTGGGTGGTGTTTGTCCTTTGTAGGGAGTGAAACAGAAGTTTTGTGAATAACTATTTCTTTTCTCTACTACCTTCCCATTGTGCCCAGCAATCCCTGTAAGAGAGTCACCATGCACTGTGTTTGCCAATACTGTAAGGTCTCCATGTTTGCATGGGTTGCACGTCAATACCACCCATAAAAAATTAAATCTGCGAATATTATTGTTCTCTGTTAAAATAAAATGTGCAATTTTAAATGCATTTTCATGTAAATGAATCCAAAAAGTGTACAGTGTTTAACAGAGATTAATGAGATCTTTAATGTTATGTAAAAGAGACTTAGATTTGTAATTTTAAAAATACAATTTTAATAGATTTAGAAGTTTACATACTTTTATATATTTTACAAAACAAAAAAAATATTTAAAATGTAATAATACTCTTTCAGAATTACACATATACAATTTAAATGGTGTGACAGACAGCCGGGGTCCATGCCTGGCCGGGACGCTCCTTCACTGTATATTCAGGGGGAGCAGCCCTGGTTGGTGCAATACTTTCCCCTAATTGCTAGATGGGCAACCCCCCCCCCCCCCACAGTTTGGAGCGGTGCCTTGGTTTCCCGCAGGGCTCCATGGGAATTGGAGTTGGGTGCAGCCCTGTTGGGTCCCACAAGCACCGCCAAGGTGTGCTGCAGCTGGGACTCCTGAGCCCGTATGGGTAGCGTATTCGCCACACCCGGAAGCGCAGCCATAACTTGGCGATCAACCACCTAGAGCACTTCTGGTTGGATGATAAAAGGGCCCAGCAACCACCACTCAAGGGCCAGAGTCGGGAGGAGGAGGACTACACTTGGAGGAAGAGGAGTGGTGGTGCCTAGGAGAAGAGTGCGTGTGTGTTTATTTGTACTATTTGGGACTGTGTTATGCCTGTGGGGATTACGGGGAAGACGTGAAGAACAATAAAAGTTTATTTATTTTATACGTTCCTCAGGTGTGAGTCTGTTGGGTCAGGTACCTATATAGCGCCTTCTCTTACAATGGACAGAGAAGAAAATGATGTACCACATGAGGTTAATTGTTCACTGTAAGAGTTTGTTTCTGTTAATGCAGAAAGACCAGTCGAGGCTGGGAATTCTGGTTATGGGGTTTATGTATTTTTACATTGCAGAAATATTGTGATTATTAATTGATTTTTTTAAATTCATTTTGAAAAAATGACTTCAGGGCTTTGGATTTAAAAAGGAAGTCGTAAGAAGCTGTGGGAATTGTATTGTGTGTCAGTTACTGTATCACTTTCACAGCTGAAGCAGACCATTTTCTTTGGATCAGAATTACCGCTACACTAAAATAGTGGCAATTTATATTCTGTGTCCTGTGCCTTGCCTGTTCATGTGTTTTCATTTGGTTTGTAAGTAATCATCTGGAGGATGAGTAAGTGATGTCAACTTGTCATCTGCCTTCCGTAAATACTCAAATTCACAAATACGAAGGCCCAACTTTAAATATATATTCTATATATGTGATTCCAATGTCCATAAGCCTCCAATTTATAAGAAAAGTACATATTTTGTGACAATGCATACTGTGTCAAGTGAAGCCAGTCAATATCAGCTAAAAGAAATTTGTACACTACATCAGGCATTCAGAACTGTATGAAATTAAGTCAAAGTTTTTTTTTCTTAGTAAGGAGAATTGTATTACAAATATACATCTAAGAACAACAGAATTTGTATTTCATGAATTCAGAGGAGGACGTGATATGTGGGAAACACAGTGGCGGAGTGCTAGCACTGCTGCCTCGCAGTAAAGAGACCATGTTTCGTGTCCCAGTTCATTCCTGCATGGAGTCTGCATGTATGGATTTGAACTGGGTGCTCTGGTTTCCTTCCGCAGTGCAAAAACATGCTGGTTAGGTGGATTGGTGATACTAAATTGGCCCTAGAGTGTGGCCGGGATGTGTGTATTTGTGTGTATTCACTCTGTGATGGAGTGGCGCCCTCTCCATGGTTTGTTCCTGCCTTATGCCCTATACTTGCTGGGATTGACTATAGCATACACTGTGACCCTGTTCAGGACTAAAAAGGGTTAAAAAATGACTGACTGACCCTCAAGTCTGCGAAGTGCAGGTTAAACTGCTTACTCTGTCTTTACCCTTTTAAACATTGATAGATCCCTAAGTTTGCTGTGTTCCTTTAATGTCACTGTGTAATCTGGAGAACACTAGTTGTCCATTTGTCCACTAGCACAGTGTTCTCATGTCCATCTGTATATCTACCTATTTTCTGAACTTATCCAGTATATGAGGTTTAGTATAAGACAAACATCGGTGCTGAATGCTATGCCATTATGTTTAAAGGAAAATTTATGCAAACATCAGCACTCAAACTCAGAGCTGACAATTACTCAAACATGCATAAATTTTGGATGAGCAAATAATCCAAAGTCCCTGGGCAATTGAGTACAGCAGAAGGAGCTGGACTAGGAATCAAGGCCATATCTCCGGACATGTGAGGTAACAACACTATCTCTGAGCCTCTGTGCCGCCTTTAATACTTTTGTGTAGTTAAAAAACTGAATTGAATGAATCTCTTAAAACATTTTCTAAGAAAATAAATGGTATCACTTATAAATGGAATATGCATTGCTGTTTGCTTTTAGTAAATAAAACGAATAATTATGTCTGGGAATAATTAAGATTAGGCCATAATTAGTACAGTGACAAAGTACATGCATAGCAAAGTACCATTCATGCAGAAAACAGTGCTATATTAATTACCAGATGAACTGATAGATGAATTATTTTAATTGAAAAATTTGCCAACTGTTTGTTAAAAAGCCTTCAGCTAATCTGGAATAAGTGAAAATTGTCACAAGTAACTTATGGCTATTGGGGAAAAGGCTTTAAAAATTCATTCTGCATCAGTCCCACTTCCCTTATTAAACTTGTAGTTTTAGAAATGTGACTAGGCTACATTATAAAAGTGATGAAAACTAGGAGCTGAATAAGAAATCATAATATTTAAGTTTGATTTTCGTCAAACCTGTGTTTGTTTCTAAGAGCTGTCATGAATAGAAAACATCTAATTTATAAGTGAACTTATTAGTGATTATGGGAGGATTTTTAGTGTAGTTTAGTCAATGCATGGGTGACAAGTTAATTTAGAGCTGGCAAAGACTTTTTTTGTTTTCCCCCAGTTGTTGTTTACATCACATTTCACTCACAAAGCACTTTATGAAGTATTGCGATACCAAGTAGCTAAGATGTTGCATGAATATACCTTGCTTTCCTTTTACTAATAACCGATAAGCTATTGTGTTACTTTCTTTTTAAATGGTTAAAAAAATCTCAACCAAAAATCCAAAAGAGACAAAAATCAAAAGAAAGTTGTTGGACACTACTCAGATTATTTGTGAATGCTGCACAGTCTTGACTTTTTACATTTTGAGGTGTCTAAATGTTTAAATTGACTTGAAAAAGAAAGCTGTGTAAGCTAACTTGAGACAGCTGAAATTCATGGTTTACTAACTCCATTACACTTTAGTTAGCTGAAAATATGGGTTTAAATGTATTTTTGCTAATAGTAATTTCCTTAAGCATGGTGCTCTCTTAAAACCAAATATGAAAATCAATATCATACTGGGACCAAAGAATGAACCAATTAGCATAATGGCAGCACATCCACACACAGACAAGTAACAATGGCCATAAAGTAAAAACATCCATCTATCCATCCATTTTCCAACCCGCTGAATCCGAACACAGGGTCACGGGGTCTGCTGGAGCCAATCCCAGCCAACACAGGGCACAAGGCAGGAACCAATCCCGGGCAGGGTGCCAACCCACCGCAGGACACACACAAACACCCCAAGCACACACTAGGGCCAATTTAGAATCGCCAATCCACCTAGCCTGCATGTCTTTGGACTGTGGGAGGAAACCGGAGCGCCCGGAGGAAACCCACGCAGACACGAGGAGAACATGCAAACTCCACGCAGGGAGGACCCGGGAAGTGAACCCGGGTCTCCTAACTGCGAGGCAGCAGTGCTACCACTGCGCCACCTTTCCGTAAAGTAAAAACAGTAAAAGAATTTTGTTTCAATTCAAGCATATTTCTCACATGAATATTACTATTACATCTTATTATCCATCCATCCATTATCCAACCCGCTATATTCTAACTACAGGGTCACGGGGGTTTGCTGGAGCCAATCCCAGCCAACACAGGGTGCAAGGCAGGAAACAAACCCCGGGCGGGGCGCCAGCCCACCGCAGTACATCTTATTAGTAAAGCAAAAATCATTCTAAACAGAGACTAGATTTCTGGGGTATATCACTGCCAGTGTGACTGCTCAGTGTAAAGTTTAATTAATGTGAAAAAAATAAATGTTTCTTTATAACATGTCCAGCTTGAAGATATGATGATTTTTGAAAGAACAGTTGTAATGATCACTTAACTTAGCCACTTCACTCATGGCGCCGGATTAGGAAAAAAATTAATCAATGCCTTTTAATTACCTTGTCTTAAATAACAGTGCTGTTTTAAATAATGTTTTTAAATTGTGTTACACCATTACCCGTACATTCATCTTAATGAATTCACAAATTGTTCAGTCTGTCCTGGCTTTGATTTAACAATTCAGTCAAGCAACAGGAAAAAGTTGAGTCCATCCATCCAGCTATCCATTTTCCAACCCGCTGAATCCGAACACAGGGTCACGGTGGTCTGCTGGAGCCAATCCCAGCCAACACAGGGCACAAGGCAGGAACCAATCCTGGGCAGGGTGCCAAACCATAGCAGGACACACACAAACACACCAAGCACAGAGTAGGGCCAATTTAGAGTCATGCAGCAAAATTTTCTTTAAAAATGTATACAATACTTGTGTTTTATACGTTGGATAGGATACGTCTTGATGAAGAATTTGGTGAATAGTCCAGTTTGATATGTTTAATGCTGCCCACTGATGTCTTCCTGAATACTGAAGTCCATGCTACACTCTTCTAAAATTTTGTGGTGGTCTTACAGTTCTGAATGGTCCAACAAGCACATTATTCTCTCTATAAGAAGACTGAAATTTATTAAACCACTTTAAAATAGTGTTAAGGGAAGGAATTAGTCCTCATGAAGGCATGTTAAAACTAAACTAAACTTCTTTCCTCCTTTGTTACAGATTTATTGTTGATTCACTGCACATCATAATAGTGGGCCCACAATGACGCTCAGACCGAGTTGTACATGACCACTAAAACTGTATTTTGGTTAAAATACTGGCATGGCACTATATATATATAATATATATATATATATATATATAGTCACAAAACACACAATGAGACATAGCAAGGTTTGGGGCAGCCACCCGTATAATGTGGTATCCTGGCTGCAATTCGTCTTTTTAAATGGTAGCACTGTTGTGCTCAAAACCGAGTTCAATACAGAACTGAGGGAAAAGGGGCAGGCTTTTAAAGGGGAAGACAGGAAGTGAGGTCATAAGGATCAGGCACGTGGTCTTCAATCATTAGATCACACCCGGACGTGACATCAGAGGGGCCGGAGCTGGTAAGGTCTACTTCCATTGGCTCGGTTCCAGAAGTGACGTCAAGAGAGCCAGGTGGAATCTCCTGGGAAGGGTCTACAGGAAAGGGAGAAAAAGAGTCAGTGCACTCTGCCACATCCCGAAATGCCTCAGAACTGCCTTCACTCAAGCCCTTTAGCTGCCTCCCATGCGCACGTGTGTGACTATATTGTGTCCACAAGAGGGCACCAGAGAGCCCCAAACCACAAACACAGTAAAGCACGACAGTTAAATGAATACAATAAAGGGTTTTTATTCACTACCAGCATGTTTCCACAATCCTTCTCCAGGAATCCATTACTATTCATAATAGTTGAAAAAAATTCTTCCTCCTTTCCTTCTTGGAGTGTTGCCTGCTATTTCCTGACTTATCCAAGTGTGGCTGCAAACTCCCTTTTAAGCCTGACCAGGAAATGTTTACGGTGCCATGTTGTGTTTTCCTGAAAACACTTTTGGAGTCATAGAAAAAGTAGGGAGGTCCTTCTCCGACAGTGCCCAGTATTGATCTCCAGGGACCCCGACAGAGCTACATTTCTGAACTCCACATCCCAATCACCCTTGCGGGTGACCTGACTGGGTTTCCATGCAAAGACCACTGCCACCTGGTATATGGGTGAAATGAAACTGCTTCTGATTCCTGGCTATCTCTGGTCCATCCATTATTTGATACAGGTTGGACACAAAGGTATGTTCTTTGTCCACTGGCCAATCCATTTATACTTCTGCTCTGGTCTCCTATCCAGGTATGAAACCTTTTTCATTCCGGGTTGGGATTCTCACACACACAAACACAACCACCATGCTGACTGACCCCACACAACACCTCAAAAGTCATCACATCCTTATGATGACTTTTTAAAAATTTTAAACTAGCACTGCAATCCGTTTACCTAAAAAGTTAACTGTCATTCCCTCCTCTCACCCCCTTTCTTATGCAAGTCTTTGCTTGTCTCTCATATATTTGTCTGTTTCAATATTGTCAGAAATTTGTTTTTTAATTTTTGTACTTTAGAAATGAAAACTCTCTGAGATGCGTCAGTATTGTTGTGTTGTTTATAGGCTACATCTCAGGTCTCATACTACTGCAATAAAAAATATTTCAAGCAGAATGTGATATGTCAGTAGCCACAGAAACCATGCTTGGAAAAACTTGGCTAATTTTACTACACATTTTTGTGGCAACCCATCACAAACATGTCTGTGATCCTAAGTTTAAGACAGTTTAAGAAACACTGCTCTATGGCACTGGGTCACTATCTGCGTGGAGTTTACATTGCATCTACATTGGGTTTTCTCTCGGTACTCATTTTCTTTGCACATCTCAAAGATGTGCAGATTAGGTGACTCTGAATTGACCTGATGAGCATGGCATGTAAATAAGGCTGTATGCCAAACATCTTTTAAGTGTTGTGAGAAGGAATGGTGGCATTACAAAGTGGTGAATGCTATACAGTCCCAACATTTTTTTGGAATGTGCTGAAGGCCTGAAATGTAGGTATGGATGTATAGTAACAAATGGAATTAAGTTGATGAGACAAAACATTAAATATCTTGGTTTCATACAGTCTGCCATGAAATAAAAGTCAAGGTAAATTTAAGAATCACTTTGCTTTTTTTTTTTTTTTTAATTTGCATTTTCCATACTGTCCTATTAGATCCACGGATTGTTTCCTGGCTTACGGTTATTTTCCCTGTTGTTGTTATTTGTTATTGTTGGCTTATTGTTTTTTATGTGCTTTTGTCATTATGTAATTTTGTTATTTTTATTTTTGTATGCTGTTTAGTATTTATGTATTGTGTATTTATGTTTGCCTATGCTGTTTGTTTTCTGTCGATGAAACACCACAAAGCAAAGCATTCATTACATCACTGCTGAGGGACCAACCTCAGCCTTTATATTTCAGGCTGGGAGTAGGTCTCTCAGAGGTTCATTGTGATTGTTGTAGAGTGCATTTCATCTTGTCTTTGGATTTTGCGGATTGATTTTTGCTTCTGGTTTCAGAATTCCAACTGGGATTTGTTTGCCTTGGGTTGCCCTTTTATGCATCACTTTTTGCCCTTATTATTGTTTTTTTTTCATCTTTGAATATTTAATAAATTCTTTGAATTTAAAAAATGTTGTTTATCCTTGTCCTTTTACACCAGAGGTTTAACAATTTTCCTCTCCCCGAAGGGCATTTTTGTGTATTTTTAACATTTTTGGTATATTTCTGAGCTGCTAGGCCTGATCCCCATTTAATGTTTGTGCAGGTCTTGAAGCAGGTCTTCTTTTAAAGTTTGGGGACAGGCTGCCTGGGATGAAGCCTGTATTGGAGTCAGTATTATTGAAGTCCTGGCGTGGCCTGTGTGATACTGAAGCCTTCTCACCTCTTTTCATGATTTTGTGCTGCAGCTTCATAACATATAAGACCAATAAATTATTTGATTAAGCCGACATATTAAAGATTAAGTACTGAATTCTGAATCATTTTAGATAACAGTGTTTCCCTTAACATGCCTGTGCTGTTGTAACAGACTGGGAAGGCACACATATCTAAGCTGTTTGCAGAATTATTGTTTCTATTAACACAGCCAAAACATACAAATCTTCTTGTCTCATCATTTGGCCTTTTAAATCTGAAGGCTTAGGGATCAGTAGTACACTGCTGTGAGCACAGATATGCATGAATTCCTGAGATGAATACCATACATTGTCCTTTGCTCAAAGACTATAAAACTGTTTTTTGGTCATGGCATCTCACCTACTCTGTTTTTACCCACTATTTGCCTCTGTCACAGTCATTTTTTTTCTTTATAATAATCTGTTGATTTGTACATTACAGCAAGTACATTACTGTTTGGAATGGGTCTGATAATTATGTAATTCATTTTGTCTTGTTTCTAAATGTTATTAACTTTGATTTTTGTTTTTGTAAATATTTTACCATCCTTAATTTTTTTTTCAATTGGGGCTGCCATTTTTTGCCATTGTGAGGTAAGACAACGTACACTAAAAGACAGTAAAGGCTTACGTTATGCTTGAGGTGTAGTTAGGTTGAAACTTGTAGTTCTGAAATTTAAGTCACACAACTCAAAGGCATTTTTTATGTGTTATTATTATTATTATTGATATATGCCTTAGTTTTAGGCTGTATGTACGTATACCTTGTAATTGTAATTGTAATGTATACTAATACGTTATTTTTGTATTTATTTGTTTTTGTGCTTCAGACAATATTTTCTTTAAAACCCACACCATAATATGGCACTTAAATGCACTAAATGGGTTTAGTTTTGAAAAATAATTTTTTTATGCAGTTTAAGCAATGCAAATATTGTCCATTCATTATCCAGCCTGCTATATCCTAACTACAGGGTCACGGGGGTCTGCTGGAGCCAATCCCAGCCAACACAGGGCGCAAGGCAGGAACAAATCTCCAGGCAGGGCGCCAGCCCACCACAAGGCACGCACACCCACACACACACCAAGGACGATTTAGAATCGCCAATACACCTAACCTGTATGTCTTTGGACTGGGGGAGGAAACCAGAGCACCCGGAGGAATCCCACGCAGACATGGGGAGAACATGCAAATTCCATGCAGGGAGAGCCTGGGAAGTGAACCCGGGTCTCCTAACTGCGAGGCAGCAGGACTACCCACTGCGCCACTGTGCCGCTCATACAAATGTTGTTTTTTTCTAAAAATGAAATTAATTAGCTGTTAATTTTAAGAGAGATATGTTATTCTTTTATGTATATTTACTATTGCTCTTAAATAAAGCAAAAAGTATTTCTTATGCAATTACTCAATTAATCGTTGGAATAATCAGTAGAATACTTGATTACTTAAGGAATGAATTGCTGCAGACCAACAATGAAGAATCAGTTAAAATTTGTCTTGTGAAACAATTAGCAAAAAAAGAAAAAAACAAAATACTTGTTAAGTGGCACTTCTGATTTTGAATCTCATATTCTTTCAGCTTAGCATTTGCTTTTGGTGATAAGTCTGTTTGACCTGTAATGAAACTGACCCCTGCTTGATAATCTACAATTCTTTTGACAAATCCCACTTAATAACCATTTTCATTGTGATGTATTGGGGGTAGATTGATGATTTAAAGAAATGAATTTCATCTATTTTAGAGTGGTGTTACATAACAAAAGGTGGAAAAAGTGAAGCCAAAGGAAATAGAAGAAACAATAGAATTGGCATTCCATAATACAGTACATGGTTAAGCACAATACAAAATAAGGTTAAAGGTTAAGATAAAAATACAAGATCTTAAGAAGAACTTTCAAGGTCATGAGCAAAAATAAAATTGGGAATCTTTCTTAACACATTCAAAAGTGTTAACTTTGTTAATGTGGAGATTTGCATCTTGTTAACAAATCTGAAGCCTCGCCTTAGAGCATTAACAACATTTCAGAGTTTCCAGTGCAAAACATTTTGCCTTGAGACCTTTATGTTTTAAATGTTTTGCCGCTCCACCCGAGGAAGTAAATACATCCCCAAGTTTTAACAGTACTTTTTAGTGAAATAAGATATTGTGTTAATAGACCATCAAGTATGCTACCTCTCAGATTTTAAGGAGGACTTATACTGGAAAACAAAGATGGTATCTATACATACTGTAAATTGGATTGTTATTAAACATTCATCTCTTCCTCCAGATTCCACCCATCCGACCATCCATCTCCTGAAAACACTAATTTCATTACGAGACCACTGAAGACTCTAGTGTATTCTGGCAGCAAAAGGTGCAAGGTAGAAATTAAGTAGGGGTGTAAATCTTTGGCAGACATAGTCATACACAGCAGACCAGTTTAGAGCTGCCAATTAACCTAACCGACATGTCTTTGGGAGGTGAGAGAAAAAGCACCAGGATCTGAAGAAAAATATGTAAATTCTACACAGTTTCTGAGTCAGGATATGATCCCTAGTCCCTGGCACATTGAGACAATTTAATGTGATAATAGTTTTCTGTAATGAAAACTTATGAAAAATGTAAAGTATAATTAGGATGAGCTTAAGCACCAAGATTTATTTGCAACACTCTAGAAACATTACCTTTACATGGTCCGGGTGTTTGCATAGTGTGAAGATATTTTGACATATTTATTGTTGGGTGTCTTGCTCTCCTGGAAATATTTTGCCCTTGCAAAATTCTCTGAAGAGAAGAGGCTAGAAAAGTTTGAAATTGCTGGGAGGTGGCAGGAACACTTTGTGGAGCTTCTAAACCAAGCACACACATAGTTTACTTTTGAATTCACTGGGGTCATTCAGAAGACAGCAATGGCAGGGCTGCCTAGGTGGAGTATACCAACTGGTGTTGGATATTGTTATGGTGCCCTGGCCTATACACCTCATCAGTATCATTTAGAAGGCAGTGTTTACACTGGAGGACAGTCCAGTTTCAAGCCAGGACTTTGGAGCTTGGTAATGCACTAACATTCTACCCATTCTACCATAGACATTGCAGCAAGGGTGAGACGCTATTGTAAAGAAATGTATCATCATAATTATGAGCTATTTTCTGAACAAGTTGGAGTTTTCATAGATATCACCTGTCTAAAAAGTATGTCTTCTTTTTACTTAATCAGCAGTGGTGTACTGCCCTGAGAGAAAACTACATTGGCAGTCTACAAGAAGACCAGTAAGAATAAAAGTGTACGTGAAGACATGTGAGATTCATAACCAGGAAAACAAATAACCCAAATGTAATAAGCAAATCATTAACCAAAATTAATTGTCAAAAAACATAAACATGAGTGTTATGCCTAAGCCAGGGTTTTTGCTCTAGCACAAATTAATCCCTTGTTCATGCCTTCTTGAGCAGGGGGACCTTGCGGGATGCAAGATGTCAATCCATTACGCCATAGTGTGTTATCAGTTGTGTTCTTGGCGGCTGTTATTCCAACTAACTTGACATCATTAACAAGCTCCTCCCATGTAGTTTTGGGCTGATCTCTCACCATTCTCATGATCATCCTCACCCCATGAGGCAAGATCTTGCATGTAGCTCCAGACTGAGAGCGATTGATTGTCATTTTATATTTCTTCCATTTCCATAATCGCACCAACAGCTGTCATCTTCTCATCAAGCTTCTTACTGATGGCCTTGTAGCCCATTCCAGCCTTGTGCAGGTCTACAATCTTATCCCTGACATCCTTTGACAGCTCTTTGGTCTTGTCCATGGTGGTAGAGAGGTTGGAATGGAAGAAATTGATTCTGTGGACAGGTGTGCTTTATACACACAATGAGTTGAGATCAGGAGTATCTGTAATTGATTGATTAATTGATTGTGGCACACATCCAATCTGTCGGAGCCAAACTTCTGGCTCGTTTGTAGGGGATCAAATACTTATTTCTCCCAATGACATGCAAATCAATTTATAACTTTTATGTAATGTGTTTTTTCTGGATTTTTGGTTGATATTCTGTCTCTCTCCATTAAAATGAATCTAAAATGGTAGTCTTCCTAAATGAAGAAAAGGTGTTCAGGAAGAAACTACAAACGCAACAAAGTCCAAAGAATGCCAAAAATACTTACAAGGAAAAAAACAGTGTATATACAAGAAAAAACAAAGTGCACCATGATCCCAAAATCTATATAAATACTTTCACACAAAATCAAACTATGAGTAGGAGATATTTATAAAAAAGAAAATATTTACAAAACAACAAACACTTCAAAATACTGAGGACACTACTGATTTTAACGCACAAAGGCCTTTTGAGAGCACTTTGCAATCTTGGATGCTACAGACATGCGGTTCCAGCTTTAAAAGCATCACGTGTCTAAGACCTTTGCAATTAGGTGTATTATGATAGCACCAAAACTCTGAAATGGTGACACTCATGGGAAAAAAAATGGCAATGAGGAAAACACAAAACATGTTTTTTAAAACACATAATTGTACCAGAGATAAAATTAATAGCAAAATAACATTACAACAGTGTTCTCTGTGTTAAACAACCTCAAAAGACACTATTTGAATCAAAGAAAATATATTGCATGAGTAAAAATATCAAAGTTGACCTGTAACATAAGGAAATGTTCATTTTTATATAAAACAAATAATTTTATGTATTCATTATGATTCACAGGTATGAAGCAGTACAAAAACGTGCTATTGAATTTCTTGAGTGCAATGCATTCTCTCCCACTGGATCATATGCTGTAGCACATTTTTGACATTGTAGCTTCCATTAAACAAGCATGCTATAACAAATAAGCATTTCTTATAATATTTTTCTACACTTTTATGAAACATCTTTTAAAGTTTGCACTGCTGCTTCACAGATGCACTAGCCAGGGTTTGAATTCTGCGCCCTACTTATAATTGCTAATAAATCCTACTTATAATTACAAGAGCAAAGCTTAAGTTTTATTATGCACCTAAAATCTGGAATACTGTACCTATAGAAATTTGTCAGGCTAATATTATGGGGCATTGATAAAAAAAACTTTTAAAAACCTATTATTTTAATATGGCTTTTTGTGGCTACATTTTAGTTGTATTCCTAATAGACTGTATAGGCATAGAATTATATTCTTCATGGATTCACAGTCTGTACTAATTCCCACTATTCTCTGCTTTTTTTTCCCGGTTCCTCTGTGGTGGCAATCTGTGCCATCACTACCTGTTTTAGGCACCAGGCAGCCCCCTGAGATGATAGAATGAAATCAGGTGTCCCAGCTGTCTAGGAGACCAGCTTCATTAAATTCCTATTATGCAATCATGAAAACTAAGAGGTTTGATTTAGTTAGGTAGAATGCCCAGAGGGGTCTGGGTAGTGTTTTGGCCTTGGAACCCCTGCAGATTTTGCAGTTTTTTCTCCAGCCTAACTTGAGTTTTTTTTTTGGTTTTGTTTTGTTTGTTCATTCTGTCCTCCCGGTCATCTGACCTTGCTTCTTTTTTGTGTTTACTCTACTTAATTCTTAAATATTATTGCCTAACCTTAATTGTTTTTCCTTTCTTGTAACTTTCTCTTTGTCACCTTGTAAAGCACTTTGAGCCACATTGTTGTATGAAAATGTGCTATATGAATGTTGTTTTTGCACAAACACTAAGTTTCATTCATGACACATGAGCAGAATAAATTTGTACGTAAAGCGTGCGTAGAGGGAAAATCCTGTATTTATCAATGTTTTAATAAGAACCTCCTGTTTGTAAAAATAAACAGATCTTACACATGCTCAGGACCAAGCGTAGTATGCGTGTGTGTAAATAATAAAACACATGATATAGGAATGCCATTTGCACAAACACATTCTAAATCAATAAAATAAGATACATACTGTATAAATATATGAATAATTAATTATAAGATATCACATCCATCAATTAAATCTCTGTCAAATGTTGAGTGTATTTTCCTATAAAATGGCCATTGATTTCAGCCTGATTTGATTGAACGTAATAATGGCTGATCTCACACTACTGTGATTTGGCCTAAGATCCACTGAGGATAGGAGCATGGATTCCGGGATCACATTGATGTGTGAGCAGAGAGTGCTGAATGGTTGATTAGTTGTTTTAGACTACCTAGACCCATTCTGGTGCATTTATGCACTCTTATGGATTCAATTCTGAAAAGAGCAACAACAAGCCGTACTATACCTGTATATTTTCAAGTCCTGTCGACATTTGGCTTTTTGGCTACAGGGAAATTTCAATGGGAGACTGTAGACAGGTCTGGGATTTCTCAACCATCTATGAGCTGCATACTATGCGGAGTATTTAACATATTAACAGTAATGTGGGATTATGTCCAGTTCTCATATGGTGGGGAAAGGCAAGTGCACATGCACACATCTACGAATCAAAGCTCCATCCAATGATGCGTTCGCATATATGAACAGAAAACACTTCCACTCTATCGAAGTGCAGCTTATATGTGATGCAAAGTGTATGCTACTCAAAGTTGCTGCCTGATGGCCCTGTGGTACAAATGACAGGCGGAGTGGTGGCTCTGAGGCTAGGGATCTGCACTGGCAATCGGAAGGTTGCCGGTTCGAATCCTGTAAATGCCAAAAGGGACTCTGTTCTGTTGGACCCTTGAACAAGGCCCTTAACCTGCAATTGCTGAGTGCTTTGAGTAGTGAGAAAAGCACTATATAAATGAAAAAGAATAATTCTGTAGCACAGTTCCGTTGATGTGAGTCTGAATCAAGGAGCTATGCAAGATGGCTGGCTTCTTGGTAAGATTAAAAGTTTCTTCTATAGATTAAATTGCATTTATTTGAGAGGTATAAATCGGCTAACTGTTTATATCCATAGAGGACAGTGGTTACCCATTGAAGGCATGGTTTATGTCTTCACACCTCTAAACAACCCACAGTTGGCACAGGAATGGCCTTATAACAATGCACACGCAACAGCGTGGGCTGTTATCCTGCACATCAATTGAATTTTGAAGGCATGAAGGCTGTGCTTGGATACAAACAGCAGCACTCTTTTATATTCACCTGAAAAGTTGTGCAAAATATTACCCTTCTGTGTTTCACACAATATAGCATTGAAGGTGGGATGTCCGCTGCCTAATATACTAAATGAATCTGACCCACAGCCAGTGCTTGAAGAGCCAGCTGATGAAAACCCAGTGCAGAAGCAATTATGGCACGACGCCGAATAATACGACTCTGAGGTAAAGATGTCTTAATGCATTAAAAATGCTGAAAACACAAATTAACCAAGTATTTGGTAAATTATGTAGCATTTGGCACCATTATGCAAAACTTTGCATAATTCACTCAGACTAATGTTAATTTCTTTCAAACTGGTTTGTATTTCTTTCACAGTGGAGTACATTCCTTTGACTGCTTGGTTAAGTTGCTTTTGATTTGCTAGAACTTCTTCTGTGAGAACTGGACTCTCCCCTGGCATTCAGGTTCCTGAGCGTGTGGAGTGTTGGGCGTCTCACATGAAGTCTCAACATGGCAAGCAAAATATCCCTGTTCATCTTAATAATAATACAATAATGAATAAATGAAAAATTTCAGTTCATCATTATTAAAGAATGAAACAAGTCACATACATTCACATTTGATGACTTTTCTGTATTCTGAGGCATGTCGCTGTCTCCTTCGGGAATAATACCCACTAAAGACGCCTCTGCTGTGATTGGTGCAATGCATTCATCTGAAACATAGAGTTACAAAGAGCCTGCCTCGGAGGTACTTTTTCGGTGAGCAGCTATGCGTTTCTTTGCATCTAATTTCAAATGGAGCCATTTCCATTTTATTTCTTGAACAGTTCGCTCTTACAAAAGACACTGAATTAGCCACGTTCATCACCTCTTTCCAAACAATTCCTTTGCCTAACCTAGTGATACCACTACTCATACTAGAGATTAATATTTCTTTTCTTTTGTTAACTTCTGTTAAAAGTACCTCCATCTCCAATGAAGCTCTTTTTTTGCTTTTGATGTAGCAGAACATCCTAATGTGGTAAGGTTTGGGGCATTGATGGGTGTGGATAGTGGTAATGAATTAACAATACGCATGCAGCTGACAATTTATGTATGACTGGTATTTATGAACCTATGCAGGGTATTAAGAAAAATTCATGGTTTGTAAATGTAGCATAAGATTTTAGTAATATCGCCTTTTATGCATAAATGTGCTTGTTACTTTACGAATGTTTTATGAATGAGACCATTGTTTTTTTTGCAGATTTCATAATTTCTCCCTACTATTTGTCATCTCACATCCCCAAAGAGTTATTGGTAAAGTTGGCCATGGCAGTTTTGTGTTCTCTGCGTGGGTGTGTACATGTTTGGAAACTGCGATACTGTGGCGCCCAGTTCAGGGCAGCTTCTTGCTTTGTGATCTGTGCTGCTGCGATGGGACCCTCACCCTCTCTTAAGAAGGTTTGAGTATGATATTGTATATTGCAGTCTAGTAAACAATTTATTAAAGTAACTTTTAAAATAATGAGAATATTAAGTTTGCGGAAAACAGGTCGTTATCCTCAATACCAATACCAAGTACCTTTTGTATTACCAAGCTATAAATTAACATGTTGTGTCAATACATTTACATATTAACAGTATCACAGCCTTAATTAATATATTCTAATTAACACAGCTGTATGTTTTAAAATAAACTCACTCATCATTTACATGAGTTAATACTGTAGACAAAAATATGAGAAATGCGTATTGTCATAAACGCCTAGCAGAGGGTGTGTAGTATAAGATAATAATCTTTAATGTGAAGAGTACAAGGAAAAGAATCAGATGTAGCATTACAGTAAATCTTTTTATGTATCTGCCAGACTGCAGTAAAAATCCATTTCAATCAAGCATTATTTCATAGAAGGCATTGTTAAAAGGCACAAGACAGGGATCAGCATTACTGTCTGCCTTTACTTCTGTAGTGTCTGTCAACAGTCAAATGAGCATTACCAGAAAGAACTGCACAAAGAAAAAGTGTTAATACTGCAGTCAATCATTATTTGTTCATTTTCTTAATAATCAATATCACAATCATCTGTACAAAACAGTCAGGAAAAAAAGTTACAGTTAGGCATTAAGTTGTGCTTTACACTGTCTTTCAAATTAGAGACATCAAAGCAGTTATTATCAGCCTGTCTTTTGCATAGCATCTTGCTTTATGAGGTTCATTCAAAAGCACTGTGTATAGGATACTGGAGTATCTAATGCATATATATGAGTATTTCAATCTGTTTTGTGTTTCTTTTATCATCAGGCTTCTGTATTTGCAGTTTATTTTGGTTTATTTTGACATGGTTTAATTTTGTTCCCATCTTGCCCGTAAACCAAAAAAAAAAATACATTTTCAATGAGTCACATGACCATAATAGTTGTGCTGATGAAGCCACAGAAGTGACTCTATAAATATGGCAGTGGGTTCATTATACTTTATTCCTTGTTGGATACACAATACCTTGAAAATCGAGTCTAGTGTATTTAGCTTTACTTCCAAGTTGGCTCAAATGTCAGGTTTTATTTTTAGTTATGACTTTGTCTTTGCCTTTGACTTTCCGTTCTCCTTTTTATTTTCTGGTTGCCTGGAATTTCTGACTTCTCAGTTCTGACACCTTGCCTGTGTTTTTCGTCTCCTGGTCTATTTGGCCACACTCAATTATCCTTGGACACTTAACATATCTTTTAACAAATACAGCTTAGCAATTCTGTCTTTTTGTATTCTACCTACGATAGAAAATGGGAGATTTATATTTTTAGTTTTAGAAGGACCAGGAGACAATATGTAATCGAGAGTAGAGTATAGTTTAGATACCAAACAATCCATTGTAACTTTCCTGAAAATACAAATTACATCCCAGAATTATTGCAAAAATTCAGAATAAACTGAATCCACCATGAAGCACACACCAAATAAATAGTCTTTTATTTTTGATCCAACCATGGATAATAGGCCACAGATCCATGGGACTGACATTTATGTGGTTGCATGAATGACTGACCCAGTTACTATAAAAAAAATAAATAAAGATGAGAAAAAAAAAATAATGGCTTGAAATGAATGGCTTGACTATACTATTTAGTTTAGCCATTTAAATAAATGGTGCATTTGGCATAATGTTTGTGCCATTCAAGTAAAAGCGATGGCAAGTATTTCTTAAAAGAATTGAATACCTAGGGTAGAGTTCTTTGCAGCACCATCTTCTGGGGAGAAGAAGAAATGTGTCATTTTAATTTAATGCTGTGCAATTAAATGAAATCTCTGCAGGTGCATGAAGCACACAGCAATACTGACCTAGAAATGTTAGAATTTCAACAGTCACTTTAATGAATTGCTGACTTAAATGACAATAGCTCAGAATACCTTGATCAGGTTAACATATGTAAAGAAGTTGAATATATATATATATATATATAAAACAAATGAAGGGTCATTTCACTTTCACCATGGCACTTAATAAAAATTAAGGAAGATGATTTTCTCAGTCAGTGTCACCATCATTTTCTGCATGCTGCTAACCATTAGCAACAAATAAGGGCAGCATTTTACAATCTGGCTGATGTGCCTGTTCTGTTAGGACATTTTGTGCTGTGACAAATTAAAGCATAGCTCTGTGAATTCAAAACACCTCTTACCAGGATATAAATAGAACAAAGTCTGCTATGAATACATAATCAGACCTGAAGTGTCTCAGTAGGATGTTTTTTCTAATCCTATTATGAGCTGCTGGCCATATGGGTGATAGTTTATTTTTAGCAGTCTGCTACCCTTAAAGAAATCATGCGTGCTTATTTTCAAATTTTATTACAGATTATATTTTTTAAAATCCGGGTGTTTTTTAATGTTGAATTGTTTTGAATGAGAGTCACTGTAAAATAAAATATTGGAGCAGTATTGTTTAATAGCTCACATCTTACACAGTTAATAACAATTAAAACAAGCTGAAATGAGATGAACAATTTTTGTAACATAATATAGGTGTCACAATAGTGCTGTAGGTTGTGTTGCTGCCACATAGGCCAGAGATATTAATAAATATACCTGTAGGTGATATAAATATGCCACTGCAGGGTGTTCATTTGTGGGTCCAGAGGGTCACTTCTGTGTGGTGCCTAACATCCTATAGCCTGGCTAAAGCAATTCAGAATTGTGGGGTTCTTTCCTAGCATCTAGCATTTAGTATGAGAGGCAAGGAGCAACCCTGGGTGGGATACCAGTCCATTGCAGTATTACTCCAATCATTTTTTTAATCAGAAAGTCATTGAGTAAATTTTCATCCTTTATTCTGTATTGTGCTGTATCAGACATTCTTATCAATGTATATTTTGTCTTTCGGAAAATAAGTTACAGTAAATGCTTTGTTTACTGGAGAGAACGAGAACTCATGAATCTCTCACCCTTTATTTCTTTTGATTTCTTTTTTTAAACATTGTATTTAAAAAGCTCATTAATGAAAGCACACAGATTAAAATGGTACTAAGTTTACAGATCATTGTGTTTTTCCACCTCATTCTCAATGAAAGAGAAGAGCTTAAAATAATTAACATCAAGTTAGAAACATTAGACAGGATCTTGTGTACTAAAACTCTCGATAACAATAGGCATCTTAACTTCAAAGAGACGTAAAATGTACACTATTTCTTAAGTTCTTAGATTGCAGACAGAGAGCTAGGGTGAACTATATGATTAAATGGCAAACAGAATTATCAAAATCAGTTTTAACATTGGTGGATGCAAAGCTTGTAGCCACTGAACCCTCTAAGATCAGGATTAGAGAACCTTGTTTAAGTACTGGATTATTTTCATGTTGATTGTATGTTCTTGTGTACATAAGGGAACTGCGTCACTAAAACAAGAAACTAAAGTGATTCAGACAGAAAGGTCCCAGTTTTATTTCTTCAGAGCAAGCATGAAGTCATAAAGGGGTGTTAATTTAAATTCATTTTATTAAATATAAGCATCTGTTTTCACACTTACACTCATAGACAACACAGGAAAATTATGGTAATGGTAACTGTTCTATTTTGTGTTTTTTGTATTGGTGTTCATCTCTAAGAAGTACTGTATACATTAGATTAATTAAACTGTCAACTAGTAGACTAGCATGAAAGGATTTAGGGAAGTGTGTCCACAGGGATGGCATCCTGTTCAAGGTTGGTCCCTACATTGTACCTAAGTAGTCAGGGATGAGCTTCAGCCTCTTGGAACTCTCAAACAGAGGCAGTAGGTTCAGGTAATACATGGATTGACTAAAATTTCTCCCCCAGCAAAGCAGTTTCAACATACTAAAATAATCAGACATTTTAATGACCTAAACTTTATGTGAGGGAGAGGGAAACAGGACATATCTCACCTAACCACTTCCTTAATTTCATTCTGCTAATACGTGGAGGCAAATAGCCACAGATGTCTTTGTGGCATTAAACTTAAAGAATCTTCTGAAGCAAGGAATAGTATGACAAGTAGGGCAGGTGAGTGTACATTTAAATGTAATTACTGGATAATAGCAAATTAAAATGGCAGAAAACAAGATGTTTGTACGGTCTGTTTAGATACATATCACATTTGATATCCCATAAGTGCCTGTGAGGCTTTTTTTAATCCGTCCATATTGTTAAAATGGAACTGACTACTACATAGTTGTGTTAGAAACAAAGAGAGAAAATGGAAAATAAAAATGTAGATATTAATCATGTACATTTTTTTATATATACTTATTTGGCTGACACCTTTATCCAAGGCAACTTAAAATATTTAGATACAATTGGTTACATTTCTGTATATCTTTGTATTCAATGTAGAATGACGTGGTCATGCCTGACAACATATACTTAATATGTTTTGCTCTTCCCATGGATGCAAACTCTAATAATAGGTCTGATCATTGTACAGTCATTAACTTAATTAATTGGGAACAAAAAATCTGTAAAATCTTTGGACAATTAACAAATACAAAATATTTCATTGTTTTTATGGCAGGAAAGAGTGCAATAAGGTTAAGAATTTGGTCAAAGAAAGTACAAAAATATGTTTGTAGCAACTGAGTATTTTTAGGCTTCATTTTCTTTAACGTTTGTTGCAAGACGTTATAGACAATGTCTAGTTTTCATATTCCCATTCTTTTTCTGTTGTTTAATGAGTGAGCATTCCACTGCTATACAGTGATTTGTATGGTTATACTGGTTCATCAGAATTGGCTGACAAATATTGCTTTATTTTAGTGAGTCATATAATAAATGAGTGTAAAAAAATACACAGATATACAAATGTTTTGGTTTGCGTGTCAGAAAATGCAGCAATTATCATAAATGTAATTGTAGATTGTGAATTAAATACAATCATGTTTTATTTGCTGTCATAACAGAGGGTTTGAGTCATTTATGAAATATTGTTAAAGAGACATGTATGCTAAATATTACAATTAAATGTATAGTTTTATTAAGAGACCAGAAAATGACCAGATATAATAGTGCAGGGTGGTTGATCATTCCTACTGTGAAAAAAATCTCTGTTTAGATACACAAAGTGGAAAAAGCTATGCATAATAAAACAAGTGAAACTTATTCATGGGAAATGTGTAATTTGCTACAGTAAACTGATTAAATTAGGATGTATTTTACAATTTTTTTTTGTTTTTTATCAAAGTTTTTTTTTTTTAGTGAAGCAAATTCAAGAACATTTACAATTTTTTAATCAATCGATAAATGAGAAACTGGTGCTCTCACACACACAAGCCCCTAAGAAAAAAGGGAAAAAATATACAAGTGTGCAAACCATCATGAGAGGGGTCAGCAAATCAGCCTCTGATCTAGTAACCATAAAGCAAAGGAATAAGGCCAAAGGGGTTAAGGAAAGCCCCGCATCACTAACCACACAGCTTCCTGATGCTTGAACTTGATTACCCAGTAACCTACAATGCAGAGTTCAAGAAGGACCGGGTTATATAAATAGGACTTCAAAAAATTAGAAGAAACAGATGAAGGGAATTTCCAGTGAGAAGCTAGTGATAATTTAACAAAAATTTTACACAAGATGAAAATCCTCCACTGTGTGGAAGTGAGAGGAAGAGTACAGAGGCCTGTGTGGGGGTAGAAGAGTACTATAATTAGATAGGTTCAAGGAAAGAGCTGAAAGATTAGAAGGAGAAGTGGAAAGGACAGTAGCACCATCTTGCAGTTCTCTGCTACTGAGGCCAGTCACCAGAACCCTCCCTTTCCTCCTTGATTTCTCTGTCTTATTTTCCGGTTCTCTTTGTTTTGAGTCAAAAGCCACATCTTCACTTTCAAACAAGCCTCTTCGACAGATCACCCCTTGATAACTCCATATTAATAGTGTTTAAAACATAAGAGTTTTAACAGAGTAAGAATTAGCTGCCAGGATGCTTGAGTCTTTAGTTAGAAATAAAGGACCAGGGATACCTGGGACCCTATATGGAGCTCCAGTAGAATAACTTTATAACGTTCAGTTTTCCAGGGATTATGCTGAATGTGACTGCTGGGTTGGATTTAAAGGCTACTGTTAGAATGGGATTTTTAAGGTTAGGAGGTAAAGTTAAGTTGGGGTAAAACCTTGATTTTAAAAAGAGGTGGAGCTGCCTAGAGGGAGAGAAAGTGAGAGTGAGCATGGGGAGAAATGGGTAAGTGTCTTTGCGGCACTTGATGTTCTGTCTTTGAGTGACAGTCATTTTGCTTAACCACCCCAACTAAGCAAAAACTGTGAAGTCAAGCCCACCGGAGCAGCTTGTGTTTGTTCTCCCTTTTATTCTGTTTGATTGTTTGCATTCTTCCTTTGATGTTTAATTGCACTGTCTGTTTATTTTTTTTAAAACCAGTCTGCTCATTTGTCCTTTCAGCTGTTAATTTGAAAAGTGACATTGATAATAACAGACAGAATGCAAGGATACTAGTATTTTCAGGGCACATGACATATGGCTGCAAAATTTTCAGTTATTATTATACTACTATAATTTAAAAAAAAAATAAAATCATTTGACAGTAATTTCCAAAAATGTTAAGAACCCCCTGCTTATTTTTAATTGTTAAAACCTGTATTTCCACAACAAATCCATGAATAATAAAATGCCAGATCCCTTCATTTTTACCACACTAAAAATGTGGTAAAGATGTGGTGATGTTCCTAATTTTCCACTTATCATAGCTTATCTCACTTGCGTGTCAATTATTTCAGGATGGCAGAGCCATACAGCACAGCAAAACTTTGAAGATGCTGTTAATTTTCAAATAAATGTATGTGGGCTTGGCATTTTCTTTGCTTTCAATGCTCTACTCTTGCACATCAAGTATTAATGAAGGAAGTCTTTTAAAACATGGTGTTTGCCAAGACTGGATTCACAACCCACGTGGTTACCGCACTTTATTATCTTGAAGTAATGAATGACATAGAGAGACTGATGTACGCAAATCATTTAAGTTTCATGCACCAGGTTTTTACTTTGTAGATGAATTTAAGCCCATGACAAACTGTCAAATACAAGGTCTAGGAATTAACACTTGCTTGTTTAAAATGCAGCTTTATGCTATATATTAAGCAAAGTACATTGCTAATTATGAACTAATGGCCTGTGCATTTGGGACCAGAACAAATGACTTCCTGTGTGCCCAGTGGTACACCCCTGTATGCCTGAGTTTTATGGATCCTTCCATCTACTATTCTTCTCTTTACTTCTGTAATCAGACTGGGAGTCAGTGTTTATAGTGGTCTCAAAGTTAAGTGCCACATTGTCTGCTTTTAAAATCTCCCTCTTTTATCCAAAATATCTTTATCTTGTCATATTAAACATACATATTTGCCTTTCATGGATTACTGAAATTTATTTTCAATGGCACTCCTGCATGAAGCTTTAACAGGCTTTAGCTGGTAAAAAAGCCTGCTGCCAATATCCTGACACATACCATATGTTATGATTACATACCTCATGGATGATTCAGTGTAATTAGCTCTGTCAGTTCATGTTGATCGCAGGATCATCTTCAAGACCCCACTACTTTCATACTGTATAGTATCAAGCTCTGATAAATGCAACCATATACAGTGCAGATTCTGTATAAAGCTACTTGACAAGACAGTAGTATTCTCCTGAACTCTCAACAGCACTCTCTTATGTATCTTGTAATGGATACGTTTTGAGACTTTATGTCTTAAACTATTGGGAGTGCTTTATCAGTTTCAAAATTTGTGTCCAAACTTATATCTCTGTTGTTAAAAAAAAGTTAATTTTTCATAAGGAATTGAGTATTTTGCTACCTTATGTTTAATCCAGTTGCTTCTTTACTCTTTTTTTTCTTTGCCACTCTTGAAAATTATTTATTTCAGCTTTATTTACTTTATAACTATAGTATATTTCATGCATTGAGGTTTCTTGCACATTGACTTCCTTGCATCTTAGGTTGTGCTAAATGTATGTTCTACTACCTAGCTCTAGAATATTTATATTTCTGTTACATTAGGAATTATAATTTACAAGACCTTAATTTTTTTCATAATTATGTTTATTGTATACTTTTAACGTAATTATTATTTGACCTTGTGTTATATTTAAATCCTGTACAACAATGCAATTTTATATTCATAGCTGAAGGTCCTTATTAACTGGTAATAGTATCATTATTCTATAGATAAATTGTATTTAAGATTCACATTCATATGACTAAAATGTATATTGATTTGCAAAATGAGGAGTGTCAAGTGTCTTTGGCTTTTTTTGCATTTGTATTTTTGCTAAGTTTAAAGTCTTGAAAACAGACAATGCAACTTTGTGGACTCTACCTTCAGCAGTCACACAAGATTGCAGTGAAACTCAGTGTTTTTTTTTCACAACAAAATCTGCAAAAACAAATGGTGTTTCACTTCCAGTGAAACTCATGTCATTGACACAAGGAGAAAAGCATTTATTTTACTTTATGTCCAGAATCTTTTTTATGCATTAATTCCACATGCCTTTGCATTTTTTATTTCCTGATTTGTGATGAACGTCATGGAGAGTTGTATCAGAAGCTCAAACTGACACACATGAGAGAGCAGAACCTTATTTGTGGAAATCAAGAAACTGGACAGGGCATCTACTAGGTAGCAGCATTGAGTTTTGAGGATCAAGCAGATTTCCTTGGTTTGGAAAACTCAGCAATATGCATGATGGTCATTTTCATCTTCTTATGGAGAATATGCAGCATGTCACATTTAAAAAAAAATATATATATATATATATTTTGGGAATAATCTCAACCTAGTCAATTTGTATGAGAACCAATTCCCTCCACATATCACAGTCAAGAGATGGGCTGGAGAATTCAGTCTTTTCAGGAGGTCTCAAAGGTGTGACAAGGTCTGGTCAGTCTTGAACAATGGTCCCCAGAAAAAATGTTACCACTGTGGACTGAATCATAATGGCAGATTATACAGTAACAGAGACAGTAGGCAATATAAGGATTAGTTATGCATCAGCTGAATCTATTCAAGAACAATTAAATTTGATAAAAAATCTATACACAATGGATGTCCAGGATATTGGCTCATAAAATGAAGAATAGCTACAACCAGTGTCCAAGAAGAATCTCAAAGTAATGAATTTGGATTGTAAGAAATTTAAGATGCATTTCATGACTTAGATGAGCCCAAACAACAATCAAAATAAAAGAAGCATGTTCACCAAGACAAAGGAAAGTCAAGGTTTAAGACAATGACAGGAAAATGATATCCACCTTTTTTAAATGTTAAAGGTGTAGGATTTGAAGAGACGACAGCCTCAAGCTATGCTCAAGATCTGAATTTGTATATTTAAAACCAATTTCTAACTTTGACATGTTATGCCAACAGGGAAAATGTTAAAACAACTACAGGAGAGTAGTTGCAGCAGCAGATGAAAACTGTTCTGCCAGTCACGGAAAAACACAAGATATCCATAAAAACCCATACCACAGATGCCCACTGCCCGTATTCTTTTCCAAAGCAACCAAGTTTCCCACTGGCATGGTTTTTAATGAAGCTGATTAGAAGGTGAACGACTGCTTAAGAAACAAAACAGAAGCAATTCGTTTTCAGAAAGACTGAGAAATAAATGTGTAACCAAAAGATAACATCTATAAAGTGCACAATGTGTTTTCCAAATCAGAGAGTTTAGTTGTAATTGTAGTCCAAATGGAATTGCAAAAAGTTGTTCACAAATAAATCTTGTTCAATTACCAGGGCCAAAATACTAAAATGAAAGTGAGCCAATTCAAAACCAGATAATCAAAAACTAAACTTTCTGTGATCACTTGTTCACTGATTGAGTCCTTATTGTAGACAAAGGAACTCATGCTGCTGCACACCAATTTATTTTGCTTATATCAGGAAGGAAAACCCTAGTAAGCAGGCAAGATCCCATAGCAGCTTTCAAATTGGTGATGTGAATCAGTCAAAGCATAAATGGAAAAAAATATGTTCTCAAGCAAGAAAATAAATTAAAATGTGTAATTGAAAATAAAGCTCCAAAATCAAACTTGCACAATGTTAATTTCTTGTCAGCCAAAAAAGTATGTTCAATGTACAAAATGCGTTTAAAGAGTTCTCAATTGAAACGTTTTATTGGAGCAAAACAGAAAAGAGTAGTGAATATTATAGTTCTGTACTGAGTACTATCTATCTATCTATCTATCTATCTATCTATCTATCTATCTATCTATCTATCTATCTATCTATTATAGCATTTTGTTGGAAAATAAAACTTTTTGTATTTGTATTTCTCTAAGTCAGGCTCAGAAATTTATGATCACCCTACATGTATAGAAGCTTACCAAAGACACTGGTGCTGCCACATCTCAACCACAAAGTAGTGTAGCTGCTTGTTGGTCCTACACAATGTCTGCTTGTTTCTTACAGAAGGATAAGACTCCTCTGGCATCTCTGCGTGTCCTGGGGAAACACTGCATGTTTTCTTTCATACCAATAGACTCTCCTTTTGACTACCACAGAAAATGTTTTTTATATACGGTCTGTTCATCTCCCACAGTGGTAAGCACTGTGCCAACCATGCTGCCCTGCTATTTCTCTCATTTTAGCTCAGAAGGTCCAGGATAACTTGTACTAGACCTGCAAATACAGTCTTATTATGTAAGCAGATCCAAATCCAAAGGGTGACAATTTCCTCCTGTGTAAGCATGTATTTTGAAACTCAAAATCTTAATTTGAAGAATAGTGGGGCACAAGATCAATTTTAGATGTTTATAATATTATTATCCCATCAGTCTTTGATAACTTGCATAAACTTAATTCAATTAATTAATTATCTGTCTGCACAAATATATTTAGGTACAATTCGTTGCTTTTAATCATTTTCTGCCTTTATTTTGAAGCGGAGATCGTAAAGCTTAATCTATTTGCAATATCTATCGTGCAAGGCTGAGGGGAAAGCAGATTCTATTTTAATAAAAGGACTGGACATAATATGCAACATTCATTATTCATATTCTTGCCTCCTTCTGTAAATGTTGCCAACCTTACTTTTCTGCTTTTCCTAAACTTTTTGCCATTATACCATCTTAATATTCTTCAGCCATCTCTTCTTCAGACAGTTCTCCTCATCTGCACTTTTATAAAATTAATTTGAAAAAGTCTTGATTTCAAAACACTATACACAGCGTTATACATATCAGGTTTTGTCATTGTCTAACCTGCTTAATCCAGACCAGAGTTGCAGGGAGAGTTAGAGCCTAACGCAGCTAACATGAGGCCAAAGGCAGGAACAAATGCTGGACAGGGCACCAGTCCCTCATGGGGCAAACACACACACACACACACATCAGACACACAATAGAGCAATAACTTGAATGTCTTAGATCTGTGGGAGGAAACCCATGCAGACATGGGGAGAACATGCAAACTCCACATAGGGAAGTCCCGGAACGTGAACTCTGATCTTCTAAGGCAGCACTGCTAGCACTCTGCCACTGTGCTTCCCACATATCAGGTCCTCCTCTGAATTCATGAAGTACAAAAATTATGTTGTTCTTAGATTTATATTTGAAATACAATTCTGCCTACGAAGAAAAAATCTTTGACAAGATTTCACAGAGTTCTGATTGCCTGATGTAGAGCAACTTCTGCAGGAGAAATTTCTTTTAGTTGATATTGACTGACTTCTCTTGACACAGTATGTTTTGTCACAAAATCATATGTGAATTTCTTAAAAATAGGAGGCTTATGGTTTGGTGAGATGGTGAGCCTTTGGTGTTATTCAACATATGGCTTGTACAGTACATAAATGGCCTTAAATATGAGTGTTAAAAGGTGGCATGCCTATTGCTTATTTTTATTGATCTGGGGCCTCATGCATAACGCCGTGCGTAGAATTCACACTGTAACATGACGTAAGCACAAAAGCCGAAATGTGCTTACACACAAAAAATTCCAGATGCAGGAATCTGTGCGTTCGCCAATTTCCACGTTCTTCCGCTACATAAACCCCGGTTAGCGTGAAAAGTAACGCTCGTGCACGCGCCTGCAGTCCCGCCCCAACTCCTCCCAGAATTACGCCTCTTTGAGTATGCAAATCAATATAAATAGCCATTAAGATCAGCCTTCTGTGAAAAGACAATGGGAAAATCATGGGGTAATATATTAGAGCGAATACCAAGTGGAGGCAAGGAAAAACATACTATTTGTTGGCTTAAACAGTGGTATAAACAACAAAAGGAAGTCGATCGAGTGACATAGCATGTCAGAGAAACTCGAAAGCTCACGTTCACAAAGTTGCACAGTGCCCGAAATAAAAAAGAAGTTGTCACATTATGAAAGTCGCCGTGAAAAGACGAGTCGTAGCCCACCGGCTGAGTGTCATATGAAAGCTTATTAGGGTACAGAGAAAAAAAAATAGGCACACGGTAGGGAAAAAGCACGAAATGTCAACTTTAATCTCAAAATTTCCACTTTAATCACGTAGTTTATTTTGTCATTAAAGTAGAACATCATAAACTTCATCTTAAAATTGTTTAATTTATTAGTTTCTCAAATCCCAACGTAACTAAAGTAGCAAGTTAAATGCTTTGTTTTGTATGTGTTCTTCTATGTGCTCTATGTGTGTGAATCACTACATGCTTCTTAAACCGGCTTTCTCTTCCTCCGACAGGACACAGAATCCATTACATTCGTGATATTACAACTCTCTGAATAATTAAAATACTGAGATGTATACGTGATATTTTCATGATGATAGGCGTTAAATCATGTTATTAAACATGGGAACACAGTGGTGCAGTGATTGTTTATGTCTCAGATGCTTGCTGCACCAAGCGCGACCTCCAATGAAATGCCTTATTACAGAAGTGCTGTCTTTTTCAAACATACTAACCTTCAATTCCTGTCCTTACTTTTCTTTCTCCAAATACCCAATCACCACACAATCAGCTCTGTAATAGACGTTAAGCCATCTGTAAGCTTTGAACGCCGATTCTTCAAAACTTTTGAGGAACATTGAAATATCTTCGTAGTACATGTTTAATTATTCTATCCATCTATCCTTCCAGTGACACGCCAGCCCCAGCAAGAATACAGCGCGAGGCAGAAATAATCCATGAACGGAGCGCAAGCTAATAGCTAGCGCTACGGCACAGTGCCCTGGCATGTTTAATTATTGACAATATACAGGGTGGGCCATTTATATGGATACACCTTAATAAGTTGGGAATATTGGTTGAAAGAATCTAACTCATGAAAGAATAAAGTTACGTTAAAACCAAGGACACCATTGTTTTTCTTGTGAAATCTATACTAATAAAAGGCAAAGCCCTCACTCACTCACTGACTGACTGACTGACTGACTGACTGACTCATCACTAATTCTCCAACTTCCCGTGTAGGTAGAAGGCTGAAATTTGGCAGGCTCATTCCTTACAGCTTCCTTACAAAAGTTGGGCAGGTTTCATTTCGAAATTCTACGCGTAATGGTCATAACTGGAAGGTATTTTTCTCCATTTACTGTAATGGAGTTGAGCTTGACCGCCGTGGGGGCGGAGTTTCGTGTGACATCATCACGCTGCCCACGTAATCACGTGAACTGACTGTCAACGCACTATGTAGAAAACCAGGAAGAGCTCCAAAATACGCTGAAGAAAACATGCATTATATAATTGAGAAGGCAGCGAAACAATAAGAAGCGAGCGACTGACATATACTACCATATTCATCATTGCAGCTACTTCGGAAACAAAGCAAGGTATAAACCTAAACTTTAAATTAAGTTAATAGACAGGCTGCCGCTGGCGTTTTCCATGCCCACGGGTAATGCGGGATACAAGTTTAATGAGAGAACACAGGATATAAACGAGAGTTTTGATCACTTTGTAACTAAGTTAAAATTGCAGGTGAAGGGGTGTGCTTATGCAAATTCCGAGAGACTGTGTTTGTGGGGGATTGACAGTTAAGGCGGGTGGAGGAGTCACGTCATCATATCCCCTCCCATTTACCTCATTTCGCTCTGAGCTGAGCTCCGCGGCTAACGCCGTCTTCCGAAGCAACTTCGTCACACTGTCACCTAAAGTCAAAACTTAAATATATAAAGTCAGCGTCGGAATATATAAACTCAGCGCTGGAATATATAAAGTCAGCGTCGGAATATATTGTCACGCTTGGGTCACAGATTTGCACAGAGACACAGGAGGTCGTAGAAACAAGAAGGATTTTTATTCAAACACTGCAAACACATGAGCTTAAACGTGCTCCATGACAAGTCAGAGATGACAGTTCCGCTAGGAGCAGAGAGAGAGAGAGCGATAAAAGCAAGCAAACAATCAATTTTGAACTGACAGGCGCTGCACAAGGCTTTTAAGTTAGCGGGGCAGCGAAACAATAAGAAGCGAGCGAGTGACATATACTGTACTACCATATTCATCAGTACAGCTACTTCGGAAACAAAGCAAGGTATAAACCTAAACTTTAAATTAACTTAATAGACAGGCTGCCACTGGCGTTTTTCATGCCCTCGGGTAATGCGGGATACAAGTTTAATGAGAGGACGCAGGATATAAACGAGAGTTTTGATCACTTTGTAACTAAGTTAAAATTGCAGGTGAAGGGGTGTGCTTATGCAAATTCCGAGAGACTGTGTTTGTGGGGGATTGACAGTTAAGGCGGGTGGGGGAGTCACGTCATCATCTCCCCTCCCATTTACCTCATTTCGCACTGAGCTGAGCTCCGCGGCTAACGCCGTCTTCCGAAGCAACTTCGTCACACTGCCACCAAATACAGAGAAATCCACAAGTTAATACACACGCTGTCTCTAGACTTTCTCCACACTGAATCCTCCAGGCACTACTTACAAAAGGTTACATTGACAATTGTGTTACGTTATTTTTAAAATGTTTAATTTTCTTAGCACAAGCACAGCTGAGAAGCTTCGATGCATGTACTCCATAACGCGTTAAAAAATAATGCATTTAATCACACTTTGCATTACAATCAAAGGGGAACTTTTGTCAATGCATGATTTCCTGGTACACCGATTACATTGATCAGCGCATCCCAATTCATTTTAGCCTCGCACCACCTTGGTTTGAGAAAAAGTATGAAAAAATATGAGGTTAACACAGAAAAACAGATCACCAATTCAAGCTTTATGAATAATCGATTCGCCATCAATAATTGTTTTGGTAAAGCCATACTCAGTGTAATCCTCCTTCCATTTTATAATTTTTCCGCCACTAGCCATGATTAAATGAACGGTAAAAAAGTAAGAGCGAAGCGAGGGTGACTTATTTAGGCAGGCATGTATATGACAGCAACACTCATGACAATCATGTTACGTTATTATTAAAATGTTTCCTTTTCTTTTTCATTACTTCTTTAACCCACTACTTCTCCGCTGCGAGGCGCGGGTATTTTGTATATGAATGACCTCCAAAGAGCGCGGAGACTTTTGATCATGTGAACGTGTCTGCAAAAACTGGCGTCTCCTGCCCAGCAAAAGTCGAGCAGCCGGCGCGCGCACATAGCTGTGCCGGCCTTTGAGACGCTGACTGCGCTTCTGCCTTAACTCAAAGTGAGCACTATTAATTTTTTTCATCCTCCCCCTGAGCTATAGCCCAGACAAGTGCAAACACGGGACCCCTTTTCTACACCGCGGCAAAATAATATTAAGGCGCTTCGCACTTTATTTTGCACGTATACGATTATGAGGTCGTCAGCTCGGATTATGAAGACACACACAGGAGTGAAGGACTGACAGTGCCATCACAGCCGATTAATAGCTGGGACGTCTCACCAGTCTGCACAAGACCCACCGCGACTGTCCCCAAAAGGCGCTCATATCATCACCGAACACATCTCTCTATACTATATAAAAGAAAAAGGCAACTTTCCTTTCTTTACACCTTTTTTCCTTTTATCCCAAACCAAAGCCTTTCTCTCTTAATACTGCAGAGGACACAAAACTAATTTTCTTTAATTGCTGGTAAGGCACATTACCAGAGGCAGAAATTTGGACTTTCACATAGAAAATGTAATTTCTATACCACAGCCGTCGTGTAGCGCCTTTCAAAAGGGATCTACTACAGAGAGATGATCCATATACATTTTAGCTGCTGTTAGTACTACTTACCTCTTCTGTTACACCGTCTTTAAAATGTAGTTTACCCGCAACCACTCCAGTAGTGCTCAATGTACCTTTACTTCTTAAAACGTTAATGTTTTACTGTTTAATAACTTATAGACTACATTTTATTATTTTTCCCTTGCACTCAGTGATCAAAGCTATACACACACATATAGACACATACATATATATATACACATATATTTATATATACCTGTGTGTATGTTTGTATGTATGTGTATACACACACACACATACATACATACATACACACACACAAATTATATATATGTGTGTGTCTGTGTATGTATGTATGTATATGTGTGTGTATATATGATGTAGATAGGTATGCATATATATATGTGTATATGTAGATATGTATATAGATACAGTATGTATTTTGATATATATATATATATATATATATATACAACAATTACATTAACAATCATGTTACGTTATTTTTAAAATTTTTCCTTTTCTTTTTCATACCTTCTTTAACACGCTATTTCTCCGCTGCGAAGCGCGGGTATTCTGCTAGTTCCCAATAAGTTTGATGTGTCACATGACCCTCTTCCTATTGAAAGAACAAAAGTTGGATCCAAAATGGCCAACTTCAAAATGGCCACCATGGTCACCACCCATCTTGAAAAGTTTCCCCCCTCACATATACTAATGTGCCACAAACAGGAAGTTAATATCACCAACCATTCCCATTTTATTAAGGTGTATCCATATAAATGGCCCACCCTGTAGATTATTTAAATGAAGTTGAAGTTTTATCTGCATAATATAATAAACATATTTTGCTGCATTTCATCTTAAAAATTATATTGTCATCATATGTAAATACGCGCTTTATGAAGGGCCTCAGGTTGTGCAATATTATAACTGTATCGCAAGTTTACAATGAGGTAATTCTACTTATAAGTACAGACATTTCTACAAGGAGCACTTGATTGAGTGCGTTTATAGTTCTTGGGATAAAACTCTTTCTGAACCGCGAGGCCCATACAGGCTTTGAAACGTTTGCCGTGTGAAAGCAGTTCAATAGACAGTATGGCCGAGGCAGCGTGTGCTTGATGCTGTATACCGATAATTCTCTTTCTCAGCTTCTGTAGAGTGATTCCCCACTCAGATACAGTGATATAAATACTCTGAGTGGTGCAGTGAAAGAATTATGGAAAAAGATGATCCGCTGTGGCAACCCCTAACGGGAGCAACTGAAAGAAGAAGAAGGTGCAGTGAGAGTAACAACGCTAAAGCAGCTATTGTATTTAGAATGGTTTGACCATTCCGTGGACCATTATATTGTTACTGGTTAATTACAATCAGATGCATTAAACTAATAAACAATATGCGGTTAATTTCAGTGTATTTATAAAGCCACATCAGGGATGTTGATCTAAAAAAGAAAGGATAACCACACAGGAACAGTGTCACTGCTTTGACGCTGGGTGCCACCAGTCTGCAAAACCGAGCGTAGAACTTGCGTATGACAGGGTATGAGGTACCGTGGAAATGTGTGTGGCTTTACACCAAGTTTAGGTTTTATACATCGCGATTTCAACGTGGAAACGGTCTTACGCAACATTTCCGTGCGTATGCACCATTTATACATGAGGCCCCTGGACTTTTTAAGTTAATGGCTTGTTATCAACAGTAGCCTAGAGATTCTTACCGCCTTTTGTTAAATGCTGCTGGATTGGGCTCCAGCCATCACAATGCTATATCATTTTGGTGAAGTCAATGATTAACACCTTTTGTTCTTGTTAATTTCTAATCATTAACATATTTCTGGGACAAAGTGTCACTTCCAATAATGCACTCAGTTTCAAAGCAGAACTGTTGGAGAACCCTAAGGACTTCTGCTTATTGAACTTTTAGGGAAAACCTCAGTGAACTTGAATATATACAAGTTAATTACCATGTGACATTGTGAAAACCCATTTTTAGCAGGATTTCCTGACTTAATTTCACCATAGTGTTTAGTTGGTGCTGCTCAGGTTGTGTTACTGCTCTGTTGATTAGGCAGTATGGGAAAGGACACCATAGTACTAATAACCCAAGATTTGTAATAAAGGTGCCCCTATCTTGTGTATATGGGTGCCACACAACCAGATGTGTGCATTTGAGATCATCAGACTGCTGTTCTCTAGTACTAGCTAGTGAGATAAAGGGCGGCTAAGCAAACACTATAAAGGTGCAGTTACAATAAAGACATTTTCCTGTGGTTTCTTAGTGTTTTATCTATTAGTCTTCAGCAGCACTTCTTTATCCATAAGGCATTTAAAAATGTTTCTATTGTATTCATCTTACTGTCAGTAATTGCTCTGCTGTTGGAGCCAGTGCTCTTCAATTTTCTGTTTTGCTTTCTTAATCTTAATTTGAATTTGTTATCAGTGAAGAAGGAGAAATATTGTAGGTAATTCCATTCTGTCATTGAGTAAAAAAAAAGATTACAAATCACGTAATGTTAACAACTGTTAAAAATGCATACCTTGGGCTTGGGCTGTCAGGCTTTGTAAACTTAAAATAGAAATGTGATCACTGGCCATTAATCATTATCTTATGCATCACATGGCACTAATCTAGATGTGCATATCTAATAAAAATATGCTCATGTAAACACTGACTTGGAAAAGACATTTATGCTTTAGAGAGAGTCATTTTGTTGAGAATATTCAGGCTTGTTCATCTTTTATCTGCTTATATGCACTTAAAGAAGTGGGACAGTGGTCCACACTACTGTTTATAGCTTCTGGGATCTGTGTTCAGATTGTAGTATGGACAATTTCTACACAGAGAATACACATTCTCCAGGCATAGATTTTTTTTTAGGTGCACCGGCTTTCCTCCCACTTCACAAGAAATGGGGAAGTTAGACTCGAAATTTTCTCCAGTTTGAGTGAGTGTGTCATCATACATGGGACTAATATCAGGATCAAACTGATTGCCAGGCCTAGCTCCCTAAGCCAGTATTGGAATATGAGGATCAAAAATAGAGAGGTTCAGCATATGGGTGGGTAGATGTTCTTAAAAACAGAAAAAGCAAAATCTTCCATTTATTCAATATATATTTTATTTCTGTAAACCAGACTGAATAGTTGATTTTTCAGCACTGTGCATTATGCTTGGTAAAAAATAGTAAAACAACAGTTAACAATAGAAAAGTTAAAACAGATGATGTTTTAGAGAGATGATTCCTTCATTTTTAATGCTTACCATTGGGCATCTATAGTGCAATAAAGAGACAGATCATGGAAATTTGATAGCTATCTAGTTTCTTAAACAAAATGGGGAACCACTTGGTTATCATCTCTAACATGCAGACCTCTCTACACTCAAGACATGTTACGGTTTGCTGGTAATACATTTTTGTGTTTTGTTTTTAGCATGAGAATAGTGCATTGGTTAGTTCTATGTGCAGAAGCATTCTAAATTCAATTAATGTTTGGTAAGCTGCAGTCCAGATTGGAATGCACCAAAAAGTAACGTCCTGTGATATCTGAGATCTGATGATAAGCTTATTTTATAAATGTGGTTTAGCAAACGAGTGTTTCTTTTTAAAGTGGCGTTCATAGCTTTATTATACTACCACTCTCTCCTTGCTTCTTGTTTTCTTGTACCTGCATACAGGAAGCAGTCTTTGGTTACAAAACAGATACTGAAGCAGTCTTGGACAAATTTAAATTCTTTTGATGTGTAGACCAAACCACTTAAAAATATAATCTTGGCTTCCTGTTTCTTGTATTTAGTGGTGTTTTTTCTTATCTTGTGCTAAAGCAATTTTAGAAAAAAGGACACCTGGTCAAACTTCAGAGATGCCATTCCAGCGAGGGTATAACTACCAAAGGGAGTACAGAGGTGTAGGTCGTGGCTTTGTCCCTTATCCATTCAGCCATTGGTACAGATCCATGGATTACGGTAAGCTGGTAACTGCTGCTGCTGCTGCACCTATTTGTGATAATATGGTACTAGTTTATATGGTACGTTTATTTATATGAAGGTAGTACGCCTTCGCTCTTTAGCTTTTTCTTTAATTGTATATATTTCCTTCACATATATGAAACCACAACTTTTGATTGTAACTGTATGTTTTCAACTGTTGTTTTTTTTATAAATGCTTTTAATTAATTTGTAGATGTCAAAAAAAATGGAAAATTGCATACAAACCTCCGAACATGTTCTTACTTGCTATCACTAGCTTGAGATCACAGAACAGATTTTAAATCTCCATTGGATACTTCCTTGAAAAAAATATGTTCAACAAATATGAACTACAATTAGCGACAGACCCTTCACATCCAACAACTAGCAATAGCACAGAAGTCTTCAGCACCTGAGTTGGAATCTGCTGTCTCTGAAAGTAATTTCAGCCACAAGCTCTGAAACTTTTATTTAGGTTGTTGTTGTATCTCAGTTTATTCCTTGACAAAAATTTCAAAATTGAATTTTAGTAATGTTCAGAAAATATGGGTACTATCTAACATTTCCAAGTACTGGGCCCAGCACGGACTTCCCAGTTGCACTCCCCAAGGGTCAGGTGTGACTTTAATAATAATAATAATAATAATAAAAAGTCTTGAATACTGGTGTGTTTTGTTTATCTCACCGAGATCAATTCCACAATAACCGTTAGCAAAATCAATTGGAAGAGAATGAAAATCTAAGCAATGACATTTGAAAGCCTTAGTTTTCTTTTCAAAAGTTTACATAAGGAATGAATAATCAGCAAGACATTTTTGAACATTCAAAATGGTTATGTCAAATCAAGTATATTGTCATGTGTACATAGTACAATGAAATACTTCCATGAATAGAACAGTTGACAAAATAATTGCATCAACAAAAGACACACAAACAAAAAGTATACATAGCAAGCACCACATACAGTACATACTGTATATACTGAGGTGGGCAAAAGTAAGTTTACGGTTGTTTGTATGGAAAAAAACGTGCAGGCTATGGATTATTACAATAGCTTTATTAACTTTATTTACTCAAAAGAATGTCACAATGGCACCATGCACTTGGGGACAATCTTGTAAGTGCTCAAATTGCTGGTCTTGCATGCTCACAACTGTAAACTGTAAGAGACAGTACTGTTATATAGTTGAGCAGAAAACACTTCTTATACAGTGAATTTTGAGTAAACACTGTCTACATTGGGAATTAGTTTTCCTTGCTTTTCTGCATCAACAACTTGTATTTTAACTTTTGCTGTCATGGTTACTCTAGACGAAGTAACAAATGATTTGCTATGTGTAAAAACTGGTGACGATGAATACCAAAATTTTATAAAGTTTGCCATGTAATGGAGATGGAGAAAATGGCTCACATGTTTACACACTGAAATATTGTATGAAAATGAATGCAGTAAAAATGCTGCCAATTTCTTGTCTTTGCAAATCACAATCCCAAAAGCAAGCTTGGTATCTTGTTAAATTCTTTTTTCCTGATCAATATATACATCTGTGAAGCAAGCAAAATCTAAAAATATAAACTGTAAAAACATTGGTTTCTAAGGAAAGACAAAAATAATACAAATCTGATAGCCTGTGGCCTTAACCAGCTTTGGAAAATATTTTAGGGTATACTATGAACCAAGACTGTAAAGTGTATTTCATGCCTTTCAGTTTCTTAATTTATATCCTGAGTGTAAGGAACTGGAAAATAACACGCTATGTTGATTTCCAGAGTAACCAAAATTGTCATATTTACTGCAGCATTAATATCATTAAGAGAGACTAAAGAGATACAGGGCTATATCTTTCTGCTTAAAATTATATATATAAATAATATATAAATATAAATAAATAAATATAAATAAATATATATATATACTAGCAGGAGTACCCCGCGTTGTCCGGGAATCTATAACTGGTGAATTTCCCAAAATGAAAGAAACAGAACATAGAAACAGAACAAACAGTTTTCTGATTCACATTTTATTGTAAGTTCCTCCACTCTGGATTCTGTCTGCTGTGGTGTTTCAGACGCCCTTGAAGTAGACTTTCTTGTGGCATCTGAAGTGGACCTTCCAATTCTATGTGTTTTTTTCAGTGGCATGGGTATATTAGCGAAAAACAGGACAATTATAATGTGTTACATGGTATTATGTATGGAATAAGCACCACAGTGAGATGCATTTACGTTATTTACAATAATTCGGAAAGCGAACAAATAGCACCACTCAGTCAGAAAGAGCAACACTGAAATCGTACTGTCAGTCAGAAACGGAGCAAATAGCACCACAAATACAGAAAGCCAGTGAGAAAGAGTAGCACTGAAACCGTACTGGGAAAAATGGGGGGAGGGGTGCTCTGTTTCTAAAGAGCGTCTGTGTTGAACAATGCTGCCATCTAACGGATGTTGGCGATGGTAACTACAGAGAAAAGTGACATACAACCGGTGTTGCGTGTGGGGAAAATGGCGGGGGAAGGATGCTGTCTTTTTAGGCGAGTCTCTGTTCAAACAGGCTGCCATATAACGGACGTTGGCGAATGAAATACAGCAGTATCAGTGCATGTGAGAGTGTGATCCGCGGAAACGCGGGTGTGTCAGCTGGTCACGCGCATTGGGTCGTTCACGTTTTACATCCATACGGCAGTTCCCGTTCACCCAATGAAAGCAATCAGCCTTCTCCTACTTGGACACTTCTGCCACTTCTAAAGAGCGATGCACAGGGACTAAACATGCCGCTAGAAGGCGCTGCCGTTAACATTTGTTGCAGTGTGCGGCCATCTTGTCGATGATAAGTACGGGGACGTGTGCTGAACGTTGTGTCGGTGAAAAGGTGCCCTGAACTTCACCACGAACATTTTTCCCAACCAAATATACCCCATGACCTCCTCCTAGTCACAAATGAGCCTCATCCCCAGTTTGGTGGTGATCGGACGCCCGGTGCAGATTTGTATGGCGGACAAACATACATACATACATACACACACTCATACATACATCGACTCTGCTTTATATATTATATATATATATATATATATATATATATATATATATATA
>JANRMT010062841.1:57318525-57345225 GCA_026402145.1 Polypterus bichir lapradei | reverse complement strand
TATATATATATATATATATATATATATATATATATATATACACAGTATATAGATATACAGTATATAGTGGATGAGGGAGACACAAGAAGTCCAAAAATTGTTGAGATTCCAGCCAGGTTGCCTCTTTTAATTCGTTGGCTTTGGTATAGAAAAAAAAAAAACAAATGTAGAACAAAACAGTAGGAATTGGATGCCAGGTGATAAATCATGGTTTCTCAGTTGAGCAGGTTTTGCTTTGGTGGAGCTCCATACTTTGGTCAGCTTTGGTCCAAACGTAGCCCCATATTCTGGGGGTGGTCGGCTTTTATAGGAGTCCTAACGGAAGGAGCGCAGTCAGTTGGCCCGCATTGGGTAACTTCTATGAGCTGTGGACGAGAAAAGAAATGATACTGTTAGTTACAGCACCCCGTCCTGCCCAGGAATGGAAGTACACACCCCTGACGAGCCAGGAAAGTGATCCTCCGATATACATGTAAAACATATGTGTGTGTGTGTGTATATGTGTATATATATATATATATATATATATATATATATACAGTAATCCCTAGCTATATCGCGCTTCGACTTTCGCGGCTTCACTCTATCGCGGATTTTATATGAAAGCATAACTAAATATATGACGCGGATTTTTCACTGCTTCACGGGTTCTGCAGACAATGTGTCTTTTTACTTCCTGTACATGCTTCCTCAGTTGGTTTGCCCAGTTGATTTCATACAAGGGACGCTATTGGCGGATGACTGAGAAGCTAACCAATCAGAGCACGCAGTTAAGTTCTCCTGACTGAGAAGCTAACCAATCAGAGCACGCAGTTAAGTTCCTGCATGCTGAATGCAGTGTTAACCAGGAAGTCTTGTCTCGCTTATTCAGCATCAACGTGTTTCGCTGTGTAAAGAGTTGTGCTCTTTTGTGTTTATCTTTGTGCATAGTCAAGCCCTTCATTATGGCTCCAAAACGATCTGCTACTGCTTCAGGGGCCGTACCCAAGCACCAACGGAAGATGTTAACGATTGCCGAAAAGGTAAACGTTTTGGATTTGTTGAAGGCTACGATTCTTTTTATTTAAAAAGTAGGAAAGGAATATAAGATCTACGGCCGCAGTGTCTATCCTTTTAACCAGGGTGCAAAACGAGTTGTAAGTGGATGTAATAAGGCAGTAGTCTGGATGGAATCTGCTTTAGGGATTTGGATTGAAGACTGCCAGAAGAAGAACAACGGCAGTGCTACACAATCGCCTGAAGTGGCTCCTTTACAAGGGCTGTAATGCTCTCCTTTGTTGTGCAGTAAAATTAAATTCATTATTATCGGACAAGTCATCGTGTCATTGTTGGTGAGTAACCATAATTAATTTTCTACTTACAGTACTTAGTACATGTACGTTCGTTTAGTGTCACTGTACACACATTTATTGTATACTGTTTTTCTTGCATTGTACGTATTTATTGCTGGTGGCCTGTCTGTCGTAATGGCTGTAACATATGTGATATCAGAGACACTCAATATCTTTAAAATAATATTTAGGTTTTACTGTATATAAACAGTGTGTTTATATACATAATTTCAATGAATCTTACCTAATATCTAAGAGAATACAAAGGGATTATGCTGTATAACTCTGCGGGGAATATTTATAAACAGTGTGGGAGAGTTTATAAGGGCTTAAAATATATAAAAATAACCATACAAACATATGGTTTCTACTTCGCGGATTTTCACCTATCGTGGGGGGGTCTGGAACGCAACCCCCGCTATATAGATATAATTATATATACAGTATATATATATATGTATATAATTTCCCATATTTTATGTTCTCTTCAAATAATAAATAAATTGAATTTTTTTTTATTTGTACAAATTTGGGGTATTGTGGTGGCACAGTGAATCCTAACTGACACCATGTATGAAGCTTGCACCAATTTCACAATGCCTATGCAGGCTTTTCTCCGGGTATTCTGATTTCCTCCAACAACCCATTACTGTGCAGGTTAGGTTAATTAGTGACTGTTAATTAGCCCCACATGAATAAGCCTTGTGGGTATCTTGTTATGCAGTCAGGCTGGTCAGGTAATTCCAGCAGCAGGAGGTTAGCAAGGACAGCCTGTGTAAGGAGTACCCCAGGGTAAATGATAGGAGCTGAGTGATAAGTCAAGGAGAAGCTGTGCTGTTGGAGGGAGTTTGAAGAGACGGTATGCTGTGAAGAGGTTAACAGAGGCAGCAGTCCTGAGAATGTGCATGCTGGACAGGGGATTATAAAGGGTTGGCCACAAATCCACAGGTGCATGATGGGGTGTGATCCTCAATCTTTAATAGTGCACATAAAGAGAAGACAAAGGAGGTCAGTTACGACTTATCCCATTTGTCAAAAGGCTCAAACTTATTGTGTGAAGTATTTGTGTTTCTCTCGTCTTGGTCCTCATTACAATAAAAAATAGTATTATGTGTTCAGAACATAGTTATAAAATAATAACTAGAAAATAGCCAATACTCTGAAACATATTCTTTTAAGTTATATTGCTTAAAACGTATTTTAGGTTCAGTGTTTAGTATGTGTGTGTTAAGCTTTTAACTGCCATATCTTACACTGAATGGCAAATTTAAACCAAGGTTCAGTTCTTAATACTGTTTGGAAATTCCAGTGTCTTCCCATATCCCCAAAATATACAGGTTAGAGTGACTGGCTAGTTTATATTGGCCCTTTATAAGTGAATACAGATGGGTGAGTCTGTCATAGTGTCCCATTAATTGTTGGTCCCTTAGTTTCTCCTAATGCTGCCAAATGGTTTCTGTTGCCCCATGGTCTTGTCATGAAGAACGCAAGTTAGAAAAATGGATTGATGGATATACAGTCTTGCAGAAGCATACAAGAGAAGTTAATTTAAATTAATTTGACTTCTTTAGATATGAAAATGTTTTATCCATTAGGGAAGTATTTTTATAAATGAAAAATAAAAACAAATATATTAAAAGGGATTATATTTTCTATTACTTGCATATCTGTGTTATGTGAATGTGTATTGCTGTATTCTTATCTACATTTTTTTTCCTTCTTATTCTTATCTGTTTTCAATGTGTTTTTTTTTTCTTGTAACTTTTTCTTTGACATCTTGTAAAGCACTTTGAGCTACATTCTTTGTATGAAATGTACTATAGAAGTAAATGCTTTTGTTGTTGTTTATTATAAGGGCCCTTCCTAGAGCTTTAAATCTGTCACAGTTGCATTACATAAACTGACTATCTGGAGATGCCAGCTACAAAAAGGTTTCTAAGCTATGCTGCCAGTGATCTGAAGTGGGTTAATATTTAGTTTTACAGTGGGTGGTGTTTAGATTAATTTACAGAACACTATGCCATACCATTTTCTAAGCCTGGTTAATGCTGAGCAGCGTCACGTGGGGCTGGAGCCTATCCTGGAATAGACAAGAACAATCCCCTGGACAGGGCGCCAGTCTATCGCAGGATGAACTCACACACATGCATGCACACACATGTGCACGCACACACACACTAAGGGCCAATTTAGCATTGCTAGTCCACCTAACCTGCATGTCTTTGGACTGTGGAGGACACCTGAAAGAAACCCACACTGACACAAGGAGAACAATAAAGCACCACACAGGGTGGACCTGGGACATGATCCCTAGTCTCCTTACTGCGAGACAGCAGCGATACCACAGTGCCACCCTAATTTACCGAATGACATGGAGGGAGAGTTTGAACTCCATTGTCATCACAGTGATAGATGTTAACAGTAGTTAGTGCAACCAGGCTTCCAGGCAAGAAGAGGAAGATTCTGAACTTATCATGTTCAATATATTTCATACTGCCAGTAGATTCAAATTAAACATTACTTTTGCTCAATCATGGATAGTGGAAGAATTTTGTAGGCTTTAATTGATATATTAGAATAATATGTCTTATATGAATTTGTTTGATATTCAAACTGAAAAGAATTTTGCCAGGATAAGTGCTGGTAAATGTGTAATAATCATCAGCTTTAATGATATTATAAAATAGATGAAAAAGTTCAAACACACATGGAATTTTATTTTAAAAAAGAGTTGCATTTTTCCTACATAATGAAGAAACATAAGATTTATCAATTTATCAAACCTGCTTTATCCAGTTCAGTGCTGTGTGTGTTTGGGGCCGGCAGGGGTTTGAGAGGGTTATCCCCCAGGACTATGTGCAAGACAAGAACCATACCTGGACAGGGCACCAGTTCATCATAGGACCCACGTATGCATACTACACTTTTAGTCATGCAGGGCCTGCAATTTCCATTTAACCTAACCCTGCTAGTCTTTGGCAATGTACGAAGTAAACTGGAGTATCCAGGGAAAAATTAATTCAATCACCAGGAGAACATCCAAACTCCACATTAAAAATGACTTGCCCAGCAATCAAACAAAGACAGCGGCTCTAGGACTAAAACATGGACCTGGGTGAATTTGTTTAATTATGAAATGCATAAAAGTCCACAAGTCGCTATCAATGTTATCCAACCATCAGTGATCGAATGTGCTCAATCTAGTTCAAGTTTGTAGTGGTGAGACTATCCAAGCATCACTGCATCAAAGTCACAAAGAGAACAGAATAGGGTTCCAGTCTCACACATGACACATAAACTTATATGGGGCCAATTTAGAATTGCCTGTCTATGTAATTTGCATGTTGTTGGGAGTACCTGGACAAATGTATCTCTGTACAAGATGGAACATTATGGGAATGCTACATAAATAATGACCAGCGCTAGATTTGAACTAAGGACTTTGTAGCAGTGGAGCAGCAGTGCTCACCTCTGTACCATCTTACTACCTCAAGACTGAAGTTGATATGTTTAATGTCATATAAAATATCTGATCATATCACTTCCTCTAACTTCCAAGTTGTATCAACGTTCACAACCCATAACTTTCTTGCTGTAGAGACCATGTCTAGATTCTTTCTTACTGCAAACCCATCTATGGCCCTATTTTTACTAATACCCTCAGTTAGGCATCATGTGTCAGCATTATAAGGGCATGCTGTGTTGTTCTTTCCCCGAATTGTTCCATTTGGGAAATATTGTCCCCAGTGACCAAAAGGAATCTCTGATGACCATCTATACCTAGTAGGGCTATTGTTACTAATAGCTCAACATTTAAGACAACACTAGGCTTATTACACCTACCATTGGTCTAAACTTTTGATTTTTTAGGCTTTTCTTGTGGCTGGAAACCAAACATTTGGGTGTTAGTCATATCCTCAGCTATATTTTGAGAGGAATGAAAAATAATTAATGTAACAGAGTTAGATATACTGTGTAGTATGTACAGAAATCATAATAATAATCATACTCATGAGATAGGTGACTTTTTTCTTTTTTGTTTTTTGGAGTTAGGAAGTAGGTTTCTTCTTGACAGAGCAGTCCTGCAGGCCACCGTGTATTCAAATTATCCTTCAGTAGCAGGCTGATTTACTAAGGCTGATGTTGTAAGTTCTCCCCCTCTTTCTGTTGCTGCTGTGATCGGCTTTTATTGTCCATGACTCTGTGCAAATGGCTGTGGAAAACAGATTGTTAAAATGATGCTAATGATCCCACTAATAGTAATTGTCAGAAACAGAGGTACATTTTTTTCTTATGAAAAACTGTACTATTCTTGGAGCAAAAATGTAAAAGAATCTCATCAATGCACAAGGTGCAGTAATGACTGAAAATAATTAAAATTTTAATCAAATATGTTATTTGTTGCTTAGATAATGACATTTCACCCACCCACTGAAAGTACAAAAATAGTGTTTTAACTGTAGGAGGTACAAATCCATCCATGTTTTGTGCAGTAAATATCTTATAGAAGTTTCTCGTTTATTAGAATTTTTTCAAAACAATCTATATACATGATTTAAATAATGGATGTTTTGGCAGCACAGTGATCATTTTACTACCTCTCAGTAGTAGAGATACGAGTTCAATATGATCAATTTAATTCAATTAAATGTCATTGTGTTATATTCTGCCTTTAGGGAAACGTATATAATTTCTTTTTAGATAAGGATTGGGAATGAAACATGAGTCAATATTTAAGTGAAGTTCATAACCAAAAAGTCAATCTTTTGCCAAAGCCAAATTCGAAAGACAAAAAGTATAATATAAAACTAAAGGAAAAATTTTGGAAACTAGATCAAAAGATCAAAAGCAAAATACAGCGCCCAAAAAGTATTGTTATGCAAATCATAAATTGCAACCACTTAACAGATTACCATAGTGATGCCATAACTCATACCACAAATGGTAATGTGCATAAAAAAATTAAAATGCCTTTGAAAAAAGATGTGAAAATAAATTAAAGTCTTTAAATATCCATAAGTATCCACTTTAATACAATGACACGTGTCTGTTTGTGTCTGTATATCTGTTTCCATCTGATTGCTAAGCTTAGAAAGGAAAATTTTAAGAATAGGCAAAGCAAGGGGCAAAAAATCAAAAATGATAATAAAAATACCACATAAAGGTCTAAAAAGAAGAAAATTGGACTTATTAGTCTATTCTGTTTTTCAAAGTTAAATGCTGGCAACAGTAGCATGGCACCAACGTTCTTCCACCGACTCAGGCCATGTGAATGGATGAGTAACAAATAATGATAAACTGATGTACACATCTGTAGACCAAAGCCCCAACACAGCTGGGCTAGAATCACTAAACCAGGCCAATGCGGTAGCAACCACTGTTGCATTTTCCAAGTAAAGCATTTTGAGTATAAGAGTGACCTCTTTTTGACGAGCAATTCAGAGAGTGGAAGCAGCAAAAACAGGCGGGCCTATCCTAAGAGGTAATGGCCACTGTGAGAGAAAGGGTTTGAGTGTGCATTATTATACCAGACCAAATGAACAAACCAGGTATCAAACAAAAAACATAAGGTCTTCTTTGATTACTTAGATTTCAAAATCAATCAAGTTCAAAATCAGAATCAACATTTCAAAACCAAAAAGGCGAAAGAAAATTTCCAAAACAGATGTTAAATAAAACCAGGGAAGTTTTAAAAAGAAGCTAAATCATAACGCACTGTCTGTGCGAGCTTTACTCATTTGTCTGGTGTCTGCCTGGGCTCTTTCCCTGGTAGTACTACTTCTTCCCACATCTCATAGTTTTGGAAGGTAGGCCCAGAATGAATGTGCTATCCAGTGATGGCTTGTCCAAAATTAATTCCATCTTTGCTTCCATTGCTGTTGATGTAGCTTCTGGTTAACCATGAACCTGTGATGGCAAAAGCAGCCTCTGATTATACAGCAGTGACAGTAGTAGGAGTAGTTGCAGTAATATGGTCATTTGTATAGAGAACAGTGAAATTCTTACTTGCATGCCCAATACGTTACCACTCCTGGCATCATGATCAAGAAGACTGTATTAAAATGAATGACACCATTTTATTTCAGACCAATAAAACTCCGGGTCTGTAGGAATTATACTGGTAGTGTTGAAAGAAGTGAAAGACCTTTATTAGTGTAAGTTTCACATGCTTCAAACAAGTTTGATTTCTGTAATGCACTTGATGTCACTGTGATAGGCTGTGAACCTCCTCTCATACCCTTGACCCAATGGATTTGGTAACGGATATATGGCGAGCATGCATACTATAAATTTTCAGACCCTCTTAATTGAATTCAAGGTCATAGGGGCCCAGAGCCCACTGGCACTGCTGTGCACAAAGCCATAATAGTCTTGGACAAGAGGCCAGTCCATCACGGAGACCGCTCATGAAACTCCCACATTTACACACATGATTCAGAGCCACAATTCAGCCTAACCGGCAAGTCCCTGGGGACATGGAAGGAAAATCCACACTGACATAGGAAAGAATGGTAAGCTTTGCAGTAAAAATAGAATATTAATAAGAGATTGGGGAAACTACAGAATATGTAGAGACTACATTAAAATTGGTTCTCTTCCCCATATTTTAGTATAATATGCTATAAGTCAGTTGTCTTTTTTAAAATATTGTAACTCCTTATCATTCTCATGTTAAGAAATGCCACCACCGCTGCGAATATTACCTACTTATGCAAATACCGCTGCCTTATCACAAAAACTAAAGAGAGAAAAACAATAGGAGTATAATTTTATAAATTATTCATGTTTCATGGTATTTTGTGTGAAATTCCAGCAAGTTTGGTCATATTCACTCAAAATCATTATAATCAAATGCCATACTTCAGTTATTGAAACTCTTAACAGCTTTTTTCTTCTTCCCATTGACTGTTAGCCTACTTATTTATCAGGGGATCTAAGTTTTAACTTCCTGTTTTCAGAATGCTTTATCAGTTCCTTAGCCTTTTATTTCAGTTTCGATAACAGAACATTTATCTTTACTTCTCTGATGTGATGTAAACTGATATGAATGAGTCACGTAATGTGGATTCCTGTTGTCTTTTGGTGTTACTGCTATAGATGCTTTCTAATTGAGGTTCTCGTGTGAATGTGACTTTCATTTCAATCAGTGCAACAGAGACAGTAGCTCATTCTTGTTTTTAACTGAATTCTTGCTAATTTTATTAATTGGGTTGTATTTCACTGGTAGCTACAGGGCAGAATTCCATTGTGTAAAGCATTCTGAATATTTTACTTTAATAAATGTATTTTGCTTCATTTCATTTTTTTAAACATTCTTTTTTACTGCCATCCAAATTGTTACAAACATTTTACATAAGTACAAATGACAATCCTGCGGTGGGCTGGCATCCTGCCCGGAGTTTGTTCCTGCCTTGCACCCTGTGCTAGCTGGGATTGGCTCCAACAGATCTCCATGACCCTGTGTTAGGATATAGTGGGTTGGAAAATGACTGACTGACAAATGACAATCCTTTTTCTTTCTCTGCTTCTGGGTCATTTCAACCCATATGATCATTAGCAGCCAACCGCATATATAGTTGAAATACTGCATTTGACAATTAAAAAAAAAAACAGTATTGAGACCATGCCAAGCAAGATTACTAAGGCATATTCAGAATCATACACATGACTGTTTATTTCCTACAAAATGTAAACATGCCTTGTTGGGTATTTCTGTATGGAAATGATAAAGATGTAAACATGAAATAACAGCACATTCAAGTAAGATAGGAGGCCAGTCAAGGGCCAGAATTTGTTGAATTGAAAACCTGCAACGATACAATGAGTTTGATTTAGTGAGTATGTTTCCGAAAAATGGGTTTGATAAACATTCCTAACCCAATAGCACCTTTATGTGTGTACTGCACAAATATTTTAAGCAACATTTACTAGGAAACACTGGTATTTTTCTCTCTTCTTTGAAACACATTTTTACTTAATTGGTAATGGTGTAATGATTTATATTATTGTTGACAGGAAGCAGGCATGAGTGAACAATAGTTAATGAACATCCAGGGACTTCTTTTTTACAACTCTAATTACACGCAACCTCAAAGTTGTCCTGCTTTCTCACCAAGTTCTCTCCATCCTTCTTTTATTTGACTCATCTGTATTGAGATATGAGTGAAACACAGTTGGAAGGAGAGCAATTGATCAACACTCTTTATTTAACACTTAATAACATAAGCAATGACAAAAGTGTAAATTTAAAGTAGAAAAGTAAAAACTTGATTTTCACTGTTAAAACTGTGGTGACTCTGAATGTAAAACATACTGTAATAACAAATGACATACGTCATTAGTTATTTTTTATCCTGGCTTTATAGGCTTCATCATACAGCATACTTAACATGCTGCCCTAAAGAAGTTGTCAGTGCTGTGGTTTTAAGTTAAAATTAAAAGAAAGTCTTTACTTTTTGGAATTTATATGTGTTTCGTACTCACCTGCCTATCCTGACACTGATATGACTCCTCCTCAATTCATCTTTGGTCATAAGGTCATTATTGTGTATTGTGTATAGAGTACACTGAAATTGTACTGACATGTGTTAGTTAACACAACATGGAAAACCTCTCCAGTGCCATGATTAGTGAGTATAAAAACTTACTGTGTCTATAACAAATATTCATTCCTTAGACATTTTCACATTTTATTGTTATACAACATTGGATTTAATTTGGCTATTTTGATACTAATCAACAGGAAAAAAACTCTTAAATGTTAAAGAGAACACAAATCTCTGCAAAATGGTCCAAATTAATTACAAATATATAAAACAAAATAATTGATTGTATTCACCCCCAATAATAAGCCCCCTATTCCGAATCATTACTGGTGAAGCAGATTGGCTTTAGAGGTCACAGAATTAGTTCAATGGAGATCACCTATCTGTAGTCAAGGGGTTTCAACCAACTGTAGTATAAATGCACCTGCAAGTGAAAGGTTCAGCTTGTAAAGAGTCAGTATGGTGGCCTACCCTACACAATGAAGATAAAAGAACACTCCCAAGTTACTCCATGATAAAGGTGATGGAAAAGAACAGGTCAGGGAAAGGAATACAAGATAATAGCCAAGTCACTGAATATCCCTTGGAGTCCAGTTAAAACAGTCATTACAAAATGGAAAGAGTATGGTGCATCTGTAAACCTGTATAGAGCAAGACTTCCATAAAAACTGAGTGATAAAGCAAAAAAAAACGAAGAGTGAGAAAGGCCTCCTAGAAACCTAGGATAACTCTGGAGGAGTTACAAACTACTGTGGTTCAGATTGTAGACAGTAAGCGTTGCCTTTGTGGCTCACCAGTCATAGCTTTATGGGAGAGTGAGAAAAGAGAAAGCCGCTATCAAAAAAACTCTCATAATATTTCAGCTGGAGTTTGCCAGAAGGTACAGTCAACTGAAAGAAGGTTTTGTTTTCTGATGAGGACAAAATCAAGCTTTCATCATACTAAATGCCATTAAACCATTAAAAAAAAATATTCTTACATAAAGTTTTTTTTTCCTGTGGAATGAGTCACCAAATCCATTTGCCACATCATTACATGAGTGGAAGATTTGTTTTCATTGGGGAAGAAAAAAACAATCCCTCTGCTACAAGCTTTGTGTTGATAACATTGTGTTGCTTAAGAGTTAAAAAGTGGAATTTGAGAGGAAGTTGGAAAGATGGAGAAAGCCTTTGGAAGATAAAGGATTGAAGATAAATAGGAAAAAGACTGAATATATGAGGTTTAATGAAGATCAGGATTCAGAAGTTAGCCTGCAGGGAAAGCTATTGAAAATAATGGACACATTTAAATATCTAGGATCAGTGATAGCCCAAGATGGAAAAGCAGATGCAGAAATAACCATCAGAGTGCAGTGTGAATAGAACATTTGGAATTGTCTGTTGTTCAGTTTATGCTCCGACTGTGGTAAGTGATGTCTCAGTGAGGGAGATATTCTGTTTACAGCTTCGCTCTGTGGTTGATGGGTGCCCGCGAAGTGACACTCCTTTGGTCATGGGTGACTTCAATACAACCACCGACATTGACAGGACTGGCTATGAGGATTATGTCGGCCCTCATGTGTTTGGTGACCATGGTGAAAGTGGATCCATGTTCTTTGACTTTTCAAAAGAGCTGTAGTTCGCTGGATCCTGGTTCCAGTGCCCTGAGCCTCATTGCTGAACTGTGTCCTCCAATACTGGTGGTGCAGAGAAGGAAATCAATCACATCCTCATGGGCAGATGCTGGAGGCTCCAACAGAAATGCAGGGTATACAGAAGTGCCCAGTTTGTGAATTTTGACCAAAGACTTGTTATTACTCTGAAGATCAAGCTTTGGTTCAGTAGGTTACCACATACTAGGAGAATGAGGCTGGACTTTAACAGACTCTAAGATCAGGCTTTTTGTTACAAATTTGCACACAGTTTTTGTGAGGAACTTGCAGACTCGAATGCAACTGCCAATACTAATGTGATGTGGGAGACCTTCTGTGACAAGACCCCGAAAGTGGCTGAGGGTTGTGTTGGTGTTGCTGGTGTTCCCAGAAGAAGGTATTTCATCTTGCAGGGCACCCTGGATATTACAGAGAAGTTGCAACACATGGCTTGATGGCAACTCTGGTCTGTATTGGGAACTGATAAGGATGTTTGCAAGGGCTCTATGAGCAGATAAGGAGGCGTTTGTTAGAGGTATCTATAAGCAAGTGACACACCATCTATGGTCTAGTGGCTCACATTCTGCTTACAGAGGAATCAAAGTCGCAGTCAGGGTGGGTGATGGAATGTTCTTTACAGATGACTGTGCAGTTGTGACCGCTGGGCTGGCTGCTTTGACCAGCTGTTTAAAGCTGCTCCCCTGGCTAATATGTTGCACATCTCCGGGTGTATGGTTCTTGAGGCTGATCCTTCAATTAACTGTAAACCACCCAATCTCACTGAGATTGCACAGGTGGTGAATCAGCTGATGGTAGGGAAGGATGGAGGGATTTGTGGTATTTGGGGTGAACTTCTCCAGGCTGGTGGTAATCCCAGCTGACTGGAGAAATGGTATTTGTCATCCCTATCTGGAAAAGGAAGGGTGATCGCCTGGATTGCGGTAACTACAGAGGGATAACACTGCTCTCAGTGCCTGGTAAGGTCTTTGCTAGGGTCATATTCTATAGGATCCATGATCATTACCTTACCTACCAGCAACCAGAGCAGTCAGATTTTATGCCTTAAAAAGTTTACCACCAGCTGCATCCTGGCACTGAGAGTTCTCCTCGAGTGCAATCGTGAATATCGACAGAGTTTCTTTGTAGCCTTTGTTGATTTTTGTAAAGCGTTCGACACAGTTGGTCGAACTGCCCTGTGGGACATCCTGAGACTTCACAATATTCCCCCAAAGTTTCTGGATGTCATGGTGGTCCTGTACAGTGGTACTGTGAGTGCTTTGTAGACTGGAGGTGGAACCTCTGCGTTTTTCCAGGTTGAGTTTGAGATTCGTCAGGGGTGTGTTCTTGCTCCTACTTTGTTCAATGCTTGCATAAACTGGGTCTTTGGCAGGGTTGTGGGGTCCAGTGGCTGTGGGGCATCTGTTGGTGAAGAAAGATTCACTGATTTTGATTTAGCATGTGATGCTGTGATGTTTGCAGAGTCAATGGAGGCCCTGATCGCGGTTCTTGTGGGACTCATTGAGAAGTCTGACTGTCTGTGCTTGCAAGTGTCCTGGACAAAAACCAAGATTCAGGCCTTTAATGACCTCTTTGGCATAGCCATTAGCAGTGTGTCTGTTTGCAGAGAGAGTGTCTATCGCATCAAGAGGTTTACTTACCTTGACAGCGACATTCATGTTTCTGGTGACTCTTCCTATAAAGTCAGTAGACGGATTGGGGGAGCATGTTTTGCTATGTAGTTGCGAGACGTGGACGGTTTCTAGTGACCTGAGGCGAAGTCTGGACTTCTTCAGTACCGTGTCTCTTCTGAGAATCCTTGGGTACCCTTGGTTTGACTTTGTGTCAAACGAGTGCTTACTCACAGAGTCCAGAATGAGGCACATTATCTGCATTGTGAGGGATCATTAGTTATGGCAATATGGTGTGATTCCCCAAGGGTGATCTGGCCTTTAAGATCCTAATTGTTGAGGACCCGAGGGACTGGACCAGGCCCATGTAACACCTGACTGTGGCAGAAAGATGGTCATTTCCTGAGGATGGGACTGGACATGCTCAACGGATATGTTGCTTTTTAAATGTTTTGCTCTACATGACTGTCAGTTAGGGCGGCATGGTGGCGCAGTGGTAGTGCTGCTGCCTTGCAGTTAGGAAACCCAGGTTTGCTTCCCGGGTCCACCCTGCGTGGAGTTTGCATGTTCTCCCCGTGTCTGCGTGGGTTTGCTCCGGTTTCTTCCCACAGTCCAAAGACATGCAGGTTAGGTGGATTGGCAATTCTAAATTGGCCCTAGTGTGTGCTTGGTATGTGGGTGTGTTTGTGTGTGTCCTGCGGTGGACTGGCACCCTGCCTGGGATTGTTTCCTGCCTTGTGCCCTGTGTTGGCTGGGATTGGCTCCGGCAGACCCCCGTGACCCTGTGTTCGGATTCAGCGGGTTGAAAAATGGATGGATGGATGGATGGATGATTGTCAGTTATAAATTTGCACTACTTGATGAGCAAATAGGTTTGCTTCTGAAGGCATTCTCTTTAATAAATGGGCACCAATTCATTGCCGATTCCTGCTTTGTACCTGAAACTGCCAAAATATACCTGGGCAGGGTGCAGCACTATATCAGAAATACCAGGCTTGAGGAATTTTGAAATGAATGAAAAATATTTGTTTAGGTTTCTTGTAACAACACATGTAGTTGATACTTTCTTAATATGTCTTAAAACCATTGGCAGAGTGAAACTTTAGTAGGTTCATTTTGTGATTACTTTAGAAGAGATGGTTGAGTGTACTTGAAATGGCCACTAGGGGGTAGCTGAAACTCCAATAGCAACAATGATATAACATAATCTTTATTTCTGCTTGCTATTTACATTATTTTAAATACAGTATGTTAGGCCAAATGTGTCGTTATCTTACTACATTGCCAAGAGTATTTTCCTAAATGATTTTGTGCATTAATCAAATTTACGTTTTTTTTTTCAAATAGTTTGCATGGTAACAGATTTATTTGTGGCTTTGTTCATTTGCAAATATTTCTTCACATTAGTTAATTCACTTTTGATTTTCTGTCTATTCTTTGTCCAACACTGCACATTTCATTATACATGTGTGAGGAAACAGACTATGCTGACAAGGCAATAAGCAGTCCTGGAATGGAATCATAGTCAGTTAAATTCAGTTTAGCTTGTTTTTGAATAGCTCTCTTCACTGAGTGCAGATGCAGAGTGCTGTGACAAATCCAAATGTAGATAACAATTACAAACTTTAGAAACTGCTAATTACATTATGAGTACACATAATGACAGAATTTTGTTTAAATGGGCAGGAAACAGTGGCTCTAAACTGAATAATATAAATGATGTCCAGCAATACCTGTGCATTAATTAATACTTGAACTATGGTCAGTTGACAACACAGGAGAGGAAAACACAATCTCCAGTCAGCACCATCCCTGGAGAAAATAAACTTATGGAGGGTTTACAGTAATTTCTAACAGACAAAGTAAATGATAAAGTCAGACAACATCATTGTCCCGGAGACCTCGGCCAACTAGTCACCCACCCTGTCATAGATATTCTTCAGTAGAGTTTGCTCTGGGCAGTCAAGTCTGATGAGATAATCTTTCCATTCAATGATTTCAATCTGAGATGACTTATCTTTACACAGTAGAGCAGTGGTACCGAGTGCCAAAGCAGATACTGAAAACAGAGAAAAGGAGGATTAATAACAGTTCATTGTTATTGATTTATTTTTGAACAAATGACTGCCAAACAGATGCTGTCTGTACAGCTAATCAGGTCTAGTCAGGGAATTTTATATTAAAGTTGTGTGTCTTCAGCCAGTATTTAACGGCTGAGACTGAAGGGACATCTCATATTTATGCAGGCAGATCCTTCACAGCTTTGTGGTTCTGTAACTAAAAGCTTGACCTCCCATTGTTGTTTTATTAATCCTTGGAATCTTTAATAGGCTGGCATCTTGAGGTCTTCATGTGTGCTCTGGTTTGTAATTATATGTTTAGATAAGTAAGCACGGCCTTGACCATTTAAGGCTTTTTATGTAAGGAGTATTTTGACATCCACCCCAAGCTTAACTGTGAGCCAGTGTAAGGACTTAAGAACTTGAGTTATATGTTTGTGCTTTCTAGTACTTGTAATGCTTCAGGTTTTTGAATTAACTAGAAGCTGCTTAAAAAACAGTTTTCACAGCCAGTGAACAACATATTGCAGGATTCAATCCTACTAGAAATACATGCAATTAATGAATACTCAGTGTCCTCTGCATTTAGAAACCGTGTCATCTGGAAAGATGAAAAAACAGGTTATAAACAGTTTTGTAATGTTTGTTTTAAAAAGAATGCTGGTGCCAAAGGTAATGCCTGAATTGCAAGGAAAAGTAATTGTTTATCCAGCTGAGTTAAAAGGTGACAGAGTATCATTGTGGTCTGTATCATTTCCTCCAGTAAGTATCATCTTTGCTTTGTTTTAATTCAGAAACAAGTAATTGTCTTTCATCCACCCTTTTAACTCATTAACACAGTTTAGGACAATATCAGATAAATGTCATTTGTTCTAAAAGATAGGTACTGTATATCTGGGTGTCTTCTGCATGTAAGTGAAACTGAATTTTATGCTTTCTAGTAATAGTTTTCAATTGGAAGAACGTAAAAGTGAAAACAGTAAACGTCCAAGTACTGAGACTTGCAGGACACAATATTTAACTTCTGAATATAATGACAGAATACTGAAATTGATACATATGAACGAAACCAAGCAAGCATCATGCCTAAGTACACATTGTAATTCTCCAACTTATGTAGCATAATAGATTGTCAGTGGTGTCAAAGATTACACCAAAATCTAACAACATAATTATTGTTGAATTTCCTTCATCAGAGAATATTAGAATGTGGTTTACAGAATGGGATATTGCTCTCCCTGTACTGTGACCAGTGCAGAATCCAAGCTGAAATTTTTCAAAAAAAAATTGTGCTGTGTAAAGTCTGGAGTGACTACTTTTTCAAGTATTTTTGAAAGAAAGGGTTCATTTGAAATAGGTCTGTAACTGTTTATGTGGCTCTAGCTAGGATGTCGTTCAATCACGGTGTGATATCTGACACTTTTAGCGTATTAAGAACTGTGTCAGTCAGTAATAACATCGATAATGCTAAGAATGATTATACTGCCAGCACAGCCATTGAGCTTTTCACCAGTTTTGACAGGACTGGGTCTAGTGGACAGCTGGTTAGTTTCATTTTAGCAATTAACTGTATATCTTCCTTTTCTTTTATCAAGTAAAGATTATTAAAGTTGTGTGCATAAGGCAAGACAGTGTTTGAAACTGTAATATTTAGTTTGCAAGGTGACACTGATATCTAGGATCTTACTTTGTCAATATTGTCAAGGTAGAGTTACCGCACAGGCTTTTCTTAATGTATTAGAAAAATGGGCAACTTATTGAAAATGAATTTTTTTCCAGTCTAGGATTTGACCGTTTTTCTTTGCCGATGTAAATCTAGCCACAGTAATACTTTTTATTGTGAGCCATTTTGAGAAAGGTCTTGTGAGAGATCAGATGAAGTGCTGTGGAAATCTGTGCTCATATCATAATTGCTAGTTTAATAACCTTTTTCTGCTTTACTGTACTTGTTGCTTTTCTTGCTGATTACCTGCTGGTTACTCACAAAATGACAATGCTCTCTTGAATAGTCGTTTTAGAGGAAGCAAATACTGAACCATACAGTGCACACAGTGAATCATTTGTTACAGTGTAAACGTACCATATATACATCCTACTGTCCTTTTGACAGAATATTACATTTGTGGTTGGAGGTCATGGTATATCCAGTGATTTCTGTTAGTTAAATGGAAAAAAAATACAAAAGGAGGTCTCCACTAAGGAGGACTGCTAGTGTTGACAAACTCGGGGTCAAGCTGATGGACAAAAATATATTTCTTATTGTAAGCTTCACTGGAATGTGTGATCAACAATGTGTCCTTTGCAGAATTGCACCTGTCAATAAATATTGAAATTCTCATCGCTCTTTGCAAAATAGCTGTAGTAGATATAATAACCACTATGGATTTTACCTTTGCAAAAGGAATTAATAAGAACATTAAAACAAAAAAAAAGTTGACTAAATAAGAAAATATCAAAAATGAGAATCCTTTATCTATGAACTTGCTAAAATAAAAACAGGGAATGCCAGCATTGGCAGTCAAGTGGTCAATTTTCAGTGCCTAACCCACGAGCCTTTGGAAAGTGGAAGGAAATGTGCATACCTGAGGACTCAGAGAACATGCATACAAACAAGACAGTAAAACTATGAGGCAGTAACAGTTAATTCTGTCCCACTTTACCAACAAATCGTATTGCCCATTCACTTCAAAACATTAAGTTTCTACCATTTGTTTCAGATGTTTTTCAAATATTCCAGCATTTTTCAAGCATTTAATAGGCATTTTCAAAGAAGCATTTTACAGGGAAAATATTATTCATATTTCCTTTAACCATATTGTGTGTTGTTAGGTCTTCTGACATTGTGACATGATTGTTGAGTCTCAAAAATGACTTTCGTGACTTTTAATCTTGGCAATGACAGTACTATCACTCTTCAGCATTGTGAGTACAGATTTTAGGTTCAGCGTGTTGTACAACAAAGGGAGTATAGAGGGCGGTTGTGGATTCTATGAAAAACTCTGGCAGCATCCTAAAAAATTCCAGGATTACACACAGATGTCAATAAGCATGTACATTCAGTGATATGTGATAGTGTCTTTATGATATTTGCAGAAGCTTTTTCCCACCACTAAAAAAAGAAGTCATTGTATTATTTCACCATGAAAAATATTTGCCAGCCGCTGTTGTGGCAAAATCATTCAAGTGTGTGATCCAATCATCTTGCAACTGCTTTTGAGGGAGAGTTTAAGCATGTGCATAATTTGGAATAATGTGAAAAATATTGAACAGATATTATATTAACATAACATTTAACCCCGCATATGCTGAGGTGTAAATTTAATCTGCCCAGTTTAGGATCACAGTGAGCCAGTGATTATCATATCAGCACTAGGTGTAAGGGCAAGAAGCAAATGTGGTGGACGGTACACTGCAAAGCCATATCACAAAAAAGTGTTCTGCATGCAAACCAGTAACAGAAACTTATTAAAATAAAGTATTTGTTTAGTGTTATTTCAGTTATTTGTAATACATATTTTGAAACAATATGATTTGGTGGCTGGTCTGCATACCTAGCATGTGGGTGGGAGATGGAAAACAGGGATTGATATTTTTACTTCACAGCACATGAAAGCCAAGACACATTTCCTTAATTGAGGTGTATTACTGACACATTTCAAGTATTCAGAGTTAATATAGGTAGTTAGCCATAGTTAAGCACACTCGCTGATACCAATCAATACAGAAATGTGTGCTACCACTCTGCCTATGCTAAATTACCTTTGTTAACGTACTAATCTTCAATTGATTACAACTAAATGTATACCAATAAGTTTTGTTCAGTTCTTGCAATCTACATGTATGCTTGACCTCTCCCTCAATCAGTTTTTTTTCTCTACTTTCAATGATTTACTTCAGAGCAACTTCCTGTAAAACCACTTCAAAAAAAGTTCTTTGCTTTTTTTTACCAGCATTTTGCGACAATTAGCATTCATTTCAATGGAACAAGCGATTGGCTGAAAATGCTCGAAACTTGAAGCTGCTGCATGCAGGAGTTTTCTTAACTATTCACTACTAAAACAGTTAGATTTCAGTAGTGTCATTGAAAATAATGGTTTAGGAGTGGTCTGGTCTAACTTCTAGAAAAAAGCTTATGTGTGAATTGTCCTGAGTTTCTGAACTGGAAAACAAAATGGCATTTAAAAACATTTCAAATTTTTGCAGTTTAAATGTTAAAATTGGTTACATATATTAATATTTAATTGTTTTTTTTGCTTAAGTTCTTTTAATACAATGCAACTTTTCTATAGCGTTCTTCACTGAGTACGGGCACAGAACTTAATGAACAATTCTCAGTTAAAATGTAAATATAGATTACAGTATTTAGTAATTAGTATAAAGTAATCGTACACGTATAAATACAGATTTGTTTTAACATACAAAGAGCAAGGTAGAAACTACTTAAACATAAATTGAAACCAACAATTATCTGTCCATTAATTAACTGACAAAGTATTAGCAGTAGAGATTAAAATTGTAAATGAGAAAGTCAGAGTCCTGGAAACACTGCCTGAATGGCCACCTACCTGGAGTTTTCATAGCGGAGTCTGTGCTAGCCGACCAGTCTGATGAGAGAATCCTTCCATCTGATGATTTTAATGCTCCTTTATCTGAGAAGACTTTTCTCATAAGCAGAAGAGCGACAGAAACAAAACAGAGGAGTGTTAGTAACAGTTTTTAAATATTGTGATACTTATATTTCTGTACAAATGACTAACAAACAGCAGTACAGCTAATCAACAGCTCTAGTCAGGGTATGCTAGACTAAAGTAGTAAGACTTCAACTTCGACTTAAAAGTGAAGACTGAAGGGCCATCTCTGCTATTAGCAGGCAGATCACTCCAAAGCTTCTGTGCTCTGTAACTAAAAGCTCAACCTTCGATTGTTATTTTATTAATCCTTGGATTCTTAAGTATGTTGGCATCTTGACATCTCAATGTGCACTCTTGTTTGTAAGTAATGACAAGCTCAGATAAGTAAGGAGGGCTTTCTTCAATGTTCAGGTAATAATGTAGCAAGTTACAGAGTTAGGTCCCAAAGAAACACCTGTTGGCTCAGATTATATTTGTGAATTATTAAACTTAGTGCTAAGATATATCACTCCTGTGCTCTCTAATGTAGCAGCATTCTGTGCAACACTGCAAATCTTACAGCTCCATCTGCCTAAGATTTTCTGTTTTAGGATCTTTAAAAGAAGGCTAAATTAAGAGAAGGTGGATCCCAGTTTAGTATATGATTTGTTCACCACAAATTGGTGGAATGAAAAGCAAAAGACCAAATAATTCCACAAGAAAAGGTGAATTTAAGTGGACCTTAAATCACAAACAACTTCTTTCCATTACCCAAACAAGTCATTCATTTTGTAATATTCTCTGTGTGAACCATTGCACTGCATCTTAGTCTTGAGTCAACTTGGTTGAAGATGTCAGGCAAACATGTTTTATTATAACCATACTAATGGAAAAAATAGTGTACACTCATCATGTTTCAGGTGAAATAACTAATTTTAGGTTAAAATAAGAACTTATTCATTTATGAATGGCAATTACAATTATTATTTGTTGAAGAGCAGGGTTAGGGATACCCATTAAATTTTGAGCACTCCAACAGTGATAGGGTGGCCTGGGGTTATGGTCTTCCATGGTTGGATTTTAGCACAGTAAAAGAGCAGAAGAGGTCCCCACGGGTTTTCATATAGTCATCCATGTATGTAAGAACATAGAATGAGAGGAGCAGGGGTCTAGGCTCTTGAAGATCAGGGGCTGGGCATTTGAGATGTTGGGACTGGGTGGGGAGGGCTCTCAAAGATCAGGAAATGAACACCTAAAATCGAGGCTAAAGCCCTGGAAGCCACCTTAATGATGCCACTGATTCAATCTGTATCCAACAAAAAAGCTACATGAATAGAGAGCCCCCTCATAAAGAGTTATTAGTAAATGACAAAACAGCAAATAAAATACAAAGGTTGAGCACATTCCTGCCAAGTTTACTTAAACAGATGTTGTATTGTAAATACAAGAATCATCACTAGAACCTCAGATAAAACGTGCTTCTCTGAAGGGCATTGAGATGTTGCAGGCAAGAAGTGATGATACCCACTATGAGTCTCCAGTGGGGGTGAACCAGGCACATCCTATAGATGTGAACAATAAAGGGATTACACCTCTGTATTGGCCTGGAAGAATTTAGGAAATTCCCAGAAGTCCTTGCAGAGTATTGCTAGTATAGGGGGTGGTCTGTCTAACCATGCCATTTGCCACTGCAACCCTCATCAGGAAGAGAGACCAGGAGGTGATGTGAATGTACACCTTATTACTTTTTATTATTATCTAGCCATCAATAAATCATTTTATTTTTAATTTGGTCATTCATGGTGTGTTGCCATCTGTAAAATACCTTAATATTATTAAACCTGAAGTATTTTTAACCCATTTATTTTCATGCACACCTTATTTTATTGAGACTACTGTTAGGGTCTGCTGTGATATTTATCTTTGATACATAACGACAACATGCTGTTTTTTATTAAAACTCTGTTCCTTATTTCAGATCCTCTTTTCAATAAATTATTTTAGCCTTTAACTTTTTAAATAGGTGACTGAAGTTCTGGTATAAAACTATACCTTCTCGTGTAAAATATGTTGTTGAAAAAGGGTAACAAAATGAGTTCTAGTCAAAAAGGAACTAATCTTTTTTAACTTTTACTGTTTTTCCTTTTTGTAGTCCAGCTATTCATTTGATATTCACATTGACCAATAGTTTCTGATGAGCCTCAATTTACACGGCTGATACCATGTAATATTATATAAGCAGGACATCATTTAGATGTAAAATAATATACACTCCAATGCACATAAAAGAGACATCCAGAACCATTTGTCTAACTTGCATGAATACTGATGTACAGAGCAGGTGGCTTGTGAATAAAAACTCTTAGCAGTACAACTGCATATTGGGCCTGAAGGGAGCCATTAATCTGGCTACAACACCCTGGATTGGCAAGGCAAACAGTTATGCATTGGACCATGGAGTCTTGCGGGGATGTGTGGAGTACCTTGAAACATCCTATGAAATATGTTGAAATTAAACCTTCAGGTGACAACCCAAAATATTCCACACATGCTTTTTCAGAGTCAAGGAAAGAATCTTTGTCACCCATCCTCTTTGTAGAATATGGAGCAAAGATTGTTCAAGGCATTACATGGTAAGAATGCATTTTTATTATTATTCATTATTGAAAATGACTGAAAATTTATGAAATGCTCAGCATTTAGGTTTTGAATAATTTTCATTAAGTTTGTTACTTTTTAAAAGCTTGGCTCCTGTGTAAAGACACATTTTTCCTCTCCTCTATTTTGGAAAATGGTACAAGACCATTAGGATTTACACCACTAGACTTAATGACAATTTTTATCCACAAACTATATACTCAGCAACAACTCATGTTAAGTACTTCATGAGGTACCTCATTCATGTTCTTTATTTTATTTAATGTATTTATTTATTACCTGTTATTTGTAGTACTGCTGTCACTAATCTATGGAAGAATCTGTTTACACACGTGTTAATATATTTGAGGTTGAACTTGGCACATGCCTTGTGACCTTTAAGCTTGAATTTGGTTCCTGTCTTGTGACCACCAGTTCAAGGGTTCACTCAAGCACAAGCAACAAATCAAATTCTTGGTGAATTTCAAACAGTCAAAACTTAGCTTTGCAATAATTAGATTTAGTATTGTAAGATGCACTCACCCTTTTTTTCTTCATCAGCCACAGAGAATGACAATGTGATATATTGTAAATTAAAGAACATTTCATAAATAAAAGAATGTAGCTGCAAAGATATTCTTGTCATAAGCAACAAAGGATGATGTTGAAATGAGTATCACGGTAATACACAGAACCATAAAAGAAGGTGTAATCATTTACACCCAAAAGACAAGATAAAGCGACTGACAAAAGTGAAAACCAGGAGAGAGTGCAGCTGTGTCCAGAACATACCTTTCTTACAACTTATGAAGGTGATCTATGGCTGCCGCCCCAGCTGGAAACAATAAATCACTCTTATGAAGAGCATTAGTAGAGGTTACGATTGTTGTTGTTCTCTTTCTCTCTGTCCCTCTCTCTTTCATTATTCTCTGTGCTCAGTTTAACCACTGTTAAATAAGTGACATATAGATGCAGAACACAATAAATTATTCAACATGGATCATTCCCTTTAGTTTGGAGTAAATGCAGATATAAATAAAAAAGCGTTATTTTAAATTTTTTTTTTTTCATTAAATACAATAACAACAATTTTTATTTCTTATATAGCCCAGAATCACACGAGGAATGCGTTAATGGGCTTTAACAGGCCCCTGTTTTTTGACAGCCCCCCTCCACCGCCTTGATTCCCTAATAAGACAAGAAAAGACTCACATAAATGCTTAATCACCTAAATTTTGATTCTTTTTTTCTCTAAGTCTTTGTTTAATTATTTTCCCCTACTAATTTGTAAAGCTTTATTAGATCTCCTTAGCTTATTTTTGCTAAACTCACTTTTATATTATTCTTTGTTGATTTGTAATGTCTATCTGTTTATCAGTCTTACTATTTCAATGTTAAGACCCCATTCATGTTTTTTATTGTGTATTAGTATTTAGTTTTTTGGCTGACGATTTTATCCAAGGCACCTGACATACAATTTGTTACTTTTTTTTTTGTTTTTCTAGTTGGAGCACAGGCAAGAGAAGTGACTTGCTTATGATCACACATGGTCACATTTCAACACCACAATGTCAGGGTTTGAAGTCCAAACCTTTAACCGCTACACTACACGGCCTGCTTGTGCCCCAGGCAACAATGGGTACAAAGCAGGAAACAAATCTGCATGAGACGTAGAAAGAAATTGGGGAGACGCTGCAGATATTTAAATGCCATATAAAGGGGGCAACAACTGTATTATTGGTTTTGTAATGTGCCCACAATTAAACATGATATCCAAAATAGATTGATTTAAAGATTCGTTTAAGTTTGTTTTTCTATAATTGGCTGTAAATATAAGGAGCCGAAACAGATTTTTAATTGGAAAAAAAAACTTAGATCTTGCTAAAAATTAACCTGCAGTTCAGCTTACTTTGTGAGAGTGGGTGTATTGATCCAGCCGAGAATTAAAACACAGCCCTTGTGCTGCTTACACATTATGTAAAGTGAGCATCGCAGATGTCAGTCTGGGTAGTCATTCCAGAGTTCAGAGTGCTTGCTTCACCAGCAAGGTGTTCTTTGTGGGTACTTGTGCCACCTGCTGGCTGAAGTCTATGTATTTTTGATTTATTAAATGATTAATTTTAAGTAAAGTGTTTTTTGGGCTATTAAAGCAAGACATGTTGATCATTCTGACATAATGCCATTAGAGACTAGGAGACAGTGACTTAAATTGGACTGTCTGGGAATGCCAGTATGGACTGAATTCCCTTACCATATTTAATTTATTTTTAATATGACAATGCCTAAGAATAGTGCTTAGCTTTCTTGCCACAGCTATTTAGCTCAGTGTGTGTGTGTTGTTGTTATGATGATGATGATGATTATTATTATCATCATCATTGTTTTTTTGTATTTGGCAAGATTCATTTATTCAAAGCTACTTCCAGCAATTATTTAAACACGTTCTTTTTACAATTGGAGCTCCAGTCGCTTAAGTGACATGCCCAGAGTCACATGGTGTGTCAGTGTTTGAACCAGCAGCCTTGTAGTTTAAGATCCAATGTCTTATCCACTATACCACACTTCTGTCTGTGGGAAGCTGTCATGTTTGTTCATGTTGGCATGGATTTTCATCATTTTCCCCCTACATCCCTTAGATGCTAGGTTAGTCCTGATGAGCTTCTCATTTAGGATGAACTGCTGCCTCAAGTTTTTCAATTACATTACGTTTAAAAGTATGGATTAAACTAAGAATAGATAACACTTGCAATAAAGATTGTATGTGATATTTAATGTGTAAATGTTACACTTTGATATAATTGAATAGAACACTTTAAGATGTTCTGTGTGAATTATAGCATGATGGATGTTTCCTGGTGAAAGTTTCAAGTCCTTCAATTAATATCAAATATTTGAATGACATTTGGGATTAAAGTATGTTCCTGAGTGAGATGAGCATTATATAAGATTGAAAATACTCTTAATTTCATAAATCTTCCTAATCACTAAATATTTTTTAACTATGGTAGTCATAATATCATACCAACACAAAGGACATTTCTCTTTATGTGTGCTTAAAGCTTGTCCTATTCTGTTTTTAGTTTCTATCATTTGGGTTGAGACTGACTCTTCACTGTTTTGACATTTCAAAGAAATTTACTGGAATTGGATGTTGTTATCCCACACTAAATTCTTGACACATGGTTCTGACTTTTCTCTACCAAGCGGCTTTATAATTAAAGCTGTTCAGCTTCAACCACAGAATTTGCCATGTTTAACCGGCAATAAGCTAGGTCATTGTTTGTTGGCTTGATTCACAATAAACAAAATTACTTACTGGGCACTGTGTGGCTGTTCTAGTGTTATGAGATGATGAGTAAAATAATGTGTTATTTATGGCATGTCTGTACTGTCTACTTTAAGTGGTAGGTAAATATGCACTTCGTGTTACTTGGCATAATCTCCAAATTTTGTGCAAGTTAGTATGAGAGCACAGTTCCATTATTACTTCATCAAGTCATCATGAATGCCCTATTAATTTGTGTGTCATGAAACTCTTCTTGTGACTTTTAAAAATGAAATAAATAGGTAACATTACTAGGCGATGTAATCAATTCAAAATTATCAGCTTAAAGATCAGATCTCCTTTCTCCTCTTGATGCATTTGTGACACTGTAATTGCCATTTATAATGCTCTAAACGAGAGCAGTTGCTATCTTACTGTTTCTAGAGATTGGGCTGTAATCACATCACAGCCACAGCTTCTGAGTCTCCTGCACCCTGTGTTGGCTGGGATTGCTTCCAGCAGAACCCCGTGATCCTGTAGTTAGGATATAGTGGGTTGGATAATGGATGGATGGATGTGCCGTTTATCATTTCAGCACCCTAACCTGGCACTGTACATTTGTGTCTAAATCCTCCCTGCAATGACTTGGTGTCCTATTCAGTTTATTATTAATTAGAAAGCTTTAGAGTACTGGATTCATGTCCAGCCCTAGGTGCTGTCCATGTGAAATTAGTTTATTCTATTCTTTGGTTTTCTTATGCTACTCTGGTTTCATCTGACATCATAATAACCCTCACTTAAGGTACAGTTACTTCTACATTTTTGTCTGTGTGTATGTATATATTGCACTGTGACGTATTGGGCTTAATTCAGGGTTGGTTGGATGTGCACCTGGATTAATATTTCAATTTTTCTGAGTTCTGCCAAAATAGCCTAGTGTCTTGACAGATAGATAGATAGATAGATAGATAGATAGATAGATAGATAGATAGA
>JANRMT010062841.1:57283546-57318515 GCA_026402145.1 Polypterus bichir lapradei | reverse complement strand
ATAGATAGATAGATAGATAGATAGATAGATAGATAGATAGATAGATACTTTATTAATCCCAAGGGGAAATTCACATAATCCAGCAGCAGCATACTGATACAAAAAACAGTATTAAATTAAAGAGTAATAAAAATGCAAAAAACTTTGAATAATGTTAACGTTTGCCCCCCCGGGTGGAATTGAAGAGTCGCATAGTGTGGGGGAGGAACGATCTTCTCAGTCTGTCCGTGGAGCAGGACAGTGACAGCAGTCTGTCGCTGAAGCTGCTCCTCTGCCTGGACATGACACTGTTCAGTGGATGCAGTGGATTCTCCATGATTGACAGGAGCCTGCTCAGCACCCATCGCTCTGCCACAGATGTCAACCTGTCCAGCTCCGTGCCTACAATAGAGCCTGCCTTCCTCACCAGTTTGTCCAGACGTGAAGCGTCCTTCTTCTTTATGCTGCCTCCCCAGCACACCACAGCGTAGAAGAGGGCACTCACCACAACCGTCTGGTAGAACATCTGCAGCATCTTATTGCAGATGTTGAAGGACGCCAACCTTCTAAGGAAGTATAGTCGGCTCTGACCTTTCTTACACAGAGCATCAGTATTGGCAGTCCAGTCCAATTTACCATCCAGCTGCACTCCCAGGTATTTATAGGGCTGTACCCTCTGCACACAGTCGCCTCTGATGGTCACGGGGTCCATGAGGGGTCTGGGCCTCCTAAAATCCACCACCAGTTCTTTGGTCTTGCTGGTGTTCAGGTGTAAGTGGTTTGAGTCGCACCATTTAACAAAGGTTAGGGGATAGGGGTAGTAGTACAGTTGTGCTACAATAATACAATTTAGATTTTCTACAAAAATAATACTACACTTTCAAAAATGATAGTGTTTCACTTTTTATATTAGGGTATCTTTTATATTTCATTATAAATGTAGTGAATAACTATTTTAAAAAGATCCTAAAATATATTTAGGTGCCATCTCTAAAAATGCAATCTCCCTTGCAAATCATGCCTCAAACTTTTAAATGGCATTGTTGTTATTACATTACCCCTTTTTTAAATATTGTTTGGTCAGCACCATTATTCAAGGCAAAATACAAGAACAGAACTTTTTTATTGTTTACAGACTTTTTATTGCCATTTGGGGCACAGGCAGGTTAGGTGACTTGTGTTGAGTCACCTGTGATAATTGAACCAGTACCTCATGATGCCTGGGTTGCCCATAGCTGGCATACTCCCATGAATCTGGGAAGTCAATATATATAAATCAAGGTGGAGTGGGCAATAAGGATACACATACACAGCAAGGGATGGTGCAGAACGTCCTTAGTGTTTTTTATTTAATAAAGTATTCAACGATAAATAAAATGTGGTGCAGTCCATCCAATAAATTAATAACTCTTGATAAAAAACAATCCATGTGGAGGTTAAAAATCCAAAAAATAATCTATAAATAGGTTACTATCAGCAGTTAAAGCCACAGTAAGGATCTAATCGGTAAAAACCATTACAAGCCTTGGTGCATCCCTCTAAAACCAACTTCCTCTGCTCAGTCTTTCAGGTCACTTCAGCAAAGGGGAGACGCCCATTAGTAAGTGCAGCTCATGTCCCTGCCACCGTTCCACAGCATTTAGCAAGGAATTCTACAAGCTTTTTTGCCTTCTCCCACTGCCTTCCCCCACCGTTGCTTCGAGTGTCCCATGAGCACCGTCTGCTCGCCCACCCAGGGCTAATTCTGAACCACTTACCTCCATATTGGTTCACCAGCTCTGCCATGATCCTGCCTCTCTTCTTTCCTTCCCATTATAACTTATACTTTTTTCGTTTTCGTTTTCCTTTCTTGTTCTCTGTCTCGATCTTAGATCTGTTGAGCTTCCTTCTCAGGCTCCTTTTTTCTCAAATGGGGTGTAGGAGCCTTAATTCAATACCCTCAATACCCAGAGTGCTTGAGCACTAAAGAGGAAACTGGCTGAGCTGCATGTGCAAGCCTATATAGCCAATCTCCTCATCAATTACACTGGGCTGCTTGACTATGTTACTGCACACATCTACATCCCCCTAAACCTAAGTGCATTGTTTTAATTTAAAAACTTATACAGTGGAACCTCGGTTGACGACCATAATTCGTTCCAAAACTCTGGTTGTAAACCGATTTGGTCATGAACCAAAGTAATTTCCCCCATAGAATTGTATGTAAATACAATTAATCCGTTCCAGACCGTACGAGCTGTATGTAAATATATTTTTTTTAAAGACATAGAATGCACAGCGTAATAGTAAACTAAATGTAAATATATTGAATAACACTGAGAAAACCTTGAACAACAGAGAAAACTAATACTGCAAGAGTTCACACTATAGCGCTACGAACCGCTCGCTAAAAACACTTTTTTTTAATGAGTTTTAAGCATAGGGAAAAAATGAACATTTGAAAAATCCGTAATTTAATTAACCACCAAGAAATGTAACATTGCAACAATGCATGCTACGAACCGATCACTGTAAACAGAAGTAAAGTGGAGGTTAAAATCCAATAGAAAAAAGTCTTCATTAAATACAACAAGGTTAAAACAATGCTTGGATCTGTCTCTTTAAAAACAAGCCCGGTGTATTCTTTAACTGCCTTCTTGGCCTTATGCGTCCAGCCGTCTCTCTCTCTCGCTCGCTCGTGTGTGTGTGTGTGTGTGTGTGTCTGTCTGTCTGTCTGTCTGTCTGTCTTTCTCTCCCTCCCGCGCGTGTATGTGTCTCTCCCTTGCACATGTGTCTGTCTCTCCCTCGCGTGTGTGTGTCTCTCTCTCTCGCGTGTGTCTCTCTCTCTCGCACGTGTGTCTATGTGTGTGTGTCTCTCTCTCGCGCGCGCGTGTCTGTGTGTCCCTCTCTTCCTCGCGTGTGTGTGTCTTCTCTCGCGTGTTTGTCTGTGTGTGTGTCTCTCTCTGGTGTGTTTGTGTGTGTGTGTGTGTCTCTCTCTCGCGCATGTGTCTGTGTGTCTCTCTCTCTCTCTCGCGTGCGTGTGTCTGTCTGTCTGTCTCTCTCTCTCTCTCTCTTGCTCGCTGCACAGGGAATGCACAGGGAGAGACTGAACACGTGCGGAAATCATCTGCGCGCACAAACCAAAAGGGAAACTGGCTTGTTCGTATACCGAGTGTGTGGTCATGAACAGATGCAAAAGTTTGGCAAACTTTTTGGTCGTAAACCGATTTGTACGTGTTCCGAGACGTTCGTGAACCAAGGTTCCACTGTACATTGCCATGAATGCTTTAGCCACTCCATTGTAATGTGGATAAGAATTTAAAAAAGCCAAGTAGTGCAAATATTTTCAAAATGTAACCTGTTTAAACTCAAAAATATATGATGCTATCATTAAATCATGTTTTAGGTATTCCATCACTGTCATATCATTATGATTATAACATAACTGGTTATAGGAGCTGCACATGTCAGGAAACAACCCTGAGTAACACAGCAGCATACAGCAGGCACACTCACTACCCGCCTGATTAGCTGAAAGTTAACATTCAATATGACTTTGTAGTATGTATGGAAACTCTTTGAGAAAGAGATGATGCAGCATATGGAATATTTTCTCCCGGTCTATTAAAGCTTCTTCTAAAAGAGGAAAAAGTGCTGGGTTTGCTCAATCCCTTTTCTAACTGGAATTTTGTGCCCTTGTCCTGTTAATGTCTCGAGAGGAGCTTAGGTGTAAGTCAGCAAAAATTTTCATTTATGTAAGGAATATCCACTCCCTGGGATTTGTTTCATTGTTCATTGACAAAAGTCGTTCCTAAGTTGTTACTTTTGTGTTTAATAGACTTTACAAAGATCTGTGCTTGCTTTGCTGTGCCATGGTCTTCAGCAGACCTTTTTTGAGTAGCATTATACAGAAACCAGGTGATGTAGTTATCACTTTATTGTCTGTCATTTTGCCCTGAAAAGTAATTAAATTGAAGAAATTAAACTTAAACGCAAGTGTGTGGCAGTTTCCTTTTTTGCACAGATATGTACCTAGGAACATTTTCTTTGTTATTGTTTTTAATAAGATCCATGAATGCCCTAAAATACCTTTGAGTGATATACAGGAACATTGGCTAGGTGCATTCTGAATACCAAATAGTGTGTTTATTGAATTTTGGGCCAATACTTTTGAGATCTGTGAAGAACAGAGGAAAACGCAGATTTTTATCTTTATATATTAGGCTTGTCATTTCTGTTTTCCAGCTTGTGCTGTTTTGATTAATAAGAGGCAGGTAGTAGTACATATTTTTATGTTTCTAATACACATGTGTATATTAACCTCAGCTACAAAGGTTAGTATGCAGAGGCTCTTTTTGAAGTATTGTAAGTTAAGTCATGACTTGAGACACATAATCATTAAATTTGGAAAAGAAAACACTTGCTTATCTGCTGTCCCACTGCAGCTGTTAAATGAGTCCAGGCTGTTGTATTGCTCTGTATGATGGGAGTGCATTCCTACCTCCACGGGAGGGATATCATAAGAGTAACTGTAGCCTTGCAGGAAAGTCCCTGGAGTCCCATAGATCTTTAGCCTGCAAGCCTTTTGTGCTGAAAGAGTAGCATTAACTGTTAAATACTAGCACTCTAGCTAAACCAGCTTAAAATTAAATACCCATTAACTGGTGCTGGTCCAAATAGAATGAGTTGCCATCTGTGTTTGTATGTACCTTTTGATATACATAGCTAGAAATTCTGTAATTTTAAATATAATAGAGAATTCTGAGCATTGGTTCAGTTTTATGTCACTAACAGTGGAGCAGACATTCTATCAACACCACTGAAGACCTGAACTATTGTTCTAAAGCATCTATTATTTTACAAAGCATTTACTAATACTGTAATTATATATTGTACACTGTGCAAACTAATTAAAATGCCTATAGCATTTTATACATGTAGTGTGTGTGTTGAGTGAGAAAACACAGATGATCAAAATATTAATTAAGTGCTGGGGACATGGCCAAGTCACTGTTTATTAACAGATCTGGGAGAGGAAAATGGTTCAAAGAAAGAGTTTTCCAAATCTTTTCTTGCATTTTCTCTACACCTGCCCTTGGTGAGGAGCACTGTGAATTTGTACAATTGTATAGTGTTGTATTTCTGAGGTGGCAATGATAGATTGCCCATCTAGCTCTGTGAAGAGGTTTACTTATGTTCTGTGTATTGTATTTATCCCATTTTTTGACACTCACTGAATGCCCAACCTTCCTAGCAAGGGGTCTCTCTTTAAATCGCCTTTCCTAAGATTTCTTCCATTTGTTTATTCCCTACAAAAAAATTTTTTGGAAGTTTTTTTCCCATCTTCTTAGGGAGTCAAGGCTGAATGGCGGTCAAAAAACAGGATCTGTTAAAGCCTATTGAAGCATTCCTTGTGTGATTTCGGTGCCATATAAGAAATAAATTGTTGTTTATAGCAGTGTCATCTGTTCAAATGGCATTTTAACTTCAGATTAAGTACTTCACAGTACTTCAGAAGGTAGGAAATTTGCAGACCCTAACAGACGTTTCTGATTTAATAAATAGCTGTGCCAGCACACACCCTCACTCATTCTTTTATCTTTTTTTGTGTTTGATTGACTCAGGTGATCCGAGAGCATGTTTTTGTATACATAAAACTTGTTGACCAACTTAACTTTTAATTTTTCCTTCTTTGATAGGTTCTTAGTGTGTCACGGTCATCGACCTTTTTACATACTGTACATCTATGTGGCAGCAGTTTGAGTGTGTTTTAAATTTAGCATGTTCTTTCCCTTCAGTTGATCTGCAACTGGCCACATATAGTGGCATGCAAAATTATTCAATCCCCTTGAAAGTCATCACAATTTTCTTCATGACAAAAGATTTGTACACACATTTATCCATTCAGTATTTTTAATTTGAACTCTTATGTTGTAACAATGCATTTCCAAAGTCAAAATAAACCATTTTCTGTAGATATTTAACTGAACAAGAAATACTCAAAAGTTAGTGTTTACATTATTATTCAAGCCCTACACATTAATATTTGTCGGGAACCCTTTTGCTACAATACCCAAAAAAGTCATATTTGCATTTCTTTATTTTTTTTTCTGCATCAATATACTGTATCTTTTGTCATAAAAATGGATTTCCCTAATGTAACACTGCCAAACTCTGAGAGAAACTTTTGCTTATGTTTTGATTTGTGGCATTACATGATTTGAAGTAACTTTCTAGTGCTGTTTGGCTACTTGATTAAAGAACAGGAATGATAAAAACAGCGAAGTTATTATTTATTTGTATATTGCTTAAGCAACATGGATTGTGTTGGAAACACCTCTGAGTGAGGCTCTAACTTTAAACAAGCCAAAAAAAAAAAAACTGTCAGGATCTGGTAATGTTGGAGAATTATTTGGCACTACATTATTCTATTTTTTTTATCATTTTTTTCATTCTATTGATCTTTATAAATCACACTACAATGAATGAGACATCAAAAATACATTTAATATTATTTGTCATACATTTCTGTTTGACTTTTCCCCACCCTGTTCCCCTGTATTGCTTCCCCATACCAGTCTAAGATCAAACTTTTCAGAGTCCTCCTCCTCGGGCCTGCCATGAAGCATGGCACACCCGAAACATGTAAATCTCCTGCAGCAACAATAAAACAATGCATTGCCAAGATATCAATAGTTATTCATTATCACAAGCACTTCTAATAAATCAGACTTCTAGTGTAGTATTTAATAGTAACTCTAAGACTAAAAGGTGGGCTATTAGCTGGAAATAAACCAGAGTATGCTACAGTTATTAACATTCAAATTATATCTTTTCCTGTATTTAAAGGAGAAAAAAGAATACAGTGAAACAAAAAGAAAGGAAAAAGAGACAATTGGTGGAACTATTAAGTACTGTTGCTAAATATAATAATGTTAAGCAGAAGAAAGACAGAAAAGTACTGAAAGGTGGTATTAATAAAGTAAAAAGCAAAAAAGGCAATAAATGTGATAAAAGTGGAAGTGTTAATATTGCTTTGTTCTGTCAATACAGATATGCCTGTGCATTATCCATATTTGTTATTTCTGGTAGAAGGTGTTGCCGAAGAATCAAAATGAAAGCATGTTCTTAAAGAACTGAACAGAAAGCTTTAAAGCTGCAATACTGATGTTAAAGGAATAACATTTTGCACCTGGGCTTTCTAATCAAGCAGACCAATGCTTAGATAATGACAGCAGTGTACCAGATAAGACCAACAAATCAAGCAGTAGAAAACGCAGAAGAGTGTCATTTTAAAACACTTAAAGGATGAGAACTCTTTATCGGCCATGGCTTACTAGTCAGACACCCAAAGAAGCTGCAAAATGAACTGCATCCATGTCACTGCATCACATCAGGTTATTCAGTTTTAAAACCTCAAGAAATTTGAACTTTTATTATATTTCGGCATCTCATTCCTTGATGAGTAATACACTAGTAAAATTAATAACAGTAAGGTAATAAAAAAGGAAAAGGTTGGGAAATTGGAGAGATGCGAATAATCTTCTATACTAATAAAAGGCAAAGCCCTCACTGACTGACTGACTGACTGACTGACTCACTCACTCACTCACTCACTCACTCACTGACTCATTACTAGTTCTCCAACTTCCCGTGTAGGTAGAAGGCTGAAATTTGGCAGGCTTATTCCTTACAGCTTACTTACAAAAGTTAAGCAGGTTTCATTTCGAAATTCTACACGTAACTGTCATAATGGTCGATAACGGTCGACAACGTCCGCCATGTTGAACTTTCTTATTTATGGCCCCATCTTCACGAAATTTGGTAGGCGGCTTCCCTGCACTAACCGAAACCGATGTACTTACTTATTTCGATGGTATGACGCCACTGTCGGCCGCCATATTGAACTTTCCAACGTCACCAATTTTCCAACTTCCCGTGTAGATAGAAGGCTGACCCCGTCTTCACGAAATTTGGTAGGTGGCTTCCCTGCACTAACCAAAACCGATGTACATACTTATTTCAGTGGTATGACGCCACTGTCGGCCGCCATATTGAATTTTCCAAACGTCACAAATTCTCCAACTTCCCGTGTAGGTAGAAGGCTGAAATTTGGCAGGCCCATTCCTTACAGCTTACTTACAAAAGTTAAGTTCGAAATTCTACGCGTAACGGTCATAACGGTCAACAGCGTCCGCCATGTTGAACTTTCTTATTCATGGCCCCATCTTCACGAAATTTGGTAGGCGGCTTCCCTGTGCTAACCGAAACCAATGTACATACTTATTTCGGTGGTATGACGCCACTGTCAGCCGCCATATTGAACTTTCCAACGTCACTAATTCTCCAACTTCCCGTGTAGGTAGAAGGTTGAAATTTGGTACTTATTTCAGTGGTATGATGCCACTGTCGGCCGCCATATTAAACTTTTAACGGAAACCGATGTACGTACTTATTTTGTTGGTATGACACCACTGTCAGCCGCCATATTGAACTTTCCAACGTCACTAATTCTCAAACTTTCCGTGCAGGTAGAAGGCTGAAATTTGGCAGGCTCATTCCTTACAGCTTACTTACAAAAGTTTAGCAGGTTTCATTTCGAAATTCTATGCGTAACGGTCATAATGGTCAACAACGTCCGCCATGTTGAACTTTCTTATTTACGGCCCCATCTTCACGAAATTTGGTAGGTGGCTTCCCTGAGCTAACCGAAACCAATGTACGTACTTATTTCGGTGGTATGACGCCACTGTCAGCCGCCATATTGAACTTTCCAACGTCACTAATTCTCCAACTTCCCATGTAGGTAGAAGGCTGAAATTTGGCAGGCTCATTCCTTACAGCTTACTTACAAAAGTTAAGCAGGTTTCATTTCTAAATTCTACGCGTAACGGTCATAACGGTCAACAGCGTCCGCCATGTTGAACTTTCTTATTTATGGCCCGATCTTCTCGAAATTTTATAGGCGGCTTCCCTGCACTAACCGAAACCAATGAACGTACTTATTTCGGTGGTATGATGCCACTGTCGGCCGCCATATTGAACTTTTCAAAAGTCTTTTTTACTTATGGGCCCATCTTCAAGAAATTTGGTACACGGGTTCCCAACGCTAACTGAATCCTACTTACGTACATATATACGTCCATAGCCTGCAGCTCGGTCACCGTGTGAGGTGGCGTTGGGTCCCCCATCCCAACGCCTCCCATGTTGTTGGCTGCCTGCCTATATAAGACCGTCCGTCGCTCCGGTCTCTACATTCCCTTCCTTGCTTCGCCACGGGATTCACGTCTCCCTACTGATAACTACAGCCTTTTTGTTTAATCCACGGCTTCTCCGCTGTTTTATTGTTTGTTTATTACAATTATAGTTATTGTATAGGTATTTTAGACTTACTTTACATTGCTCAGGTACCCATTTCCTTTATCGTTCCAACTCCCATTACCATGTCTATCAAGGTGATCAATATCGATCAAAGAACTGTCACTTACTGAGTGGTTTCCATGCCCGGAGATGGCACCTACCTTTTCCTTTCTCTTTGTTACATATTGCACGGCCATATCAGGCTCACTCTTGATATCCGGGGGAACATTGTGTCTTATGTATTGAATGACTAGGACAGGTTCAAGGTGTGGACTGATGACGGTACAGGAGATAATTATAGCACACAGGAGCACTATAAGAGTGAAATGCTTAAGCCCTTCACCTATGGTTCTGCATGTGAGTTGATGGCTGCCGCTGAATTGTTCGGTTGTCGCTTTCAAGTGTACCGAAATGGCCAAATATTTTACACCTTTCGACAACCGCCAATGTCTCTTAAACATCTTAGATTCACAGGTGACGATTTCAGTAGTGGACACTTTGATGTTTATGAATGTTTAAACTCTCAAAAGCTGGATGTGATTTTATCAATGAAACTGGTTGTGTGCTTACAACGCTTGACAGATGCCGAATGTCACTTCAACACAACAAATCCTGCAAATACTGTCCTAATTGAAACAATCCATGAAACTCAAACCGATTATGACAGCAACAATCCAAGCTGTGAGATTTCAGACAAGATTACTGTTCACATGGCCAACTGTAAGTTACATGCTCAAGAATAAGCTCAGCGCACAGCTTGGTCATGTTACAACCGGAGGGCCGAACTGACAACATGGTATACAAAGAGATCCTTAACAAATAATTATTGGCATATTTTTCCTCAGTTTAAAAAGGTTAAATTTTCTTCTTAATAAAATTTTAAGGCAGTACTTCGCCGCTGCGAAGCGCGGGTATTTTGCTAGTCCATACTAATAAAAGGCAAAGCTCCCACTGACTCACTGACTGACTCATCACTAATTCTCCAACTTCCCGTGTAGTTAGAAGGCTGAAATTTGGCAGGCTCATTCCTTACAGCTTACTTACAAAAGTTAAGCAGGTTTCATTTCGAAATTCTACGCGTAATGGTCATAATGGTCGACAACGTCCGCCATGGTAAACTTTCTTATTTATGGCCCCATCTTCATGAAATTTGGTAGGCCACTTCCCTGTGTTAACCAAAACTGATGTACATACTTATTTCGGTGGTATGACGCCACTGTCGGCTGCCATATTGAACTTTCCAACGAAAACGACGTGTCATGGTTGAGGGAGAGCGCTATCCTGACACCAAGAAATGACATGACTACGACTATAAACCACATTTTACTTCAAGAACAACCTTCACAACCGAAAACATATCAGTCTGTGGATTCAGTTGTAGAAGTGGAAGACGCGGTGCACTATCCGGTAGAGTTTCTCCACACTCTGAATCCTCCAGGCACTCCTGAGCATAATCTAATTTTGAAAGTTGGGGCACCAATAATGTTACTGAAAAACTTACAGCCACCGAATCTTTGTAACAGCATGAGACTTCAGGTCACATGTCTACAAAAGAACCTAATTGAGGCAACTATTTTTACTGGCAGTGGCTCAGGGGAGAGAGTTTTTATTCCTCGCATGCCCGTTATACCCTCTGATCTCCCATTTCAATTCAAACGCCTCCAATTTCCAGTAAGGCTCTGCTTCGCGATGACAATTAATAAGTCTCAGGGACAGACCCTACAAAAGGTTGGCATTGATTTCAGGCAAGATTGCTTTTCACATGGCCAACTGTACGTTGCATGCTCAAGAGTAAGCTCAGCGCACAGCTTGGTCATATTACAACCGGAGGGCCGAACTGACAACGTGATATACAAAGAGATCCTTAAAAAATAATTATTGGGATATTTTCCCTCAGTTTAAAAAGGTTTACTTTTTTTCTTAATAAAAATTTTAAGGCAGTACTTCGCCGCTGTGAAGTGTGGGTATTTTGCTAGTCAAGTATAAATCAAACTTAAGCATAATTAATGAAAAAATAAACAGAAACATAACCATAAATGAGATAGTAAATGAGGTAAAGATACTTATGTACCATGTACATTGTACAGTACATATATATATACCAGTAACAGTGTACTGCACGATAATGTGCAGTCAATACATTTGACTTGAGCATTCCTAGTTTTCATACTCTTTCTCTGTCTCTGTTTAGCATTCATTTGCTCAGAGGTTGATGCACTTGCTGCTTCCCGAGCAGCTCTTCTTTTCTCCACCCTAGCGGCCCACTGCTTCTCTTCTTTCATCGGCATTTTTTCGCGTTAAAACTGATTAAGTTAGTTTTTGTGTTGCAATTACTGAGTATGTTTTCTTTAATCTGACTCAAGAATGATTAGCAAAGGTGGTAGGGAATGAGAACGGCACCCATACGCATGCACTGCACGGCCACCCTGCTGCATGCTGCCGGGAGTTGATTCTACAATAAAATAAAATAAAAATAAAAAGAGTAGTAAAAATCCTCACCCAAAAAGCAGATAGTAGACGTCACGTAGCATATGTGTACCAAATTTCGAGTCAATAGGTGAAACGGTGTGTGAGCTACAGGTGATTTAAAATCCTGGAGAGACAAACGAACAGCCACGGTAGCGTATTATATAAGAAGTTATATATTCCAAACCCCACCTTAATAATCTAACCCCCTAAAACCCTCCTCCATCCCCACCCTTCACCAGCTATATATTGCCTTTGATTCCCTCTGATGATGACACCTTTCAGGTTGTTGAAAGCTTACGAATAAAAAACTATTTCAAGATATGTGACTCATTTTCTCCCTTTGTGGCTCTCTAGCTACAAATATGCAAACTATATAACAGACCTTTTCTGCCATGTGTATATATATATATCCTACTACATATATAGTGAAGCATGAGTCCCAGTCTTGCACCCGAAAACAGGCTGAGTCTCAGTACTTTACCAAAACCAGCTTTTATTCAGCTGGAAACAGGAATAACGCGGTTATTTATTGTAGCGTGATCTGCCACACTCCTATACACAGCATGGTCATGGCCAGGTTAGTGGCCAAGTAATACTGTTCCTTGTATCACGCATCGACAACAGGCGCTTATAGCAGAGCTCCGTTGCAGCACTGTGAGCCAAGCAATCTTCCAAATGAGTTCAGAAACCTCACAATATATATTAACAGCATTATGTATTGAAATGAATTATGTAGTTTTTGTTTATTTTTGGAATTGTGTGCCGTTGACATTAACAGTTCCACATGATGGGTGTCAGTCACTGCAATTACATAAATTCACTGTATTGAATGTGAAAGTATGATTTGACATGTACAGTACCATCATGGTAGCCTTCTCATATCAGTGAAACCTTTACATGCATTATCTTAGTTTGTTTCAAAGAGAAAGATGTACATTTATTAGACATATAAGTCTCAAGCAAATAATATTCCGTCTTTTTGATACTGACTTTCAACACCTGTTAATTCAAAGTTTTGGCTTATCTTGTATATTTCTTTGTATATTAGTACCTATTTGATTTTGTTAGAATATGACCACAAGTTCATCTAGTATTTTTGGGTTTATTTTCTTCTGAACTACCAGGTCAATCCAAGCTAAGGATTATTTTGTTTATGGACAAATTAATGAGGTCAATCAATCAAATTTCTTTATAAAACACATTTTAAAAACAACAGAAGTTGTACCAAAGTACTGTACAAGGAAACAATTAAGGCTACTATAAAACAACCAATTTTATAAAACAGTTAATTAAAAAAATATCTATCTTGCCCCTTCTGAAAACTTCACCCACCGTAGAAGGCAGAGGAGAAGAAGTGAGCTTTTAACCATGTCTTAAAAACCTCAATTGAAGGAGAAGATCTGATATGGAGCTGCAGATCATTCCAAATGACATAACTAAATATAGAAAAATTATTTACTTTACTAACCAGAAATCAAATAATAAAGAGAATGTACACGGCATAACAAATTTAACCAAAAAAAAACAAAAAAAAAACGAAAACAAAGTAATTCTACTGTCCCATCAGACTGATCTAAACATCCTACTACTAAGGCGTTCCCTAGACTACCTCAAAAAAGCCTAGTGGTTTTGTGAAAGAATTTACATTTATGTCGCATGTTCTGTTGCCTCAACTCACCAAGATGTCTTTAAATTCTACACTTTGACGGCACAATAGTGGGAAGTCTTCTACAAAACATAAGAGTTGCTGGGTCAAAGAGCTCTCTGGTGACCTCTGGAAACCCCTAATCCTTCATCCTTCTCTTTTAGCACACAGGCATTTATAATTGTGTTTTTTAACGTGCAGCAGGATTCCTCAAGGTTAATATTTGCTGAATGACAATCTTGCTTGACCTTTCTTTTTTGCTGTTGAACTTAATTCTGGTAATTCTGGTTCCAGACACCCTTTTCTCTTACAGTGCTTGCAGTCCTCTAAAGCCCTCATGTACCCCTACTGACACTGGGGTTTTACATTTCTCAGATTGAATTAATCTCTAGTTAGATTTCCTCTGTTATATTCTGCTACCTTTTGCAACCATGCTTCTCTCTCTCACTCTCTCTCTCCAGAATATCCTTTTGAGCTAGGTAGCCTGCAGTGGTATGCATATATAATCAGTGCTTCATACTGTAGCAATTCCATTTTTATGTAATAGTAATACAGTAGTAATAGTGCTGTTTGTTTCACATGTACAGAGTACATTGAATTTATTACTTGCATGTCTGTTAAGTTATTGTTATGCATGATGTTATAGAGTAAATGTTGATTGTACAATATGAGTTATGATTAACCCAATAACTTTTGGAACAATGATTTACTTTGTGCCAAATCCTAGAGTAGAGTTTCTCAAAAGTTTTCCTTGTGGTCCACAATAACTTCATTTTATAATATATAAAATATAAATAATATATATAATATAATATAATATACTGTAAATATATAATATAAATAATATATATATTATTTAATGTTTCCCAACTTCTGATATAACAATTAAAATTTTTTAAAGCATCTTAGCTTCATTCTCACTTGGTTTAAATCTTTTTCTAGACGTCTGTTTCCTGTTAATTAAAAGCATAAGTAGATCAGCTCACTAGTCTGAGAGAGACAAGAAAATCCTGTACAGTACATCCTTGTGGGTGTTGAGTTAAGAATATAATAAATTATGATAAGATCCCATTCAGTGTTGATTTAAGACAAAATAGTTATATGGGGGTTTAGAAGAAGTCTCAGCATTCTTAACCAAATTAGAGCTGGTCCTTCTTGTGATTGTTATGTTATGTCACAGGATAACACTGTTGACACCCAATAAAAACAAGTAAAGGTTTGACAACAAAAGTGCAATTTAAACTGTAATAACATATTTTTTATTATTTACTATACTTTATATACTTTCACATGCTTGACATTTAATGTAGGATAAACAAGCTTATATAAGAAGCAATATTTACTTATCTCCACTGCTTTCTTGTAAAGTGTAAGCTTAGCATAAAAAGTGGGATATAAGCATTGTTTTATATAGTCTGTGCTCTTCAAACAATGCAATTTTGGTGTTCCCTACATTAAAAAATATGAATTCTGGACAATTATATAAAATAAAAATATTATTTTGGCTTCTTTAAAACTGTGACTGTGGAGTGGTACTACCAGTATTTCTACAATTTCTACAGTAAATCGGAATGAAACTTGGATTCATCGTTATAACAAAGGTTCCTCATAGCAATCGGAGTAATGGAAGTGTGAGGATTCTCCAACACCAAAGAAATTCATTGTACAAGATAGTTCCAGTAAGATCATATGCTCAATTTGTATGATGATGAGAGTTTACATAGCTGGTCAATATCATTCGGATTTCCCTTGGTGTTAGTGGCATTCAGTCACTACTTGGTAACAATGAGGAGAGCTATAGACCTCACCGGTTCTGTTTCAAAACAACGGCCTCACTCACACTTCACAGGGTGCAAAGACTGCTCTGCACAACTGTGTATTTGACGAGACGCCACACCCACCCTATACTGCTAATTTGGCCCCATGTGACTAACACCTGTTTCCAATCTGAAAGGCTGCGCCTGTGGGCTGTGCTATGGCAATGATGAAGACATCAAGTCAGCTGCAGAAGGAATGGTTGGCACAAGCAAGACAAATCTTTTTATTTGAGTGGCATAGAAAGTCACAGGAACATTATAACAAGCAAGGCTGAATTAAGACCCCGACAAGCCCCTGTGTGATTTAGCTTCTTAACAGAGATTTGATCGTTCTTTTAGCAATGGACACTGGATCATTTAATGCAGTGGTGTATTTGTTGCTCTTGAGATTCCATAGAGGTCGCCCCTGGTCATTTCTACTCGTTGATAGTCAAATGTACAGTGTTACCTCACATCTCCACGGTTGAAGGTTCAAAAACTGGTCTGATCACTGCCTATGTGAGATTTGCACATCCTTCTTGTATTTATTGTTTTCTTTAAATAGTCTGGATTCTTCCCACATCCAAAAGAAATAAATGTTAGGCCACTTGCTATCTCTTAACTATCCCAGTGTTAGTGTGCATTGCAATGGTACTGCATCTCATCCAGCCAATAGTTCTTGCATTGTGTCTGCTACTGTCAAAAGTAACACCTCCCTGTCAACCTGTAATGGAGGAAGTGGATTCAGAAAATCCTCTTATTTCATTACAGTTAATTACTGCACACATTTAGAATCATGGTGGTATTGGGATATCACTTAATGTTATATCATTACATTATACTAGTCTGGTTTTGCTTCCAAACATGCTTCTTTCCTGTAAATCTATAAAAAAAAAGTTTACCAAGAGTTACTTTTTGAGTGAGGTTGGTATACACAAGCATAGCCAGGATGAAGAGTGAGTCAGGATTTAAAACCATAAAATGCCATAAATAAAAGCCTTGATCTGATTCAGCTTTAATTATAAGGTTCTGCTGTCTACTACATACAGTATTTAAAAAAAAAAAACTCCCAAGCATACATGAAAAACAGAACAAATAGTTGCCCATTTGTTTTTGAGACTTGAAAAATAATAACTTTAGCAGTTTAAATAACACAGAATCCCTTTTATGTCTTCTGAGGGTTATGCATAGGCTAAAAAATGTAACACAAATACAGAGTATGTAATTTGGGCATTAGCTTAGTTTGTGATATATAAGTAAAATCCTTTCACCTGTAATAAAATGTATTTTGCATTTTATGGAAAAATATTTTACATATTAATACAGTAATTAAAGAGGTATTGGTATGGATAAGCTCTTAAGCCTATTGAACAGACCTTTCTCATAACTGAGTTTTTAACAATATTTGCGTAGTTTTATTTTAAGCCAGGCAGATCTGTTAGTTTCTGTGTCTTCTAAATTTGAGCACTAGGTTCTTAAATTTTTACTGGAAGATTGAAAGCAAATGAAGCCCACATTCTTACAGGTGTTAGTTACCCCAATTGAAAACTCTGAAAGTGTGAAAGTACATACAGTATAATCACTAATTATCCTATTTAGAAATAATTTGTTGCCAATGTGTGGCTAAAAGACACAAAAATAGAAGTCAAGTAATGAGTGATCTATGAGGAACACCAAAAACATAAACATAAAGGAACACAAGCACCAAGCTAAAGTGTTTCTTGTTTCTTCCCGAAACAGCATACTTTTTGTATTTGTATGCTTCACCCTTGCATATTCTTTTTCTGTTACTGACACTGTTGATGGAACTTTTAGGTGTTTTGAAGCACACATTTTTGTGTTCGTGATCAACATTTGACAGCCCCAGAGAATGCCTTTTTAATTTTATTAACCTGTCTAGATTTTGTCATACATGTGCATGAAGTCTAGTGATTCTGCACAAGTAGAATTAAATAATAGCCATGTAATTCACAAGTGGTAAGTTTATTAAGTCTGTGGCACTTCCGCAGTTGGACTATAGTATTATTTTTAGAATCACCTACAGCACAAGCATTAAGCTAATATGCCTTTTTCTCTCCATCCATCTTCCAAACCCACTTATCCAGAGCAAGGCTGCAGGGAAGCCAGAGCCTATTGCAGCAAGCATTAGATGCAAGGTGGAAAGAATCTCTGGAAGGGACAATATGCCTTTTTCCCTTGTGTTTAAATGCTGTTCTTCTAAACTATGGCCTCTTTTAACCACAACGGGTGCTACCACTAGACCCTCAGGTAAACCATGACCTTATTTCCCTACTTTAATAATTTTGCTTGGGTACTCTAATACAGGAGGGACGGCCTTACCACCAGTCTAGAGAAGTTTACTCCGGATACCACAGATTCCCATAGACTTCCCTACTCTCAGCTGGTTCACCACTTATGTAATCTCAGTAATCATCCCAACTGACTGGAAAATGGGACTTGTCATCCCTATCTGGAAAAGGAAGGGTGATCGCTTGGATTGCAGCAACTACAGGAAGATCACTGCTCTCTGTGCCGGTAAGGTCCTTGCTGGGTTATCCTCAATAAGATCCGTTATCACTGGCTCATCTACCAGCAACTGGAGCAGTCTGGTTTTACACCTAAGAAGTCTACCATCTACCGCATCCTAGCACTAAGGGTTTTCATAGAGCAGAAACGCGAATTTTGCCAGAGTTTCTTTGCAGCCTTTGTTGATTATTTTGTAAAGCGTTTGACTCAGTTGATCGAGCTGCCCTGTGGGACATCCTGAGACTTTACGGGATCCCCTCAAAGTTGGTGGATATCATGGCCAGTCTGTACACTGGTACTGTGAGTATTGTGTAGAGTGGAGGCAGAACCTTTGCGTTTTTCCAGTTGATTGTGGGTTTCATCAGGGGTGTGTTCTTGCTCCTATCCATTTCAATGCTTGCATGGACTGGGTGTTTGGCAAGGTCGTGTAGTCCAGCAGATGTCGGGCATCTGTTGGTGAAGAAAGATTCACTGATCTTGACTTTGCTGACGATGCTGTGATCTTCGTGGAGTCAATTGAAGCTCAGATTGGGGCCCTCGAGAGACTAAGCAAGGAGCCAGTGCCTGGGCTTGTAAGTGTCCTGGATAAAACCCAAGATCCAGGCCTTTAATGACCTAATGAACTCTTGGGCACAGCTATCAACATTATGTCTGTCTGCGGATTGAGCATCAACCTTGTTAAGAGGTTTACTTACCTCAGCAGCAACATTCATGTCTCTGGTGACTCTTCCTATGAAGTCAGTAGACGGATTGGGAGAGCTTGGGGGGGGGTCATGATTTCGCTGGAAAGGGGTGTGTGGTGCTCCTGATATCTATGCAAAAGGACAAAGATCCAAGTCTTTAGAGTCCTGGTGCTTCCTGTCTTGCTATATGGTTGCAAGACATGGATGCTATCCGGAGACCTGAGATGAAGACTGGACTCCTTTGGTACTGTGTCTCTTCGGAGAATCCTTGGGTACTGCTGGTTTGACTTTGTGTCGAGCAGTTGTTCATTGAATCACGAATTGTGCATTGTGAGGGAGCATCAGTTACAGCACTATGGCCATGTGGCGCTATTCCCCAAGGGTTGTTAAGGACCTGAATGGCTGGACCAGGCCAAGGTGACGCCCACGTAACATCTGGCTGTAGTAGATAGATGGTCATTTCCAGAAGGTGGGACTGGACAGCGTGTCTGCCTAGGAGGTTGCCAACCACAATCCCGAGCTATTTCATAGTGTGGTGTGTGTGGCAACACCCTATACCAGTGCATGCTCCCCAACCTGACCTGACCTGACTCTAACACTATATACCTTTTGTAAATGTGTTCTTATCCATTGGAAAATGTTCTGCATGGAAGGGTTGACAAAAATCACCCAAAGATCAAACAATGATAAAATAAAACCAATGTAGGTGAAAAATCAAGCAATGGGTATTATGCTAGATTTTACTAGCAAGAATGTTTGAGGACTAGGAGGAACGGCATAGTCAATACAATGAAAAAATAAATAAAATCTAGAATATCAAATGCTATTTTGTCAAAACCTAAATGATAACCAAAAGTCATAGTCAAAACATTTCAAAGCTAATGGTTAAAACTATAGCAAGAAGGATTAAAAAAAGAATAATTTTGAAAAGGATGAAAATCTGAAAGGGTGTTATATCCACAAACTAAGATAAAACATGGCTGCTTAAGCCAGTTTTTGAATCTCACTAAATTTCCTTAGCCTTGATTTTGGTGAGAAGAGAAATGATTAGGAATTTTGCAGAACTCAGTGAAATGCATTGAAATCAGTGGGGAAGGAAAAGCGGAAGTAGTTTTGAGGAGATTACAATGGTGCAATGATCTTTTAAGTGTCCCTTAGGGCTAGGGAAGCATCTGCCAATTATGCTGGAGCAATTCTTAAGGCCAAAAAAAAATGTCCTGAGTTGTGAGGCAGCACTGTGCCACCATGCCTCCTTTACGTCATGTATAGGGGTACATTTTTGCTTTCTAGAGCAGGTTCAGTTACAGAGAAAACACACTTTTACATAGACAGAAGTCAGAGAGATGCTAGATCAACTGTGGTCGTGCACATATCTTATATCTCATGGTAATAAAAACCTTTGCAGGTGATTGATTGTGTGATGTATCTACTTAACCCATCTGAGACATCTGCCTCATGCAGCCCCACTCCTCTGCAAGAGGAGGGGCAGCTCTTTACAGCAGTGGTTCTCAAACTGTGCGTGATAAAATTATTTAAAGCATCATGGGTGATGCCAATTGGCACTGTGTTTTGAAAGCTTTAATTATTTCATCAGTGTGCATGCCACACTCCTGTCCTTCCTAAACATTTCCTATATTGCTACATTTCAAATATCCATGTTGTTGCAACTTTTTATTTAGAAAACATGATTGTCGGTATTTGTCTTTGTTTTCTTAGACAAAAAAAACTATTACCTGCACAAACAACTTTATTGAATGTTGTGCCTAACTATGAATCGCTCTCTCTGTCTCTTCCAGCTCACACTTGAATTGCTTTTGCACATAATTTCACTGCCATTTCACTGTATACAATATGCATGTCTGTTACATTCTGATCTGAAAACAGGTATGTGCTAGTAATATTCTGTGCAGTCTTCATCTCTTTCTGTAGTACTTTGTGGTCCTTAGCTGAGCAGGTGGCATATAAGCCAAAGGATAAAGTGGACATTTCTCGTTCTGCTGGGCTTTAGTGGCACACAAGACCTATTTAATACAGCGGATTTAACAGGGATGCAGAAATCCAGCTTCAACCCCAACCTACATTCCTGAGGAAATAGTTGAACTGCAGCCCAAATGAACACCCAAGTTCGAACAAAGCACTACTGTACAGTATAATTCAACAACCAGCAGCTTTCATGGACAATATAATGCACCCTTGAGGAGGCACAGGGTCTATAACTGGAAGTGACTTTAATCCAATCACCAGAGGTTATACCTTCCTTTAAAACTAGTTGCATTCATCCCTTTGATCTCTTGCACTCACTGAAAATGTTTCTTTCTGAAACCTAAAAGCTGATGAGTCGCTATCTCCTTTTGAAGCTTAAAGCTGATTATCTCTTCTCTCTGTGGACCTGAAAGCTGAGATCCACTTTGCCAAGCCAAGCTCTGCGCTAGTGACTGAGCTCAGTCTAAGAAGACTAAGAAGCAGCTATTACTTCAAGAGGAGAACTTCAGAGCTTAAACTCTTGTGCTAGAAAGAGTAATGTTCTTCCTTATGAAGTTGAAGAGGAAATAGCAAAGAGCCTAACTGAGAAAAGCACAGCACATCAAGAACAAAGGACCACATCACAAAGAGAAAAAGTGCATTCCGACCCAAGAAGAATCTTTCTTTTGAATCTGGAGCAACAACAGCAACAACAACTCCACACAACATCACACATCATCTTTAAATCCTTGGAATCATAAAACTGTTTTTCTGTTCCAAGATAAATTAGAACTCTATACAGCAAATAAACATCCAGTCTCTTCTATGTTATATGTTTGTCTGTCTAATCTGTTTTGCATCCTGTCATCTGTGTCAATATACAGTACATGCAATATACAGTTACCATATTTTTATAATCCTTGTGCTTATGAATAAATTGTATTATTCAGTTTCTTAAAATGAGTGTGCTTCAGTTACCTTGATGCAAGTCTAATGACCACAGACTGCCCCCTACCAAGAAAAGTAAGAAAAATAAAACAGAAGTTGTACCAAATTATTTGATTATATACCGGGATTGCCAAAGGCAAGACATTATTATTAACCAAGTTAAAATTCTCTTTATTTTGGTAAATCTATTTGTAAAAACTGTTGAACATAGATGGAGATACCTGAGCTTTCCTTAGACATCTGAGTAACTGAAGGCATTGGTGAGCTTTCTTAACTACAACTGAAATGTGTTTTGTCCACTTGAGGTCATAATTTACAGTGACTACAGGAAATGTTGCTTACCCTGTCCACAGCACCCCCGCTGATATACAGTAGATGGTAGTGTAGCCTACTACCTGCTTCTTGGATTCTGTAATGAGCACATTGTTTGTGATGACACTAATTGAAATCAGAAGGCAGGTCCCTTCTCTATTAGACCTCTCGTCATTGTTGGTGATCAGACCTGTGATGAACTACCCTTAAACTTGCAGTGTTAAGTACCTGGGATCAGACAGTGTAGATGGAAGAATTATGCAGTGTTTCCACTCTTGAATCATTGTATTTCTACTGCAGCCAAATAGGTATTCTCCAGACTATCTTTACTGTGAAAGACTTCAATAGTGTGTTGACTCCTCACAATAACATTAATAGTGTCTCTCAACTGAAGGGCCAATTGGTTCATTGCACATGCCCTTATACTGCTTGATAAGTCATCCTTTCAAAGCCCTACATAGGTTGAAAAACACACTTCAGCTGCTTGTGTATAGGATCACTTGAGGATTTGTGTTAGTTTTCACTGTACTAATTCTCAGACTCAACTGTGTGACTGCAATGTTAAGGAAAGTGGCTCTGTAGTGTCTCTAATGATCTTAAAGAGGATAGACTATAATGGCGATACTGCCTTGCAACATTTAAATATTGGTTCTATCTAAACTATACCCCCTTTGCCATTGCAATCAGTGCTTTCACAGGAAAGGCTTTCAGTTTTGGTTTCTAAAAAAGCCTGATTTTGCTCATGACTTGTTCTGCTCAAGATTTGTTGTGCTTAATTTTAATTGTTTATTCCAGGATATATTTCTTGTTTGTCTCTTTGTGTTGTAGACCTTTTGCTTTTCAATCTAAGTATAATTTTGCTCTTCTCTCTTCATGTCCCAGCTGTTTTCTTTCTCACAGTGTTTTACCTATCCCCAGTGGCCTGCTTCCTGATTTGGCAACCACACAAAACATTTCCACTATCATTGTCTAGACATTCAGAGAATAGTGTCTAAAAATTGCCTAAAAGTGAAATATGAACATTACAGGTGAAGACCTTATGATTCTAGCACTAGGTTGTGCTTGGTTAGCTGTCCTTCCAGTAAAGTGTAGCTGTTGTGATGTTATGCCAAGGCTGCAGACATTTGTGTGTGGTGTAGGACATGTTGTGAACAACTACAGGTGAAGTGTACTCTGGCACAGGCATCCCTTGTGGCCATGCCAGGAAATCTGACAGCATTGTCCATAATTGTATTGAGCAGTGCTGTGCATGAACTAGTTCAATAGAGCACGTTTATTGAACAAGCTCATTTTTCTAAGAACGGTGAACTTAACATAACTTATTTGCAAGTGAAGAACTAGAACGTTAACTAGTTCAGTTTTATGTGATATTCTGGATCTGGTTTAGGTCCAGATTAAACGTTTTGCCTTACCCTGTAATGTAGGGGTGGAGCCGAATCTGAATACAGTATTCAGATAAGCACAAATAGTGCATTTTTACAAATATTTATTTTGCATGAATTTTTGCCATTTATTTGTATTTGGGAAAAAATAACGTAAAATCAAATAGGCACTGTCTGTGTCTGCCTGCTTGTGCTTAAGCTGCACCCCCGCTGAAACAAGCACGTGGTGAAGCTCAGCTTTCGCTTTTAGGAAAATGTTGTACTTCGTGAGGCCACTTTATATTTTCCCCGGTTGGATATGCAATATGTGGAGCGAATTCTGACCGGCAGCGTAATAGGTTAGTTCACCTACACGCTGGTTCAACAGTCACCATTTGTGTCACACGGTTGGAAATAGAGCAGTAATTTATATGTGTACTTGCATCTATTTAATTTCTTTTTTGACCGGGAGGATATTAGCATATATGGTTATACTGTTTGTTGCTGGGTATAACGAAATAAAATGTGTTTAAATAAAAAAAGTCTTCATAATTGTTGTATTTTATTCAAGAACACTATAATAGCCTAATATATGGCATACAAAATTGAAAAAAGTAAACTCATGGGTCATTTATTCTCATTCCTTAAAAAATACAAAATTAACTGAACATGAACTAGTTGAAAATTGAAATGGTGAACTATGAACATGAACTTATTCATTTTATTCTGTGTGAACTGAACTTTGAGCTAATTCTTGTGAGGTGTGAACTTGCACAACACTGGTATTGAGTGCCCCAAAAGGTTTAATAGTAGGGGAATCCATAAAGATGTGGAAGCAATGAATCCTATTAATTCAAAGTTAGATAGGGTTGGCTGATGCTCTGTTAAGTAGAAAGCTACAATACAACCAGGAAGAGGTATTTGTAAACCTGTAGTTTTTTACTTTTGAAGTATAAAATTATAGGAAGGGTGCTTGAAAACTTAAGTACTAGTGCTGAGAGGTGGCAAGGAGTAAGCCCTTGGCCTTGCACGTGGCTCTCTGCTAGTCATTATTTTGGAAAGACAACCTGGGGGTTTCTTGACTCTTTAACTGAAAGCTGTTGCTAAGGATTGCAAGGACTCCAGGGTTTGTTAGGAAACTTGAAATATAAGAACTATGGAAATTTGACAAGTGAGAGGAGACCATTCAGTCCATCAAGCTCATTTGTTTGGCTAATAGCTAAGCTACTACATATCTCAATATATCATCCAGATACTGTACTTCTTGTCAGTGTTTCTACTTCAACTACATGCCTTGGAAGCTCGTTTCAGATGTTTACAACTCTGCATAAAGAAGTGTTTTCTGACCTCAGTCCTCAATCTGCTTCCCCTTAATTTCCACTCCTCCAAAAACACTTTCAAAAATACCTACTCGAGGTGTGAATGCTACCAAACCTCAGCTAGGTGTAAGGGCAACACATAACCTTTATAGAAGTAAAAAGGTTAATTTCCATAAAAATGCTTGTAACAAACATGAAACTCTGTAAAGCACGAAAAGCAAAATGGAGTTGTCTAAAACAAAAGGCAATCTAGGCAATTAGATCTAAAGGTTAAATACAGTGGACCCTTGACTTACAAACTCAATTCATTCGCGAGGGCAGGTTGTAACTCAAGTTGGTTGTAAGTCAAGACTATTTTTCCCATAAGAAATAATGGAAATACCCATAATGCGCTCCAAACCTCCCACAGCAACACTTACTTAACCTTTTCATAAAGAAAAAGGGGTTGTATAATGTGCATAATTTACCAAAACACCAATAATTTTTCTAATGTACTAACCAAAAAGTTGTAAAAAGTGCATAGCCTACCAGAAACAACAATTTCATACGGTACTCACCATTTAATTTGACATCTTTGGGCTGCAGGAAGGGAGGAGGAGGAGAATGAAACGGAAGGTGGTTATTGTTTAGAAGGAGCCTCCTTATGCAAATCTTTTCTTTGTAAAATTGTCGAGATGGTGGATTTCGACATGCTGTACATATTAGTGAGATCGGTCACACGAACACCACTCTCATATTTCCGCACAATTTACTTCTTCGTTTCGATTGTGATTGCTGTTTCTCAAGTTAATAATGACAGTAGTCGAGCACTCAGTTCAAAGCTGGGCGTGTTGTGAACTGCTCCAAAGCAAGCCGGTGCTGACTCAGCCTGATGACATCATCATGTGCCACGCCAGCCTGCTAGCTAACATCCCTTAACAATCGCTTTCTTTACCTTTGTTACCTTCTCTTCCTTCCTTAGCAATTATGCGTCTTGCTTGCCATGGTCTTCGTGAATTATATATATATATAGATAAATCACTGCACTGACCGAAATTATGTCCACAAACACTTGTATCTGGGATCCGACTGATGCTTACGAACGCTCTCGGCTGTTTGTTTACAATCGCACAAGCGGATACACGTGACTGCATTCGGGTCGAAACGCAAGATGTTGGTCGTAAATGAAAACAAAAATTTTGGTCGTAAATCAAGTTGTTTGCACGTCAGGCCGGTCGTATATCAGGGTTGACTGTAATTCATAAATCACAAAAGGAACAACAAAGCACAAGTAAACACTCCACTCCTTGGAACATTTAAAATGAATTGCCACAAACTGGAAAAAAAAAAACCCGCTGGATTTATAGGCTGGAGGGATGTTCCTGGTGGTGATTGGCAGGTGGCCCCACATCTTGGGGGACTACCCACGAAACATTGGGAACATAACACAGGTAGATTATAGATTTAGCTCTAAAGCTAAGGATCTGCGCTGGTATCCTGAAGGTTGCCGGTTCAAATCCCTGTCACTGCCAAAAGAGATCCTACTCTGCTGGGCCCTTGAGCAAGGCCCTTAACCTTCAATTGCTCCAGAGGCACTGTACAATGACTGACCCTGCGCTCTGACCCCAAGGGGTATGCGAAAACTAACAAATTCCTAATATGAGAAATTGTATAAGGCAAAATAAAGAAAAAAAAAAGATCAAAAACAAAGAATAATGCACATTATCAACAAATGTAACATTAACAAATAAATGTCACAAAAATGACCAAAAAAAGATATGAAACAAGACTTTGAACCACAGCTATGGAGGAATCTGGGCTGAAACATGACACTCTAGTGCACGGTGTCTCCCATCTAGTATTTATATTTGATGTTCCTTTTGCCCATATGTAGCATTTTGCACTTTTCTTCATTAAACTGCAATAACCCAGTACTGAAGAGTTTCCAAGTCTTTTTGAAATGTTTTTTCTGCCTCCACAGTGTCTGCCATTCCTCCAATTTTAGCATCATCTACGAGTTTCACAAGTTTACTATCTATAATAGAATCTGTGTCATTGGTATAAATTGGAAAAAGTAATGGTCTATATATAAAGTAATGTTACATACTTTGCTTGGTTGGAGTTTCCAGAGGTCTTTCCTTATCCTGGAAGTCCCTTTTGGTCAATCAATAGTTGAATTTTGAGTTCAGTAGGCACCTGACTAGTGGGAGGAAGAGAAATAACATGTTGTGGAATAAGATGTACAGAGGATGTGACTGAGAAGGGCTTTCTAGGGTTTAAAAGTAGGAGCCATTCCACCAGGGAGATAAGTTACCAAGCCTGTGTTAGCGAGACACATTGCAGCAGTCGGTTTTTTAAATTAATTTTGCTACTATAATCCTCCTAATATTTCCCTCAGTTTCTGTGCTGTTGTGCCATTAATAGCAAACCAAACAGCTTGAGAGTATCCTGTTATCCATGCGGTGTGCATATATAGTTTAGCATCACTAACACATAAATTTCTCTTAAATTTTTAACTGTTTGCAGAATTCTCATCCAGTATTCGTAACTGTGTTGTATTTATATTGACTCTAAATTTATAAAGTCAAAAATGATCTTGTATCGATATCCAACACAATTTGAAAATGGTGAATTACAGTATAATTTCTTTATCTCTCTCTCATGCACTGTGCCATATGATTTGTCGAGGTTGACAGTCCATTATAAGGAGTAAATACTACCTGATATAAAAAATTGATGTATATTATTGTAGCATACTCATGAGTACCCGATCTGTCTTTATGAATGAAAGTGAAAGAATTTGTTTTGGCAGAACTGAGTGACTCTCCTCTATACTAAGAGAAACTTGCAGTCCAAGCAGTCTTAAAATATGAATAGACGTTCTGGATTTCTGCTCAGGGTTCATTTATTTTCCTTCTACACTACTGAAAGCAGAAATCCTACGGGACTTACACTTTTATTTTTTTAATCTTTTCTGTTTTATTCATTATTTTAAGAGCCTCTAGAGATATTTGAATCTCATAATGTCTTAAACAAATTTCAAATAAGAAAAGAAAATTGTAAAAGGACACAAAACTGTTTTCTGCAAGCAACTGTTTATCCATTCATTATGACGTAACGTTTCATTTTCTGAGCCTCTTAATCCAGTTTTAGGGTTTGGGTCTGGGGTTTGTCAGAGCCTGTTTTTGCAGCACTGGAGACAAGGCATGAACTAGTCCTGGACAATGTGCCGGCCCATCGCAGAGCTCCTTAGGTCACACCCACACTCGCAAGATCAATTAGAAATTGCTAATTAACCAAACGTGTAGAATTAGAGCATTTGGAGGACAATTCACACAGACACAGGGAGAACATGGATGTGTGAGACATTTGTGTTACCTACCTTCTAGTTTAATCTAGTTAAGGGTGTGTGAAATCAAAGCCCATTCTAGCTGCATTGGGTACAAGAGAAGCAGTAACAATGAAAATATCCGTCTTTATGAATGTGTAGCTAGTTAGAGGTAGACCATGTGAGTAGCTTTAGTTTAGAGTGAACAATATTAAAACCTGGTTTATCATAACATGTAAACATCTAAATGTTCAGATTCATCTGTTACATGCCCTAGGATGTATAATTATGTTTACTCCCCTGGGGCCTCATGTATAAAACTTGTTTTTGCTCGTAAACATGCATAAGCAATTTCTTATGTGAAAGTCTGGATTTTTAAAGCACAAACTTTGTGAAAATTTGTTTAAACTTACGTCAAGTTTTGACCATTCATAATTCCTATGGAGACTTTTTTGGTGCTGTAGTTTCAGCAACTCTAACAGCAGGACAAAGAAGTGACCAGAAAATCTTATTTTATTGTTCTTTTCATTGATATATCAGTCACATTCTGATGTTCTTTGAACTAATTATATCACAGTTTACTGACATGTTCTCTCAGTACAGCTCTCTTCAGTGTTGGTAATAATGCCTAATACAATACAATACAATTTATTTTTGTATAGTCCAAAATCACTCAAGGAGTGCCACAATGGGCTTTAACAGCCCCTTTAGCCTTTTGACAGCCCCCCTCAGCCTTGACTGTCTAAGAAGACAAGGAAAAACTCCCAGAAAACCCTTGTAGGGAAAATAATGGGAGAAACCTTGAAAGGCAGTTCAAACAGAGACCCCTTTCCAGGTAGGCTGGGCATGCAATTGGTGTAAAAAAAAAAGTGGGTCAATACAATACACAGAATGGAAAACAAGTAATCCTCAATATAATAGTGCAATAGAAATATTACAAGTACAGAGCAAAATTCAACAGTAAATACATAATTACATGATAATAATAATTACATAATATTGCATATGTTACTGTTAATTGCTTTTAGTGTGTAGTCTTATCTGTTTTGTCAATAAAAAGGGTGTGCTGTGTGTTGTACAATTGGCAATGGCAGCATTAGCTCTTTTGCTGGATATCTCAAATTACAGGTTAAAGCGAGTTTTCAGAGATTGCAATGATTTTTTTTTGACTCATGATGATGATTGGCTGGCTCATTAGATTTAGACTTCATAGAGCCATTTTATTAGAGTTGTAGGATCCAGTTCAGCACACATTATAGAGACCTTCACGCAGAAATCGTACGATCCCTGTTCTGTTACAGGTTTTAAAAACCGTTGCGTATTTAGCAACTGGTGCTTTTTTTAGCATGAAATGGATAACCAATCAGAAATCTCAGTCATTCCTGAGTCATGTCATGCTATCTATATGGGATAATATGCTACCCAGAAAAATACAATATCCTTACCATTAGGTTGTGCAAACTGAGAACAAATGGCAATTTGCAGCGATTGCTCCTTTTCCTAATGTAATCGGTGAAATTGACTGCACATATGTTGCAATAAAGGCATTTATTCACAGAATGAATTTGCGTTTGTAAACAGCAAGCACTTTCATTTAATTAATATACAACTAATAGATGATGCTCTAATGTGTCTGGCTAACATTGATGCATTGTTCAACCCAGAATTCTGATATTTTATCAAATAGTAGTGTGAGAAGCCAGCGTCAGGGTCATGATCTGTGTGATGGTTAACTTCATGGTAAGTAAGCTTGTTTGATAGGATTGAAATGAAGTTTAGTGCATTACAAACAACTTGTGTAATCTTTCTTTCACATGATAGTGTGTACACCATAAGAGAGGTTGTGGTGATAGAATGGGCCATTGGTTCATTAGAACATTCTAGACGAGAACAGGCCATTCAGCCCAACAAAGCTCGCCAGTCCTATCCACTTGTTCCTCCAAGAAAACATCAAGTCGAGTTTTGAAAGTCCCTAACGTCTTACCGTCTACCACACTACTTGGTAGCTTATTCGAAGTGTCTTTCGTTCTTTGTGTAAAGAAAAACTTCCTAATGTTTGTGCGAAATTTACCCTTAACAAGTTTCCAACTGTGTCCCCGTGTTCTTGATGAACTCATTTTAAAATACAAGTCTCGATCCACTGTACTAATTCCCTTCATAATTTTAAACACTTCAATCATGTCACCTCTTAATCTTCTTTTGCTTAAACTGTAAAGGCTCAGCTCTTTTAATCTTTCCTCATAATTCAACCCCTGTAGCCCTGGAATCAGCCTAGTCGCTCTTGTCTGGACCTTTTCTAGTGCTGCTACGTCCTTTTTGAACCTTGGAGACCAAAACTGCACACAGTACTCAAGATGAGGCCTCACCAGTGCATTATAAAGGTTGAGCATAACCTCCTTGGACTTGTACTCCACACATCTTGCTATATAACCTAACATTCTGTTAGCCTTCTTTATGGCTTCTGAGCACTGTCGGGAAGTTGATAGCTTAGAGTCCACTATAACTCCTAAATCCTTCTCATAAGGTGTACTCTCGATTTTCCGACCACCCATTGTGTATTCAAACCCAATATTTTTACTTCCTATGTGTAATACTTTACATTTACTGGCATTAAATTTCATCTGCCACAAATCTGCCCAAGCCTGTATGCTATCCAAGTCCTTCTGTAATGATATAACGGATTCCAAATTATCTGCTAATCCACCTGTCTTGGTATCATCTGCAAACTTAACCAGCTTGTTACTTATATTCCTATCTAAATCATTTATATATATTAAAAATAGCAGTGGCCCTAGCACTGACCCCTGTGGAACACCATTCTTAACATCGGCCAGTTCTGATGAGGTTCCTCGCACCATCACCCTCTGCTTCCTGTGTCTGAGCCAATTCTGCACCCATCTAAAAACATCACCCTGAACTCCCACTTCTTTTAACTTGATGCCCAACCTCTCATGTGGCACCTTATCAAATGCTTTCTGAAAGTCCAGATAAATAATATCATAAGCTCCACTTTGATCGTATGCTTTTGTTGCAACCTCATAGAATTCCAACATGTTAGTAAAACACGACCTCCCTCTTCTGAACCCATGCTGACTGGTCAGAATAACTCCTGTCCTTGCCATGTGTTGCTCAATCTTATCCTTAATAATTCCTTCCATTAATTTTCCTGTGATGCATGTTAAGCTTACTGGCCAATAGTTGCTTGGATCTGTCCTGTCACCCTTTTTATATAATGGGATGATATTTGCCATTTTCCAGTCCTTCGGAATCTCTCCAGTGCTCAGTGACTTCCTAAAAATATGTGTCAAGGGTTTATATATGTACCCACTAGCCTCCTTAAGAACACGAGGATAAATATTATCTGGGCCTGGTGATTTGTTTGATTTCAGCTTATTTAATCTGAGCAGCACTTCTCCCTCTTCAATTTCCAAATCCCTCAGTACCTCCTTAGTAGTTGCGTTTACCTCTGGGAGGTTATCCCTTAAAGTGTAGATGGTGGTGTTTGGACTCACTGGGCAGTAAACTGCTGTATAGTCCCACAAATACTTGCTGCATTTTGATGGCTTGTACAGTGCTGAACAACATGGACAGCCACAAGGCATCAGTACGACGGCTATTCAAAGACATTTGGATGTTGTATCTTGAATGTAAAGAAAATAGTACTGCAACATTGACATTTATTTTGACAAAATGATTGTAATTTTTTTAGCCGTTTTATAACAAAGTTCTTAATATCTCACACTTCTGCTCATACAATCTGCATTGGTGGCAGTCATGGCACATTGCTATTGCTCTCTCCACTCAGCTGCTCCTACTGTTGTTTTTTTCTATGTGACTACCACAGAAAGACCAGCAAAAACAATGTTTTATTGTGATTCTCCACTTCAGTCAGTAACACCTGAAGTTCACATTCACTTAAGGTTCATTTACTGCCTTTTTGTCCCTTTGTTCTTCCATGGTTTGTAGTAAAGAGGTCACTCACAAACTTGATCACATGTATACAGTGAGTAGAGTGTGATTATTCATAAAAGGCATTTTTACAGCATATATGGTTACTAACAGGCAATGACATAGATTGGATGAAAGCACGTGCAAAAGCTTATAGTTTTATTTTGTTTTTTTGTTTGTTTGTATGTCAATTTTGCCATTTGACTTTAGGAAAGAATTTAGTATGGAAACTAAAAGATCTTATACATGGTTCCCCTGGTGTCTTTTTTTGTCTCAGTCACAGCTATTTTACTGTTTTGAAAGAATATAGCTGTCGGGATTACTCTTCACATAACAAATAATTTGCAAAGATGAATATTAGCCTAACAAAGTTTGTCAGTCCCATGTAGCTCATTTCTTTAAAATAACATTCAGTTGAGTTTTAAAGGTCTTCGGAGTACCACTATCTACCATACTACTTGACAACTTCATCCATGTATCTTCGGGTGTGAAAGAAAAATTCCCAATATTCTGTCACTATCATTTCTTGAAAGCTTGAAGATGCCATACATTTATGTAGCAGAAGATTTTACATATTATATTTTTGGTAACCTTATTTAATAGCTTTTGTAGAAAGTATCACTGTCTTCATTTATATGTGCCATTTGCTTAATGATTTAGCCTTTAAATATGTTATCTTATTAAAAAAGCTTTCTTAATTCACTTTGCAAAGCACATTAAATGACTTGTCTTTAATAAGACAATTTCACATCAGCGTGTTTTTACAGGGCCAATATTTTTTGTAATAAAAATCTTTTTTCTTTTTTAAAGCAATCTTCCCTTCTATTCAGGATACAGTGAAGCAACCTGTTCTAATCCATCAGTGAGAAAATCTTGTGCATTAGCAATTAATCACTTGAGAGAAATAATGCAGGACCCTCCCTGCGATTTTAATGTTACCAGGTTGTTTACAGCATTATCACTGAATCACAGAGGCCATGATTGCATAACCAGAGACACTTCAACCTGATCAGAGTGTCATCATGAATTTTCCTGCTAATCTTTTTATCCTAATGGTCAAGAGCTTGTGCTCCATGTCGGCTCATTCCTTTGTTTCAAGCTTTGATCTTCAGGATGGTTGTCACAGAAGACAGGCCTGGTCATGAATTATAGCATTGAAGGTGATAAGGTGGTCACCTTCCAGCTTGGCAAGTAATTTTCTGAATAAACATTGCTATGCGATTATTGAAGGATTAGGAAAATGCCTTTTATTGAATACTTATTTTGTACTTAATGCTTTTAAACAAAAGGAAAGGAAAATTAGTTCAGGCAATGCAAGTTTACTTTATTTATACCTTGAGATTCTGAGATTAACTGCAAATCTAATTAGCTGAAGTCCTCAAAACTATCATGGGCTCCTTCTCTGCGTAATACACAATTGGACTAAGCAAATTCATAAAATAGATAGATATTATTGAACTCTGCATGTGTGTGTATATATATACTGTATATAGTGATAAGACAGCCCCCGGGCACAGGCAGTCAGACATTAAATGTCCAAAAACACACACTCTTTATTTATACAAATGTCCTGCACAAACTCAGTCCCTTCTTTCCTTCACTCTCTGTATTCCTTCTGCCTTTACTCCTCTCCTCCCAAGCTTCATCTTCCTCCTCCTGACTCCGGCCCTTGAGTGGAGAAAGGCATCCTCTTTTATAAGCACCCAGATATGTTCAAGGTGCTCCTTGACGATCTTCTGGCAGCACTTCCTAGTGACCATGAGCCCCAGTAGGGTTGAGATTCTATGCTCCGTTCCCGTGGCCCCCATACAAACCAGGTGGGGTGCCCTCTCATGGCCCAGGGGAAGTATGGTCCCTCTCCGGGTCCTTCCAGGTGTCCCGGCTTGGCATGGCCCCCAGCCGTCTGCTACAATATATATATACATATATATATTATATATATGATGGAAGATCAGCCTCGACACAGACAGACACGGGGACAGCCAATGTCTAAAACACATGCCTTTATTATTCTTTTGTGTACACAGCACAGACATATTGCACAAACCACCACAATACTCAGTCCTTCTTTTCTTCTGCAACCTCCACTCCTCTCCTGCAAGCTCTGTCCACTGGCACCCGACTCCGGCTTGCTGAATGGAGTGAGGCGGCCCCTTTTATGGCACACCCGGGTGTGCTCCAGGTGCTCCCCGATGATCTTCCGGCAGCACTTCCTGGTGTGGCGGAAGTGCTGCCCTTGCACCCGGAAGCACTCTGGGCGTATCTGGTTCCTGTTCCAGCAGCACTTCCTGGTGTGGCAGAAGTGCTGCAGTCCATGACTCAGGAAACAACTAGGCGCCCCCTGGTGGTGTCCACAAGTGCCCACAGGGTTGAGCTTCCCAGCTCTGTATCCGTGGCCCAGATGCTATCCAGGGGTGCTGTCCTCTTGCACGCCAGGGAAGATATTGCCCCTCTCCAGGTCCTTCCCTTCTTGAGGCATCCCGGTGGGGCAAGGTCCCTGGTCGTCTGCCAAAATATAAATATATATGTACACACACTGTGGACACCTCGGGTCATGCAGAGGCACGAGTTCAGCATAGCACACCTTTATCTACACATAGGAAGTGTGTTTTCCTCGGTCTCCAGAACAGCACAGTTCATAAGCACCAAATACACAGTCCTTGTTCCTTCTTTTTCTCTCTTTGCCATGCACCTCCATTCCTGTTCTTGGCAAGCTTCATCCCTCTTCCTCCCGACTCTGGCTGTCCGAGTGGAGTGAGGCAGTTCTTTTTAAGCAAACCCTGGGAGTGTTCCAGGTGGTTCATTAATCAGACCTGGAATCAGCCCCCAGGTGTGGTGAAAGCCTCATGTAGGGCTCTGCAGCTCCCCCTGGTGGCACCGGTGGAACCCACATTCGAGCTCCCAGCGCACCCTGTGGAAATCCATGGTGCCACAACATTTCAATAATCAGACATTCTTTATGTAGGTTTTTGAGGTAAGACCATATGTTTTTTTATATTGGAATTAAGGCGACACAGTGGCGCAGTGGTAGCGCTGCTGCCTCACAGTACGGAGACCTGGGTTTGCTTCCCGGGTCCTCCCTGTGTGGAGTTTGCATGTTCTCCCCGTGTCTGTGTGGGTTTCCTCCGGGTGCTCTGGTTTCCTCCCACAATCCAAAGACATGCAGGTTAGGTGCATTGGTGATCCTAAATTGTCCTTAGTGTGTGCTTGGTGTGTGGGTGTGCCCTGCAGTGGGCTGGTGCTCTGCCCGGGGTTTGTTCCTGCCTTGCACCCTGTGTTGGCTGGGATTGGCTCCAGCAGACCCCCGTGACCCTGTGGTTAGGATATAGCGAGTTGGATAATGTATGGATGGAGGGATGTATATATATATATATA